>JAOUQZ010000001.1:16765763-16790103 GCA_028564935.1 Neosilurus hyrtlii
GACCTTAAAGCATGTTTTCCCTTAAAAGTAAATGACCACACACACACACACACACACACACACACACACACACACACACAGTCTGGTTTCCATAACTTTAGGGGCCAATGCTTGCCTAACCCTACCCTAAATCTTAACATAACCCCAACCTTACCATGACCCTAAAGCATGTTTTCCCCTAAAAGTAAATGACTACACACACACACACACACACACACACACACACACACACCCCCCACAAACTTAAACAGCCATGTTTATGCATGTAAATCACCCAACACTTGCTGATCTCCGGGCATCCAACACGATTATGCATGCATTACATAACTGCAGTACCCATCGACCCCAGTGATTTAAGACGTGGTACGTGGTATTCATTTCCAGCCGTGTTCCTAATGTGACATGACCAAGCTGCACCGTGCTGATCGATCACGCACTGAGTGCGCGCGGCTGCAGGAGGGGTTTATTTGTTTTGCTTTATTTGATCTTGTTTGGTGCTTTTCTTTTCCACGAGCACTGTGTGGTGCTGAAACAACTGCGAAGGTTCTGCTACCGCCTCTTCCACATGCACCCACCTTACATCCCATGCATTCTGAGCAATAAAGTCTATATATATATATATATATATATATATATATATATATAAGCATTGTATATAAATATGTTTTTTCTAAGCACTGTATTTCATGCTATTCTAAACTCTTAAATGAAATATATATGTATCCCTTTTATTAATCTTACATGCTATTTGAATATCAGACTCTTTATCAGACTTGTTTAATTCTACTTAAGATATTTATTTGACATTTTGCATCCCTGAATGTTTTTTTTTTACTATTTCATTGCCACTTTGACTTGTCTATATTAATCTTAAAGATCCATTAATAAAACATCATAAAGGCAGATTGGTGGCACTGTGGTTAGCATGTTCGTCTCACAACAAGAAGGTCCCTGGTTCGATTCCCGGGCTCGGGGCATTTCTGCATGGGTTTCCTCCGGGTACTCAAGTTTCCTCCAACAGTCCAAAAACATGCACAGTAGGCTGATTGGCGGTTCCAATTTCCCCTATATATTAGAGTGTGAATGGTTGTTTGTGTGTTGGCCCGGCAATGGCCTGATGAGCTGTTCAGGGTGTACCCTGCCTTCGCCGAGAGTCGGCTGAAATGGCTGCTAGACCCCCTGCAACCCTTATCATGATTAAATGACTTAGAAAATGAATGATGCACATATAATACCATTAACAGTAATAATGCATAATAAACAATAATAATATATTTCCTGGACCTCTGGACTTTTCTAGAGGATCCCTTAAAGGTTCTATGTGGGAGCCAGCAACAGAAGGTTTCTCTTTAGCAAGTTAAAAACTATCCATAACATCCCCTAAGACTCTTTTGTATAGTGTAATATGATATGGATTGGGGTGTAGACATGAATTTGAAGTTAAAATCCATAGACTGCAGTGTGGGATTGTGTTGGTGAGAGAGCGAGAAGAGCTTATGCATTTCTTAGGAAATCAGAGATACTCGTCTCGTTTTCTGAACCGCTTATCCTTTATTAGAGTCATGGGAGGCTGGAGCCTAGCCGAATCCAGATAAAGGCAGAGTACACCCTGAACAGTTGCCAGACCATCACAGGATGAACACAAATGCAGACACTTACATCCAGGGGAAATCATGAATATCCAGTTATATTAATGGGCATGTCTTTGGAATTCGGGTGGAAACCAGAGCACCCAGAGAATACTTATGTAAGCAGGGTTGAAAATGCAAACTCCAATCAGAAACCCCCTCGCTGGGCACAGAGCTCGAACCCTGCGCTACGAATTTCATACACTTTTTGGGTCATTTGATGTGCACAGATTCATATAGTTTACTTACAATAATCCTATTATTGCCAAAGTTAGGCCCAGGAATTCCTACGTCACAGGAATATCGTAGAAGGGTTTTTTGTTTTCCTCATGACAGACGTGCAACATGTATATTCACTTTTTTTTTTTATTTCTTTACCCTGTTTTGTATTTTTGATTTTTTTTAATTTAAGTTCTATCCAGTTCCCACCCGTTAAGTGTTGCTACCACCAACCAGAGAGGGGCATTTGCATGCACATGCCCCCTCTGTGACATGTGATGCTGCCACCCACCTCTTTACGAACTGCAGTGCATATGCATTTGGAGGCGGTCTAACGGAGGAAAATCGTTACTCTACCCTTTTGTACGGATGAGCTCACAGACGCCAGTGGATTGGTTGGTGTCGGCTGAATGGCAGGAGCATTTGCCATCCCTCCCTCCAATGAGAGCTCAGCAAATTAGCTCCCATGGTTGCAGATGACCTTGGATTCGAAGTTGCATCCTCTAGGTTGATAGTATCTCACCTTGTCGATGCGTCACTCAACAGATTGTAAATGTAAATTTAGCCACACAACTTTTAAATCCACTTTACCCAAATCACTGCCAGTCTCTTTTGTCATATCCTCAGTAAATTTATTCACTCATTTGGGGAACCACCTAATCATATCAGGAACGAGGGAAGGCATACCCAGAACAGATCGCCAGTCCGTCACAGGGCCGACACACAACCATTCACACCTAGGGGAAATCTTAATGTGTATGTCTTTGGACAGTGGGAGGAAACCGGAATACCTGGAGAAAACCCACACAAGCATTGGGAGGACATACACGCTCCACACAGATATGCCCTTGCAGACTCGGGAACTTGAACCCAGGACAATTTTGCTGTGAGGCGGATGTGCCAATCACAACTGTGCCAAGCTGCATTTGCACCACATAAAATGTCAGCTTGTTTGTAAAAGAGCTTTAAGATACACACTATTTATTATATAACACACATTGATGAGTTTATGGAATAGTCGTTCTGATATTTGCTTATTTTCAGCTTCAACCCCTTTTTGTGTGGCATGAGGTAAAGGCAGCTAGAGTTTATATGCAAGGCAGTTTATGCTAATATGCATGCTGACATTTAGCATCAGCAGTAATTGTAGCCTGTTGCTTTTTCTTCAGTCTTTGCTCAGTCACATGGCACAAATAAAATGGCAACTCCCCTATGTAGTTTCTCATAATGATGAGTGGATTATCCCGCATTATCCGTGCCCTACACTGGAAATAAATAAAGCTAATGATATCCCACTGGTCCAGGCAAATGCCGCAATTTTCTGATGCTTCGGTCTCATTTGACAACAAAAGGCCCACACCTTGTTCATTATTCTATTTATTTATTTATTTATTTTTGAATATTTAAAGTTTCTTTCAGATTGTCTTCAGTCTTTGTGTGCTAAGTGTTCTTTCTCAGAGTTTCTTGTTATTCCAGTTGGATGAGCATGCTGAGAGGAAACTTTTTACTTTCTTATTAGAAGGATTTGCTTGAGATTGCATGGGGATTTCTCAGCAACTGGAAGATCTGCATTGTATCACATAAAGCAATCCGAAAATTACTGTTCCTCATATTTGTTTCACGACTCACTGTTTCTTTTTCTCAACTTTCCATGACCTTTGTGACTTTCCTAGGTCTTTAACTTTCTTTGAACCCCTGGCTGAGGCTCACAGATGCAGAGGTTTATGCATATGAATATTTGATTCTTTTCATGCTGCAGGCCTTTTCTGAATCCGTTGCTAAATGCACTTTGGCAGATTTTCTACTTGGCCAAGCAAAGCTTGCCATTTGGATATTTTATTGGTTAAGTCTTACAGATGAAACATGAACATATTGGACATTTAGTTCAAGTATTAGCAAGAGATGTCTGTTTTTTTGTTGTTGTTTTGTTTTGTTTTGTTTTGTTTTATCTATCTATCTATCTATCTATCTATCTATCTATCTATCTATCTATCTATCTATCTATCTATCTATCTATCTATCCATTTATCTATTTATTTATTTATTTTAGAATATGTGGTGGAGACTGGAGTCTATGAATGATTCAGGATATTTATGATTTACTCTGAAAAAGTGTATTACTTTGTTTTTCTCATTTGTAATCAGTATTTCCAAGATAATGTCTCACTAAATATTAAAAAAAATGGCAGCAATGAAAGATTAAGTAATTGCTTCATGGTTGGTGTAATGGCATATGTCAGAACAATGGCTGTAAGATGGAAAAACACCATGGATGGGATGCTATTTCACTGCAGTACATCTGGAAATATTACTTGGATGTCACCTGTAAAGAGACCTGATCTTGAGTGTTTCAGAAGGGAAAAAAAGGAGGGGAAGACCAAAAACTAGCATGCTGGACAACATAAGGAGATGGACTGGTTTAAAGCAGGAGAGAAAGAGAGAGCACAGGATCAGGAGGGCGGGAGATTGTTGTTGGAAAGCTAAACTTCTACCAAAGAAGATGGTTACTGACCATACACACCTTCATTCACTAAATTTATTTATTATGAGACAGTCCAACTACCAGCATAAGGATGAAGGCAAACAGAAAAGCTGGAGGAAATCCATCTGAATGGCTTTAACTCACATGAGTTCCACACATTCAATAACCCAAGTACTCAGGATTCCCTCGACTATTTCAGGCAGTTCTGCTATTTGAATATTATTTCTGATGCATAAAGCAACATGCCGGCATATTATCTTTACTTTTTAGAAATATGGCAGGGGTGAACTGTTTTTTTATGTCCAAACTAGAACCAGGAAGTGCATTATCATACATTCTTTTGGCTTCCTGTGCACAAACGTTCGGCATTGAAGAAAATATTTCAAGACAAAAAGGGAATCATGTTATTTGGGGTAGCCTAAAACTATGCTAATTTATTATTTTATATACAACAAGGACCCAGAGAAGCAATATAGTGGCCACTTGGGGAAGGCGGAAACTGCCGGAAATTGCTGGGGGAGTGGGGAGAGGGACTTCCAAATTCCCCTGGCCTAGATATAAAATTATTACCAACTCCCACTACCTGGGGCATTAATTCGACAGAAATCAGTGAGGTTTCCTGATTGTAACCCAAGCTTACAATGAAACTGTGGACCCTAAATCTGTAGAGCACCAATTAAAATCAACTACAGTGGTGTGCCATTCATGAAATAAACCGTAGACTGAAACTGAGGCATAGCAAACTCTTATATTGGCTTACTTACTAGCATGGGAAGAATTTCAATGTTATGTTTACCAAAGTTTATTACAGTTATTACCAGTTCAGCTGAAAAGTTTTAAAGCAGAAGATGATAGCATGCTCAGCTGGTTACCCTGACTGCTAATGCATGCGTAAATCTTAAATGAGTAAATGTGGGATATATACATATAAAGCTGAAATATTTTTACAGCAGGGAAAGACACTGACAGACCTAATTGCCCCAGTGCTAAATATTCTGCTAGGTTGTGTCTTTTCAAGGGAAACAGCCTGTTTACAATTAGAAACACAGATATATCACTGTTAAAGAGCCTCTTAATTGATTCTTCTTTCTTCACATAGTTTACATGTTATGGAAATCCCTTTACTGCAAGCCGTGTGCAAGTGCTTCTGTATGCCCTTTATTGTTTTTATCTAATATCTGACTCTTTATACAGCATTCACTGTTTTGGTTTATGATGCCATTATTTTGTAATGCTATTATACATTAGAGATAGTGTGCCATTAGTTTACCCTAATTTCTAGGCTATGTCAATTCTAATTAATTTTTCATTCGCTTTTCTTATTCCATATTTCAAACAATCATATTTCAAAAGTTCCACAATAATAATAATAATAATAATAATAATAATAATAATAATAATAATAATAATAATAATAATAATAATAATAATAATAAAAATGATAATAGTTATCCTGGGTTAATAGTAGACCTGGGCTTGGTAAGGCTGTTTCTATTCTGGTGTTTGTTTGTTTTCCCTGTGTAATCATGGATTTCCTCCAGGTACTCCAGTCCAAAGATAGGGCTATTCCAAATTGCCCTTTTGGTGTGTGTGAATGGTTGTGTGTGTGTTGACCCTGCAATGGGCTGACAAGCTGTTAAAGGTGAACCCAGCCTTTGCTCAGAGTTGGAAGGGATAGGCTCCAACCTCCCAGCAACCCTAATAGGATGATTGGCAAACAAATTTATCTATTATTATTATTATTATTATTATTATTATTATTGTAATAATAATAATAATAATAATAATAATTATTATTATTATTTTGATTATTATTATTATTATTGTTGTTGTTATTATGATTATTATGATTATGATGATGATGATGATGATTATTATTATTAATAATTATTATTAGTAGTAATAGTAGTATTAAATATTATTTCTGTTATTATTATTATTATTATTATTATTATTATTATTATTATTATTATTATTATTATTATTATTATTATTATTATTATTAATAGTTAAATAGTAGAAATGAACGCTTTGCTATTTTACTTTCCTAAAAAGCAGAAAGGACAGAAGGGAAACGGTTAACTCTTTGCTGCTGAAGATTTATTTCACAAGTAAAAAGGTCATCCTTTGGCAGCTTGTGCATTTCTGCCATTTCTGTGATAAGCTGCACTTCAGAAAAGAGATTCCTGAAATCCAAAAATACTTCTCCATTTCTCTATCCAGACCACTGTGTTTCTTTTTAGTGTTACCAATTTTATTTATTCATTTATTTTTTTTACCTAAACCCTTTGTTACTGTGTGTAGCTTGTTGTAATGGCTCTAATACACAATGAGCATTTTGGTTTTAGTACTTAATATTAATGCATTATACAATAATGAGAATATTGACAACCCATATCTTTTACGAGATGTGGTGACATATTGATTTCCCACAAGTCTAGTGCTGGATACATGCTTTATGAAACATGCGAGATGTCAGAATGAATGTGGATCTTTTCTCAGTCAATGAGATACCATAGAATTAGCAATAAACAGACATAAGAAGGCTAAAGTCAATGTTCCAATTCAATATTGAGGCTTAAGTGCAAATCAAAGATCTGAATGATACTGATAACGAGTATTGTTGATTAGATCTGGTGCCACAGGCACTAATTGCTCAAAATTAAAAACAGGAACTCAATTCTTTTTTTGTCATTTTGCAAAGCCTCAATCCAACATTCCATTAAACTGTCAAGAAGTAGGTTGTTTATGAGCATCTGGGTTGATATTTTTAGCTTGGTGGCTTTGATTGGCCAGCTTCCTGTGTGGTGCATGGCTGTTTTAGTGGTTTTAGTAAAGAGGGAATGAAAATCATTCGCCTCCATTTCTGAGAACATAACCCACATTTCGGTTTCACCTCTAGAACTTTGTTCAGGCATGATAAATGGATTTGGAGCTTTGGGACCTGAGGTTGTAAGCATTAAACTCAGAGTAGGAGTAATAATCTAGGCTTGGTTTTGCTTTCATTCTGGGAATTATGATATTGTTGGTGCACTTGTAGATGCAGTGACTGAATATTGTTTCTTGGCACTCTCAATGGTGGACAAATAACGCCATGAACTAGCCAACCGAACACTCATCTCATTCATCTCCTGAACTGCTGAATCCTACTATTAGGGGCACAGGAAGGCTGAGCCTTTCTCACCTAACAATGGGCAAAGGCGGGGAACACCCTGAACAGCTCGCCAGACCATCGCGGGGCAACCAAACAAGTGAGATGCCCAATGTGCTCCCAAGTCCCTTGCTGTGCTTGTCCATAAATCTAAGAACATAGGCTTAAAAAAGAAGGAGCTTATAACTCCTCATAACTCAAAAAGTGAACTATGTGCATTAAGAAACACTGTGTAAATAAAGTAAGCAAATAATTGAAACTGTAAGAGGGATGACTTCATGTAGTTCAAAGTTCATGAGCTATAGTGTTTTCTATTCATAGATATAGATGTTTATTATTTTTTTTATGACAGTAGCATTTAAACCAAATTATATTTAATTTCTCATTAATAAAATGGTGAAATAGGGCGTTTCTGTGTTGAGTTAGCCGTGCTTGCATGGGCTTCCTCTGGGTACTCTGGTTTCCTCCCACAGTTCAAAAACATGCACAGTAGACTGACTGGCTGTTCCAAATTGCTCCTAGGTGTGAGAGTGAGTGTGAATGGCTGTATGTGTGTTGGCCCAGCGATGGCCTGGCGAGATGTTCTGGTTGTTATCTGCTATGTTTTTTCTTTTCTTTTTTTTCTTTTTGTTTTTTATTGTTAGTTTTTCTTTCAGTTCTCACACACACAATATATGCCTGGTAAAAAAAATACCAAATGACATATCATATTCTTAGTTGTGACATGTGGACCATTGGACCACAACATCAGAATCAATATATGAAACATGTGGAATATCTTTTGTTTAAATAAAATATCTTTTGGATCAGTAGATAGTGGAGTTTTGTTGGTTAAATAATTAAAAGTGATTGCTTTAACATCGTCCTCCTCCTCAACATCATCATTCCATCTACATCTGTGATTCACTGGGCCACTTTCGTGGTTTCTTCACTTTCGTGGTTTATGCTGAAATGTCACAGAGTCTTTGCCTGAGCAAGCCCCCTGCAAAACCTGCTCTTTAGAAGGGACTTCCATTCACACATGGGGCATTCATTCATTCATTATCTGAACCACTTAATCCTAATTAGGGTCGCAGGGAGGTTGGTGCCCATCACAGCTGACTCTGGGCAAGGGCTCATACATGGGGCAATTTAGCCTAATGTGCATACCTTCGAATTGTGAGCGGAAACCCATACAGTCATGGGAAGAACATGCAGACTCCACACAGAAACACCCTTACTGAGCATTGGGCTGAAACCCAGACCTTCTTCTTGTGAGGCAGTAGTACTAACGACTATGACACCCTGCCCCAAAATAATATCTCACTTGTTTGTCCACCCATTCAGTCAGGTGTAAAAGAATGGTAGACACAAATTCGGAGTGCACGGTGGCTTAGTGGTTAGCATTTTGCAGCAGAACTAGAAGATTTGGGGTCCGAATCTTGGATAAGAGCCTTTTTTCCATGCTAGTCCAAAGACATGCACATTAGATCAACTGACTACTCTATATTGCCCATAGGTGTAGAAGTGAGTATGAATGTTTTTTGTTTGTTTGTATGTTTTAACCCTGCAATAGACTGGCGAGATGTTCAGGGCATACCCTGCTTCTAGCCTGAAGTCAGCTGGGACTGGTCCCAGCTTCCCTGTGTCCCTGATGGGTAAACAGTATAGTTAATAGATGGATGAATAAATAAATTACTTTATCCGTACCAGGTCAAACTAACTTAATAATCAAACAGTTGTATTGGATTGTATTCTGTTATAATAGACTATATCAGCTAATTAACCAAAAGCTCATGAGAATATGAGTATTTAATGAATGTAAAATTATGTCTACCAATATAATTAGCTTCAGTTATGCTGCTTTGTACACAGCAGGATAGATACTTGGCTTTTGGATATTACAAAAACAACCCCAACAAAATTCTAGTGCTACAATCCAAATCATGCTACTATACAAAATGGTGGAGTTTCATCGGAGTTAAATACATCATATTTTTGTAATAATGATGACGCCACATGCTCCAAGTGACTGGGACAAACTATGTATTTCCACTGTTTTAATTTAAGCATTATCATGTAGAATTTTTTATTTCTTTTTTCAATCCCAAGAAAGCGACTCAAGCATATTGCACCATTTGTGTGTAGTAATGCCACTGCGATGGAACTGACAATAGCCCCAATGAGAGAACCCTAAAAATATTAGTGTGTTACTCTGGTACATCAACACCTGACTAAAAAAGTCATACTGACAAGCGTGATGCTGTTGTTGTTGTTAGGACTGGCCTACTGGCAATTTCTCAGATCTAATTACATATGCTTTAAAGCACACATGCAAAATAAAAGATTCATTATTTTAAAGAACATCTCTGGGTATTCAACATAATGGAAGTGACATAAATCCTTAATCTGAAAGATAATTCCTACTGTGTGTGTGTGTGTGTGTGTGTGTGTGTGTGTGTGTGTGTGTGTGTGTGTGTGTGTTAGTTTACGTTGTTTAAACATCAGCTTTAATTTGATGTCATTTATAGCTATGTGAAATATGCACCACAGTCATTTAAATATGTATTTTCTTTAAAAAAAATTAAAACAAAGCTAGGAAATCCTTATCTAAAGCCATCTGGGATTCATCTGTTTAGCTAATTAGCTGTATAATTATCATGTATTGCTGGTACAAATATGCTAGCAGATCAATGTCCTCCTAGTCTTTTTATAAGGATGAAATGACAGTGGTGTTCATATAGTTTGGGTTGGTGTCAATTTAATGACTCTAAAGAAATATATTTAGGGTGGATCAGTTTGGACTTTTTTTTATATAAATACTCCAAGGTTTGAAATTCACTGAATTTGGAAAGCGTTAATACTCTTTACAAAACATGGCACTTTAAGCATAAAAGCACACAGAAGATAGAGTTTTTCATTTCAGTCATTGAACCCATCCTTCTCCATCATGCTGAAACATGACCCCAGCACTCAAACAACACGAAAAGCTAGATGGGACCTACAGCACACTTTGATGTCACATCCAAAATGCCACAATGGAAATTATATAAGAAGCCCTACCACCTGTACTGTACTGTACAAGTACTATTTGCTAGACATTTTTCTCAACCGAAGGAAAAGCTACATATCACCTTCTTCTCTGGAGTCAAGGTGACTGCCCAGTAGAGATGGCTCCAAAATACTCTCACTCACAACTAGGGGTAATTTGGAACAGCTAATTAGCCTAATGTGCATGTCTTTGGACTGTGGGAGGAAACCAGAGCACCTAGAGGAAACCAACACAAGCACAAGGTGAGCATGCAAACCCACCCGAACCTGGAGATCGAACCGAGGTATTCAACATAACCTTTTTGCTGTGAGTCTCACAAGCAACCACTATGCCATTGTGCCACCTGGATCCAAAATCACTTTTCATAATTCATATGTTTGCATTCAATTCAATTCAATTCAGTTTTATTTGTATAGCGCCTTTTACAATTGACATTGTTGCAAAGCAGCTTTACATAGTAAAAGCAATTTAAAAAGGAATTTAAACATTTTTATGAGCAAGCCCGCAGTAACAGTGGCAAGGAAAACCTCCCTCAGTTTACACGAGAAAGAAACCTTAAGAGGAACCAGACTCAAAAGGAAACCCGTCCTCATTTGGGTGAAACTGTGAAAATATAAATCATATAAAAGAAACTTCATTTCAGTCCAACATGTAGTCCTAAATAAATGTAGCAAAAGAGTTTATATCAACAGCAGTGAAAAGTTGTCTTCACAGTTGCTGAGTGGAGATCTAAATCGAAGCAGGAGTGAGGGGTTCCAAGATGAGAACTCCAGCAAGCATCAACACACCAGGGCAGACCACAGGACTTACAAAGCAGAAGAATCAGGAGCATCAGGATCACCGGCATCCAAGAAGTAGCATGTGTACCTCAGCAAACACACAGAGAGAGAGAAAGAGAGAGGGGGGGGGGTTGTTAGGTATGCTTATAACAGTGTAAAGACAAAAAAAGAGTTTATTAGTGCTGGGTGGAAGCGGGGACTCTGGCATGACTAACTATGGCAGCATAACTAAAAAGAGAGAAACCTACAAGAAGGCAGACATGAGGTCACCCTGTAAAGTTGGGCAATCAGCCACTCCACTGTATTGGAGGTGGTGATATGCTACCATTCCTCCATAGTCCCACAGGTGGCACACTCTAAACTATTGGCAGGCATCACTCTGTGGCAGGAGTGAATTGTTCGCAAACTTTCTGTACAAATAACACTTAACAAATATTATTATTATTTTATTTTTTTTTACAAATGGAATCAGCTTCTAGATGTCATGATTATGTACCTGGTGGCGCCTGGAGTTTTCCATCTCTGTCACAGAGTGAAATCCTTGAGATTCACTTACCCTACCCTTATAGAAACACTGGGTTTAGGGTACAAATTCTCCTTGTGGAAGGTGTAGTCACCTCGGCCAAAGGACAGTTCTAGACTTTTGTGTTATACATCTGCAGCAGAACACTGAGGAAATTAGAAATCAAATATGCAATTGCCTATTAAAGTGGGATCTCATCTTGATCATTTTGGTTCTATTTATTGATATCTATGAGCCATCAGAATTATTTATGATCATAAACGATTAGTGAGAAACAAAATTATGTTGTTGTCATTGATGACATAAAAAAAAAAAAAAAAAAGAAACAATTAGTCACATTTTACAATCCTGGTGATCAGAAAATCATCTCAGGATGCAAAATAAAGCACACATACATATATATGATATAAACAAATTATTTTACAATATGTTTCTTTAAACCCTTTTTTAAGTCTTATTTTGTCATACACATTTTGCACTCATGGTGCTTATGAATGGTGGCCAAACAGACTGATCTTTAAGGAAAGCTTTAGGCATTTCCTTGTGATAAGTGTCCAAATATGGCTTTGTATATTGGCCTCTTGATAATGAAGAAGCTGGTTCTCCCTCAGGTCAGTCCTGTTCCGATAACCCTCTCTTTATCTTAGCTGCAGCTCTGAGACGTTTTGCCTGCTGGGAATCCCACACTCATTTGTCAATGTTTGCTGCATGTGTAGTACTAGCATACCCCCCCCCTCAAACCCGAAAAAAAAAGAAAAAAAGAAAAAAAAGTGACATTGTCAGAGTGGGCTGTTGTGTTATGTAACGTAGACGGAAACCTTTTGAGGGAATTTATTCATTGTAGAACACTGAGAGTAAGAACTCTGGCACCTTATTTGTATTTTTCATGTTAGGATTTAGGAATAAAATTGTTCTGCACCTGGTTTATTCATTTATTAACATCTAAATTCATTTTTCATGCATTTGGTTTGCTTTGAGTACAATTATAATACACTTACTTCATTTGCCAATGGCGGGGTACACCTTGAACAGCTCACCTGACCATTGCGGGGCCAACAGACACATAACCATTCACTTTAAGACTCACACTTAGGGGTGATCTGGAACAGCCAATTAGCAAATTATGCATGTCTTTGGATGGTGGGAGGAAACCCATGCAAGCACAAGGAGAACATGCAAAATCCATACAAAAAGGCCCAAGCCCAGGACTCAAACCCAGGACCTTCTTTCTGCGAGGCGGACATGCTGACTATTATGACACCATGCTGCACAAATATGTATGGGAATGGATGGACGGGAAACACTGTGTGGAACCTCCATATTTATTATTATATATTTATTTAGCTCTTCCATTTTTCTCGTTTTCAGTTTTGTGAGCTATATATACCAGTCATTCATGCACGAGCCTCCATAACAGTCAATTGGCATCAAGTCAGTGATGGGGCACGGACATGGGACAGCTGTCGAAGTCATGTTTCATGCCTATGGGGTTCCACTCAGGAGCTCTGCTAATGAATTCAAATGCAAAAAAAACAAAAAAAAAAAAAAAACTAAATTCAAAGCACATTTCATCTTACACTTCATTCATATATTTTCTGAACCGCTTAATCCTAATTAGGTTCGCAGGGAGGCTGGCGCCCATCTCAGCTGACTCTGGGTGAGGGCAGAGTACAGCTTGCCAGGCCATCACAGGGAAGAAAGTGACTAGGGCTGATGGCTATGCAGCCTAGTCTACTGCTTCTCCTAATCAGCAATGGTTCTTTTACATGCCTCTCACCACAGACAGTGAGACACATGGCCGGCATTTGATAACCCAGTTAGCTGCACTGGGGGGACATTAGTGACAACCCGTTGATAGTGGGGCTTCAACCCCCGACCTTAGAATCAGTAATCCAGCACCCTACAACCGACCCACCACTGCCCCTCGTCTTACACTTATTGAGAATAATTATGAAAATTTATTTGTTTATCAACACAGAAATGGTAAATACTCTCTTTTTTTCCAAATTGACAGCTCAAAGTTCACCTGGGAAAAGTAGCCCAAATTCAGTGTCCCTTCTCTTTCTGTGAGACTTTTCCACCAGACTCATTTTATTCACTTTTTTATTCACGGTCTATGATACTATAGCTGAAAAGCAGAAGAGCTTTCCTGGTGTCATCCTTCCTTCTGTACTAGAAGGCCAACAATTATAAAATTCTATGTGTAAAGTGCAAGTGTTGGCACTACTGTTGGATATACAAATAATGCAACAATAAAAGGTTATGATAATTCAAGTTATTCAGTTGTAAATAATTACAATTAGGAATAAAAAGGGAGAGAAATGAAATACAAAGAAAGAATTTGTTGGATGGCTTCCATGACAGACGGTCCATGGATTATTTAAAAAGGTACATTTTGCCTTACTACATAGAATTACATAGAATTTGTTCCTGTACTGAAAGCAATTTAATGTGATATTCTCCAAAGAATTTACATGACATTAGATATAACAGTAACATTTCCAAAACCTTCATAGACTTGATGTTGGAGTTATAAGATATGATTAGGGTAAAACATCAGAGTATTTAACTCATACATTAGCAGAGAAAAATGCTAATATTTGGCTTATTTGTGCACAACATGGCAGTCTAAATGACATACACCCATTTTATAATATTTAATGTTCCATCATATAATGATGATTGGGTTGAATTTTTTTATATATAATATTAACTATACTAATGCAGGGCTTGTTTTTCCTTTGGCACACTTTAAATGTTTCTTCACCCAGAGTCTGGGCTGAATCTAAAAACAAATCCCCAAAAAATGGACAAATCCAAAGCTGACACTTAATTATTGTTTAATCCAAGACAGTGTTTGTTGAATTGCTGTTTTTATATTTTATACTATGGAAATAGCACAGACAACAAATGCTACTTGTTCCATAGTTCTTTGCACATATTTTAAAACAGTGTGTATGCCGTTCTATGGGATGCGTTATAAAAGCCGTACTTTGTTTACGTCTATCAATATA
Source organism: Neosilurus hyrtlii (assembly GCA_028564935.1). Taxonomy (NCBI): domain Eukaryota; kingdom Metazoa; phylum Chordata; class Actinopteri; order Siluriformes; family Plotosidae; genus Neosilurus; species Neosilurus hyrtlii. The sequence goes on from JAOUQZ010000001.1 coordinate 16,780,591, forward strand.
CTCATCTTTCAATCACTCATTTGCTGAACCACTTAATCCTATTAGGGTGGTTGAAAGCAGGGTACACTCTGAATAGGCTACCAGACCATCACAGGGCCAACACACACAACCATTTACACTTACAGCTAGGAACAATTTGGAACAGCAAGTTAGCTGGATGTGCATGTTTTTGGACTGTAGGAGAAAACCAGAGTACACAGAGGAAACCCACGCAGTCACAAAAAGAACATGACTCGAACCTAGGACCTTCTTGCTGTGAGGCAGATGTCACTGTGCTACCCACCGATATACTGTACACAACAATAATTAAATAATTTCAATCAATATTAGCTTCTACCTGAGCCCCTCTTTCACCCCGCTGACATTTATCATGTTAAGTGCAGCCAATTAATTTGCACTGCCGTTAATTTCCACACAAGAATGCCTAATTTGCTGGAATGATCCATCAGACTCAAAATTGTGTAGAGTATGATGAATTAAACCCCGTGCACTTGAGCGCTGTTTATTATGTCGATGAAACCTGCTGTATTTTATATTATGTTTCACCCCTGACTGTTTTATTCTAACAAGTGCATTATAGTTTATCACCAGCTTTGTACAACACAGTTCACTAGTGAATTGCTACGTTATAAATTTCACAAGCTTGTTTTAAATTTTATTTCATTATATGTTAGATGGTTTATGACTTTTCAAATACATTCATATATTTTATACTTTCCAAATTTTGGAAAAAATCTATCTATTTATTTTTATATCTATCTATCTATCTATCTATCTATCTATCTATCTATCTATCTATCTATCTGTCTGTCTGTCTGTCTGTCTGTCTGTCTCTCTGTCTGTCTCTCTGTCTGTCTGTCTGTCTGTCTGTCTATCAAATATTAACAAATATTTCATGTTTTCTGTTTGTTTGGTTTTTTAAATTTCTATTTCTTTCTTTCATTCTTTGTTTATATTTTGTGCCGAATAAATCCACTGCTTTGTCTCAGACCATGCCGTTATTATTGATACGTTTATTATCACACCCACTCCCAGGTACTGTGCCATTAATATAGTTTGTTTTCGTTGCACCCCTTTCGTCATGGGTGGTAAAAAAGAAACATAAAGTAGGACACATGCTGCTCAACGACCTGAGTAATATTTCTTTCATTAGCCCAGGTGTGTAAAACAGTCTTCTCAGGTCTTCTAAAAGAACTGTGCACTGACAAACCCCTGAGGCTGGAACGATTTTGCTGTCCTTTTAAAATAAATGAGAAAAGATTAAGGTCATTGGGTCATTTTTTTTTTTTTTACATTTGGATGACTGAACAGTAAAAAAACATTGTGAAGTGCAATGCAAGAGTTTTGAATATTACACTTTTGAATACGATGCAGAAGTTCTTTGTTTATTTTCCTATTTTTGGAGCACTAAAAAGCACATTAGACACATTAAATGGGTTTTAAATTGGTAAACACGGTGATCCATTGAGGATAGACTTTTTTGGTCTGCTTTTTATTCTGTCCTTTAAAACACTTTGCTCTCGCCCTTTTTTGTGTATTTCTTGCTGATCGCATCATGTAGCATGTCAACGAGAAAGTTTCTGAGTTAACTGCAAAAGTGTAGCAAGCAAGATCGGCTCGGTCATAAGAGCCAAAATCAAATTTTTGAGGAGGAAGATGATGTAAGGTGAGGAACTACCCAGCCATGTATATTAAAGCAATGCGTAAAAACTGAACTCCTGATGGACATCTCTGTTGATAAGGGTCCGTTATGAGACTTATACGACAGAGAGAAAGTGTGGCAAGTGACGTTTTAGCAGTAGTGGATGTAGAGTTAATTTATAGGTTGCATATGAATAAATTCTGCAGCATCAAGAAGTCTCTGCATTTTGCTACTCCACTGGTGACAGGGGTTCCCAACAGTGGTCTGAAGCGAAAGCAGGAAAGGCTAACACTGAGTGTCCTTTCACCACCTTTCACTATATGATTTCTATGCTCATATGCATCACCTGTCTTGTTAGTTTAATTATCCTTTTGAGGAGTTGATGTTTCGTGTTTCCGTTTTTATTTTGATGGTATTTTGCTGCTTGAGTTAGACTGTATGTGTTTTATACTGTACAAATTTAAGCAGTGGTGTATGAGCCATTTTACAATAAAAATGCTATTATTATGTGATTTAAGTTAAATACTGTAATATTTTAATTTGAAATCTATATAAAGTTTAAATCAGACAACAAACACTACATCTGGCATAAGCTGGTCTTTGTTTTATTTTTTATTTTTATTTTTTTTTAGGAATTCAAAAATTCAACCCAGACACATTGTGTTGTCTGGAGTACTTAATTAAATAAAAAAAAATGCTGTGAGAAACTTATTTGGCTAAATAATCAGACTGGCTGGATAATGGTACTTTACTAGTCGCTGTCTATTTTTTATATTATTTATTTTTATTTAACTTTTATTTATACAGGAAGTCCCATTGAGACACAATGTCTCATTTGCAAGGGAGACCTGTTTTAAAGTAAAACATACAACAATCATACAATTTACACACGACTGGTTTACGTGTCTTTTAAAATCCATGAGTGATATTAAATGAGATAGTTGCAGGTCTTTCTGTAGTGTATTCCAGGTTGAGGGGGCAAGGACGAAGAACACTCTCTTTCCAAGCTCAGTTTGAACAGAACTTAAACTGTGGGTACAGTGTTTGCGTAAGATGTAGTTTGTAAATAAGATGGCAACAAACCAGAAATTAATTTATAAATGAAAATGTACCAGTGAATTAACCTGTGTGAAGCCAGTGAGAACCATTTGGAATATTAGGAAACGTTTTCAGTTATTTACCCGAAGCCACGTTTGAGGCCCTGTATATTTACACCAGTCTTAAGAATGCAGTCTAAATGAAGGCTTTTTATAAGGAACAATAGAATTGTCAATAAGTAGCTTTAGAAATCTGTAGGTAGATCTAGATCTAGATGCTGTAGCCTAATGACTAGAGAAGCGGCTTTAAGGCAGAATGGTCACTGGTTTGATTCCCGAACCAGCAGGGAAAATGTGTGGCGGTGGGGGAGTGAACTGCAGATGTGAGATGTCCTTGACATCAAGAAGAAACCTTGACTTTAAATGGAATCCATCCTCTTCTCTGTATCAACGGAGAGTGGGATAAAGGACTAAACAGTAGGCAAGCAAACACTGAGACAGGTTGTTGTTTTGTTTTGTTTTGAATGATCGAAGGATGAAGTGTCTTTGCTGGATTGGTGACTGTAATAGTACATAGAAATTTCTGTACATAGAAATTTCATCCCAAGGTTTTTAGTAAAACAAGACTGAGTGCTGTGCAAAGAGACCAAGCATTGAGATTTTACTGTACAGACGAAGCAAATGAGGTTAATAAGTAGCTAAATTATATGGCATTTTGATATGGTTGCCTTTTTAATCCACTTCAGGCATTGTTACTTGCACGCTTCTGAACCAGGTGTCTTCATCTGTGTCTGTGAGGGCTTTGATAGCTATGGCTTGTTTCCTTTCCTGTGTCGAATATTAGCTTTCTGACAGCAGCGAATACCTCTCAGGAATACATAAACACTTTATTCCTTAGTATACTTCCTGTATACCTTTTCTCGACAAGAAAATGCAGAATTCTTCTCCTAAAGCTGCTAAAGACCATAGTTCAAAGTGCGCTAGCTAACAGCTAATTTGCTGGCTGGATAGGCACTGGTCCATATGCGATTTATTGCCTGCATGTTGACCAGATTGTGTATACTCTTGTTGCCATACAATAAAGTTGTTTATACACTCTCAAATTTCTGGTCACTCCCTTATTCACCCTTTGCCTTACTTACTCACTATTTCTTTCTATTTTAATTAATTTCAGCACTCCCTTACTTGTTTATTTAATCCCTCTGACTTATATTTATGGACTAATTTCCTTGCTTTTCTAACCCATGCACTTCCTCCTATTCCCTTCTCATTTATTCACTCACGTCTTTCCTTCCTCATTCACTTACTCTGTCCACTTGCTCACTCACACTCACTGTTCATTATCCCTATAATCTATGGTTTATTGGGTTTGCCTCAGGCTTTTAAGCCCAAGATCTTTCAACAGTCGCCAGAACTTGTCCCTCAAAACCTCAGAAGAAGTGTAGTCTAACATTCTACACTTGAATGTCTACTCCCTTTGATAAAATCCTCACCTTGCAAATTCCCCCCTTGCTAAATTAGTCCATTCATTTTAAAGACAATGTTCCAAGGCCAATGTACTAAAGTATATTATTCTAATATAGTATGTAGTGATGGAATAATAACATATAAATTACAAGATTACTGTTATTACGGCAGTACCAATAGCAATTATGTGATCCAGCCATTTTAATCCATCAGTACCCACATGTACCTTAAAGTCCTGGAGTCAAAGGTGTTATTATCCACAATTTTAGAGAGCATATATAAAAGAGTCTGCCTTAAATGGCTGGTTCACTATTTTTCCCTGACTTGTGATTACGCATTGGATGAGTAAAAGCATATTCCTTGCTCTAATGGTCCATTTTGGCTGCTACCTGAGGCAATTTGTGTCATAAATCTTGATTCTGTACTACTTGTAATACAAGGCAAAATGTGTCATGTACCGCACCTAACATCCCTCTTTAATATTTAAGATGGAAATATATATATATATATATATAAAATTACAGCCACCCCGTGACCCCTAATTAGGATTAAGAGCTTCAGAAGATGAATGAAAAATGTGTGATCTTTTCCACAATACTAATATCAAACTATTTAAACTACCAAAGACTACACATTCGTCTAAAAATAAGCAAAACAAAGTCACATTCGAGTCCTTGTGTAAAGAAAGAAAATAAATAAAATTAATACATTTTGCCCCCCAGTGCAGCTAACTGGGTTATCAAATGCCGGCCATGTCTCTGTGGGAGGCATGTAAAAGAACCATTGCTGATTTTCCTCAAGAGTAGCTGCATAGCCGTCAGCGTGTTTCTGCCCTGCGATGGCCAAGCAAGCTGTCCAGAGTGTACTCTGCCCTCGCCCAGAGTCGGCTGAGACGGGCGCCAGCCTCCCCGCGACCCTAATTAGGATTAAGCGGTACAGAAAATGACATGAATACATTTTGCTAGGATTTGCAGGCAACTTGTAAGCATCTGGCTAACTAGCATTATTTAATTTATTTCCTTTTATACTTCAATACTACAGCATGAGTCCGGTGATGGATGGACATATGCATGTGTTAATTGATGAAAATGTATTACAAACACTTCTGATCACGAATTATGTATTTTACTAATAGGTATTGTTTTTTTCTTTTTGATAAATAACAGAAATATGGGGCAAAATGGCTTGTAAATACATTATAACTTGTAATGGAATTTATAGATTTTCATTCATGTGGCTTTCATAAAGAATGTAACTACAGCAGCTTTACTCTGTCTTGTCTGACACTGTGGAAATTTCATATCATCAGGTGGAAATTTCATATCATTAGGTGGAAATTTCATACTTAATTTCATACATACCGTTTCCCTTCAGTTTAGTTTTTAATTAGGGTGCAGATTCATCTGTTTTTAGCCATGGGTTTGGCTGGAATATTAGGTAGACTGTAATTAAGTTGCACATTTAAAACAGAAGCTAATTAGTTTAGCCTCTGTCAAAGCTAAAGTTATGCTTATAAACACATGAGTAATTTATTCACGAAGGGAGCTATGAGTTGTGGGTCATGCTCAGCTTGTTTTAAGTAATCATAATGAGGATAAAATGATGTGTAGGCAGCAAATTTAAACTGCTTTCTGTTGGAGCGATCTAGTGATAGAACATAACTAACTGGAATTCACTAGGAGAATAGGATGAGACTGCCAGCAGCATGTTTTGTAATAGTAACTGTCTAAATTAGACTGAAGAATGTAATTAGACTAAGGATGCTCATTGATTGAGAAAAGGAAAAAAAAACACAAATTAGGCCTGGAAAAAAGCCTGAAGTATTTTAACAAAGCAGAGAATGGCCCTTTTTTGTTTTTCCTAGATTCTGGTTAAACTATATGGTCATAAGTATTTGCACATCTGGCTATCATATCTATGTGAGGGCCTTCCCCAAACGGGTAACACAAAATTTTAAATAAATAATTTTCTTGCATGTCTTTGTAGATTGGAACATTAGGATTTATCATAGTATGCTGCATGGTGTGCTATTTAGGGGGTTTGAGTACTTGAGCCTATACAGAGCACTGACCTCAGCCCTGCTTAACATCTGATGAGTGAATGACCAGAACAGGTGAATGACCAGATTTTGATAGCGTCCCTAAAGAGATAGCCAGAATGGTAACAGCTTTGACAAACATCATGCTGACAAAAAGGAAATGAAGGAAACACTATTCTGTTGCTATCGTTGTACCATGCAGACCAAACAAAGGACTCTGGTCAGAGGAAGGAGGCGTCCTCTGTATCTATATCAGCAAAGAAAAGTGCACTGACTATGCTTAATCCTGTTACACATTACCTGTGGAAGTATTAAGGTTTTGGCTGTGCAGGTCCATGGCAATATAGCCTCTGAAATCGTGTGCTGGCCTATGCAAATTGTGGTACCATAAATATTAATGAGTCAGGACTGTAAGGAAACAGTTGAAGATTTTGAAATTGCCCATTTTTACTATCCTGTTTTGCATATTGTGTGAAATTCCTGTTTAAAAAATGATGAGGATGTTTGAGGGTTATGGTATATCAGTTCTATGTATCAATCTGTACAGTTTTCCTTTATGGCACCTTTAAAACACTTTAAAACAAAATGTGTGTGTAAGAGCATATAAACATGACATTTCCTGACATCATTACCCTTACATCATCAATGAAACCCAATATACAGTATAGTATAATGCATTACCTGACCTTAAACGTTGAGCTGTTGATAGATATGAGATTTCAGACTCCCATCTAATATCACTGGTTGTCAGCAGGAGGATAAATCCTTGCATGAAATGCATTCTGCATGCAAAATGTGTGCATGACGGAAAAAATAGAGCGGCACTCACAGAGTGCAAGGTACTTCCACCATGCAGCGGCATGTCTGTCAACACTTCTTTCAATGTTATATGCGCTCAAAATACTGTGACCTTGATTTTCACCTTTGGAGGTCACTCGGGGCAAAAAGGGGACTATGTTGTGTGAAAATGTATGTATAGTTTCTTATCTGTACCTCATTGCACCTAAGGGTCTATGTCACTTTGTTTCTCAGATATAAGCAATTTTGAGTTTAACATTGGAAAGATCTCTGACCATCACCTTTGACCTTGACATTCCAAAATTAGATCATCAATTAGAGATAGGGTAGTGTCTCTACCAAATTTGGTGAAAATCCTTGCATGGGTGTGGAAAGGACTTTAGTGGCAAAATGAAAAACAAAGAAACAGATAAACAATCAGCAGTCATTACAGTACCACTGCTAAAAGTATACAGTATATTAAGAGCATGATATTTTTAAAGAGAGAAGACATCAGCTGTGCTCTCCTACATAAATAACTGCACTAATAATGTGACCACAACAAGGACTGTTAAAGTGATCCTGAACCAGTAACCGTGGTTCAACATTGACCCTGCTTAGAGAACAAATAATGCCTTCAAGTCAGGAGACCAGCAAGCTAACAAAGAGGCATGTCAAGCCCTGCGAAGAGGCATCAAAAAGCCAAGCGCACATATAAAGAACTCATCGAAGCGCACTTCAACGATTACAACACCAGGAATACGTGGAAGGAGATCAAGACACTCACTGTCTACACATGCACACATCAGCGGACTCCTCGGACAGCACACTACCAGACATCCTAAACCAGCTCTTTGCTCGCTTCCACCAACACGACAGGCACGCACCTGCCCTGCTCTTCCACTGATGGGCGACGACCCGATCCAGCTGCAGCAGCACCAGATCAGAGCCACCCTGTGCAGAGTCTACACGAGAAAAGCTACTAGTCCAGATGGAGTAACATTAACGGTACTTAAAACATGCACAGATCAACTAGCAGGGGTCTTTACCACCATCTTTAACCTCTTGCTACTGCAATGTATGGTTCTCACCTGCCTCAAGACAGCCACCCTCATTTCAGCGGCGAAGATGAGCACAGTGAGCTATTAACATTGCTCACATTAAAGCTGCCATCCCTGCTTATCTTAATCCACATCAGTTTGCATACAGAGCAAACAGGTCAACAGAGGATGCCACCAATACAGCCCTCACACACTTGGAAAGCAGTAACTCCTATGTGAGTATGTTGTTTGTACATTTCAGCTCCGCTTTTACTCAACTGAACTTTCTCTGAACTTCTTACAGTTCTACCACATAAACTGGTTCAGAAGTTTGGCAACCTGGGCCTAGGAGCTCACTGTGCTTTTGGATACTGGACTTTCTTAGCAGCAGACCTCAGAACGTCAGGATAGGAGACCACGTCTCCTCCACTCTCATCCTAAACACCCCCTCCTCTTCTCCCTTTTCACACACAACTGTTCCCCCATTCACACCAGCAACACCATCATCAAATTTGCCAACGACACCACTGTCATAGGTCTGATAACAGATATTGACGAATCAGCCTACAGGAAGGAGGTCCTGCATCTGCGGCGATGGTGCGACAACAATAACCTGGACCTTAACACATCCAAGACAAAGAAGATGATAATGGACTTCAGCAGACAAGCTGACAAACAAACTGAGCACTCTGCCCTCTATATTGATGGAGAGTGTGGCGTGCTTCAAGTTTCTTGGAGTCCACATCTCTGCTAAATTCACCTGGACCACAAACATCTCTCCCCAGGTGGGGAAGGCACAGCAAAGAATGTACTTGCTCAGAAAGCTCCGACAAGCCCGCCTACTCCAACCCCTACTGACAAACTTTCAGCGCTCAACCAGTGAGAGCCTCCTGACCTACTGCTGTACAGTGTGGTTCAACAGCTGTACTGCAGAGGACAGGAAGGCCCTGCAGCAGGTGGTAAGGACGGCAGAGCGGGTAATTGGAACCACACTAACCCTCCTCCCCCATCCCCCATACACTGACTGAATAACCATCATTGAGACCAACTTCATGGACAGTGCAATATTACTCCTCTAAGTGCAATACCCATGTTTAAGTGCAATGTCCATGTTTAGAGCAGGTCTTGAGCATCATATAACATATTAGCATCATGCCCCTTATGATTAAAAAGCTCTACCTGACACCCTGTGTATACCATGCACCTTTCACATATCATGCACCCTTCTGTGTATGTCTCTAAATTTCTGAATATGTGGATAAATGTGTATGTGTTTGCATATACAGGATATATGTATGTATATATGTGTCTATATGTGTAGTTACCTTAGTTGTCTTTTATGTAATTTAATATAATAGCTGCTAAACTGATTTTAATTGTTCATACAACAGTTGACAAAGACCTCTTATCCTCGTTTATATACAGAATATATATTTGTGTGCATATATATGTGTGTGTGTGTGTGTGTGTGTGTGTGTGTGTGTGTGTGTGTGTGTGTGTGTGTGTGTGTGT
>JAOUQZ010000001.1:16790203-16802330 GCA_028564935.1 Neosilurus hyrtlii
GCCTCCTGACCTACTGCTGTACAGTGTGGTTCAACAGCTGTACTGCAGAGGACAGGAAGGCCCTGCAGCAGGTGGGAAGGACTGCAGAGCAGGTAATTGGAACTACCCCCCCCCCCCCCCCCAACAGATTCAAGAACCCACAGAAGATTTTACCCACAAGCTGTTAAACTTACCACCCCACCACCACCACCACTACAACAGACACATACACTGACTGAACAAACATCACTCAGACCATCTTCCTGGACAGTGCAATACTACTCTTTAAGTGCAATATTCATGTTGAAGTGCAATACCCATGTTTCGAACAGGTCTCGAACATCATATAACATTTTAGCATCATACACCCTATGATGAAAAAGCTCTACCTCTCACCCTGTGTATACCATGCACTTTTAACATATCATGCACCTGTGTACGTCTCTAAACGTGTGAAGATGTGGATAAATGTATAAGTCTGTACATGTTTAAATATGTGGATCGATGCATATGTGTTTGCATTAGCAGGATATATGTAGGTATATGTGTATACATATGTACATGTGGGTATGTGTATATATGTGTATGTAGGTATATGCACATATATAGCTTAGTGTAGTACCTTAGTTGTCTTTTGTGTACTTTTCTATAAGTGCTTCTAAACTGATTTTTATTGTTCATGCAACATTTGACAATAAAGATCTTATATTATTTAATTTTAACTTAAACTGGCAATGGCATTATATTATAATGGTATTATATTATAAATTCACAAAATATTCTAGTTTTAATATATTCCAGTTGCTGCTGTCAAATTCCATTACAGAGGCTAAGTAACAAATAAATCTGCCATACTTCAGAAAACCATTAGCTGATATTTGTCACTTATTTAAAGTTGGATAACTGCAGACTATCTGTTTTCACATTCCACAAACAGATACTGAATTCAAATCAAGAACTGAGACTGCACAAAACAATGCACGGTGCTTTCTGCACCCTGAATTCTGTGCTTGACTCATAGTAATAAGGAAGGAAACGATCGAGATGGGAGATATTCTATATTTATATCTTTCATTTTCATATCTATTACCTTGATTTCTGTGGGACAGCAAAAAAGCATTTTCGTTTTTACCCTTAAGGTAGTGCACTCATTCTTCTCACTGCTAGGTATTTCATTTATTTGCAGCTTAAAAAGAAAACGCTTCATAGTACCAATTAGATCATAGCTGGCTTTAAAGGGGAAATAACAATTTCCCATGAAACCTGATCAGATTTAGGGAGGAGACAATTTATAGGGCAATAGCCTACTTCTAAATGTACAAACAAACCCATTACTCTCAGTAGGTACTGTACAGAGGCACTAATCCCAAATTGCACATCACTACACTGAGCAGTGTTTGAGAGTACTGTTAATATTACATTTGCTCCTACTTAAGCTATTTTCTTGATTAAAAAATATATCCTAACATGCCCTTTGATGGTGCAAAATCCCCTTCTAGCTATAAATGGTGCTTGAAAAATTCATATTATTTAGTGTTGATATACTTACAATAAACTGTCCCTTTATTCACTGAATGCTTTAGCAGGTAAAATTAATATATACATTTTAGAGAATTTGACGTACCAAAATACTGATACACTGGTCGTATTAATGTAGGGTGGCACAATGGTGTAGTGGTTATCACATCTACCTTACAGTAGGAAGGTCCTGGGTACGATTACCAGACCCAGCAAAGGTATTTCTGTCTGATTTGCGTGTTCTCCCTATGCTTGTGTGGGTTTTTCCCAGGTATTCCAGTCTCCATCCACCGTTCAAAGACATGTTCCAAATTGCCCATGTGTAGGAGTGTGAATGGTTGTGTGTTGGCCCAGCGATGGACTGGCAAGCTGTTCAAGGTGTACTCGCTTAGAGTAGGCTAAGATAGGCTGTAGCTTCCCTGCGACCGTAGTTGGATAAAGCAGTTTGGCAAACGAATGAATGAATTTAACCAAAGATGGCATGTTAGCACTGAATCACCTTGCTGTGTAGTTGAAGAGTTGACCAAATATGAAAGAACATTACTACAGAAATTACTCAGTGTTTTTGGTGAATGTTTTTACCTAAGCCTGTAAGAATTATCTGGCTGGTCTACATGTTGCTTTGGATTAAAATAAATAAATAAACAAATAACAAAAATTACGGCGCTCCATTCTTATTTAAATGCCGTAAAGCCATGCGCTTGATTTTGTTGTCTCGTCCATGTGAGTCCACACAGGCAACACCAAGGCGCACTCACTCCCCTACTATTGGCGCCCTGTGCACTTGCACTTTGCTTAAAATGTTCTTGTTTAGTAAATTTTTTTTCTTTTAGTGGAGAAATATGTTTTCGAATACCAATGAAAAGACAGTAAGTAATATTATGGCTGTTTTGTTACTGAAATTAAATGCAAACAGTGGCTAAATATTTATACTATAATTAATAATAAATGGTACAGTAAGATGTAATGTGCAGTTCACGGCAGCCACTCAGACCAAAAGCTCAGTTACATTTGTGGTTAAAACAGCAATGTTCTGATTATAAACTGTGCACTGAGTTCTGACTATGAAATCAGTAATATTCATTGACAAAACAAAAGCATCATATCATGTTACTAAGAAGCCAAATGGAGCAACTTTCTTTCTTTTCATTTTGTCATGGTAGAAAAAAATCCCCCTGACACATCAGACTCCTCCCATTAATATGAAATAAACATCTATTTACTGGAAACTTAACCATATTAATATTTTCTTTGTAAAGTAAATAAAGACTTTTGTAAAATGTGAAATATAAGTCAAATCTAAATATAAGACTATTCTAAATATCAGACAAAGATAATTTATTTATTTACACCCAACAAGAATATTAATACTGTACAAAAGCAGTCTACTATTTTTTAATGAAGACATTTACTATATTTGAAATAGCTTATTTCTACAGATTGCATCATCCTTCTGTGCACTTACTACATTTATACAATGTGCTATGAATTTGCTGTTTGCATTGAATAATCATTTAGCTTACCTGTTTGACCTGATTATAAATTACTGTTAAACTACAACAGGCTGATAAGGTAAATTGCTTGTTTTCAAGAAGTTAAAGCTTGGGTAAAAATCACAGACCTGGCAACCGTGTTGATAAACATGAAGCTTTGTTCCATTTTTTAGCACAGCCGTAATATACATTAGAAGCATAGTGAAATAATTGTTTTCATATAACAGTTTGTTAGGAAGTTGGGGTCGTATCATGGGGTTAACCATCTGATTTCCCCTAAAACAGATGGGGCTAAGTGCTTTTTCTCAAGGGCCCCATAATGGCAGCTTGGCAGTGCTGGGGGATGAACCCTTAATCTTTTGATCATTAACCCAGAGCCTTAAAAAGTGATTCACCATAGTGATGGCATATGTATTGCGTTGCTACTACGGGTACAGTACAAGTCCTGTCATGGTCCGTGTCCGCAAATGAACATGTTACAGGAGCTGACAAAGACTACATAGCAACAGTCAGTATTCATATTATATATATATTGGTTACTGGACTGGAATTAAGGAAATCTTCTTGTTGTTTTCAGCTTTGGCTGGGCTGGTAGCAGATGGCACTTTTCTACTGCCATCATGAGACATGGTGCCAGTAATTCTCAAGTAATATGGAGCACAGAAACCAACCAAATGCTACTGATTACACCTTTAAAAAGTCATTAGCAGAAAGTCTATCAGCATTGGAAAAGAGGTGCGGATGCCAAGTGTTCCTAGACTTTTTTCCACCTATTTCCAAAAATGAACCTTAGAGCTAGTGCAAAAGTATTTAGCGGTTATAAAGTGCTGTAGCAGTTATAAAGTGCTGTAGCAGTTATAAAGTATTCTGATTACACAATTTCCTCCTGGATCAATAAAGTATTCTGGTTCTGATTCTGATTCCACATAATTGAACCGGCTGGTTTATCATATACACCGACACAGGATTATGAGAAATATAGCATTTTTAATATATTATTCAAATTAAAAATATATATACAAGATCATTTTCACTTTGTGGGCGACATGCTTAATAGGCTAAATAAACCCTAACAAACCGACACCCATCTGAAAAATTAAAGAAAATTATTAGTAATAAGTGCTTTGGTAAATCAAACGTGTTTGGTTTACTGCCAGTACATATGTTTAGTATTTTTACCCCTGGTAGAAAAGTGCCCTCAGGCACCGCATTTTATTCACAGCCTTTCACTCATGGAACAGGTGGGTGTCTGTCTCCGATGGAGACCATGCATTAGTAAACTGGATACTGAAATGTATTCATTCATTCATTTGCTGGACAGCTTTATCCTACCAGTGTCACAGGGAAGCTGAAGCCTATCCTAGCTGACTCTGTGCAAAGGCAAGGTACACCCTAAACAGGGACAACACACTCGAATAGTCACACTCAAACCTATGGGCAATTTGAATCAGCCAGTTAGCCGAATTCACATGTCTTTGGACTGTGGGAGGAAACTGGAGTACCCAAAGAAAACCCACACAAGCATGGTGAGAACATACAAACTGATACGCCCAGGCCAAGCTCAGGGCTCGACCCCAGGACCTCCTTGTTGCGAGTCAGATGTGCTAACCACTGCACCACTGTTATGCCCCAGAAATGTATAATGTAAAGTGAAAATAAACTCAGTGAAAAGCTGCCTGCTTACATGACTGCAGTCCATCTGGACTTAGGGAGTGCAACAGTTAACCCTTTTTTTCAGAGTACTGCAATGAAAAAAATTTGTTCACTTCATTCGAATTCATATATACATTGGTTCCATATTAGTGTATCAAGTAGCAGGAACACTTTTTTTCATACATCCGACATGATATGCTCATGTATTTTTGTTGAATAAAATGAACCCCTATATTCTTACTCACAAGTGGCACATAATGTTAATCAACTACTGCAACATCAGTGGTGGGGTAAGACACTCGGAGGAAAGAGCTTTCCACCTGTCTGAGCTTACAGATGCCCATGATCGGCTAGTGTTGCTCTGATTGACAGGGAAGAGTGCATTTATCACTTCTTTCTAAAAGTCTGGCCAGTTATGCTGTCTTGCTCTCCTGACCACAGATGTTTGTGGCATCATTGATCGATCTTAAGCTCTCCAGATGTTTGATTGATAGTTGTGAACGCCTTGTTTTAAATGTGAAAGTTATGAAGTTTATGTAAACTATATGTAAAATGTTCTCTTGAATCTGACCAACTACAAATTCCATCTGTTTCAACTGGTACATACAAGGGTTATTAAATCCTACAGTTATTATAATGGTTGTTTTTTAAAATTCTTTTTATTTAAAAAAGCAACTTTATACACGTCTCTTTGTTTGATAAACCATACATCAGTGTAGTATTGGTTTAGACAAATGGAGATTCCTTTCTGTCAATTGATGCATCCTATCCTCTTGCTTCCAATATTTTCCATCTTGTGTATTTATGTCAAATGATTGAAAAAAAAAATATATACACCAGATGTGAATAATTAGATCCCCTTCTGTGTAAAGGTAGTGAGTACAGCTGAGGTCAGATGACTGGATATGTTTTATCTGTTTGCATTTGCATTAAACACATGCTCATTACCTGGATTTAAAGATTACATTATAGGAGATCCTGTTTGTACCTATGCAAAACTGAAAATGTGCATGCTGTAATGTATAGAACACTTGCATGTTGCAATAGGAAAATAGCGACACATTCTGAAGACTTTCAGAAAAATGAAGTCACGTCAGAAAAATTATATTTACAGTTTTTACAGGAGATTCCTTAAAAACGTTAGAAAAAACCCCTTCACAAAACCCTTCAGTTTCTGCCATCCAAGCACTTGTGTAAGCTATTTTCTACAGAAATGACTTACTATTACATATCTTTTAACAGATTAGAATTAGGTATTCAACATCACTATGACATGATATTGTTAGTGGTTTGTTTTGCTAACCATAAAAAAATAGTCCCATAGTACAAAGACATGCACATTAGCCTAAATGGCTGTTCCAAATTGCCCCTAAGTGTAAATGTGAGTATAAATGTCTCTGTGTGTGTTGGCCCTGCGATCGTATGGCAAGCAGTTCAGGATGTACTCTCTGAGATAGGCTGAGATAGGCTCCAGCCTCCCCATGGCTATTATAGGATTAAGCAGTTTGGCAAATGAATGAGTGAGAGCTTGTTACTTAACACGCTACCATTGTGACTTAATTAGGCAGTGCCAGCTAATGTTAGCTAATTATTGCTATTTGTGTACTTGCAGGTTTTATAATGCTAGTTTTAATAATAGTTTTATGTCTTTGCAAGCGGTATTAGCTTTAAAGAAGGTGGAGATATAAAAATTTTAGTTGGACATCTCGTAGCTGTGGCAGTGAAGTTGCCTCAGGTGGATAAGAGAAAGTTCTTTTCATGAGAATTTGATATCCGAGGGTGAGGAAGTCGAGCGGAAAGTGTGGTGTGACAAGCCAAGGCCGAGGCGAGCAGATTGTTACATCCCTAGGTGTTCTAGGTCCGCGACATCAAGATGAAATATATAATCTAGTTGAACACTTTGCATGGGCTCTTGTGTTGTGCAGTGTCCTATAGACTAGAATTGTTCTTTCTTTATTTATCTATGTGTGTGTCGTGTGTAATATTTTATTATTCCTCATGGGTAATGGACGGAAATATACATGGAGCTGATGTATTAATACATAATACATTGTATTGTGCAAGTGCATGCTAATGACCAGAAATTACGTATTACCCTATGAACCTATGAGAAACAAATGTCAGCTATTCATGAATTTAAATAGACATTTACTCAATAATGTGTGAC
This sequence comes from Neosilurus hyrtlii, assembly GCA_028564935.1. Classification (NCBI taxonomy): domain Eukaryota; kingdom Metazoa; phylum Chordata; class Actinopteri; order Siluriformes; family Plotosidae; genus Neosilurus; species Neosilurus hyrtlii. Next base: position 16,797,014 of record JAOUQZ010000001.1, read on the forward strand.
TTTACATGGTATACCAGTAGTGTGGTGGTTAGGGTGCTGAGCTAGGGCGCTTAAATCCGACTGTGCTAAGACTCCTGGGCAAGTTCTTAACCACAAGTGTGCCTCTGTCCAGCAGTATAAAGTATAAAATACTGGGAAGGTAACCTCTAATGAACTAGCATCCCATCCAGGAGGAGTTAAACTCCTAGTTGCATCACGCTTTAGAAACCGGGATAAGCTCTGGCTGTGATTAGCCACTAAAAAGCCTAACATGCTTAGGTTTATGTGGTGCTATTACTTATTTGTAGACTCTGTGTGACTATATATGGAATGACACTTGGATGCAACCTTAATACTTGGAGTCACTTGAGGCAGTAGAGATGCTTGGTACAGATTTCCCCAAACATTGCTGGCTTCATTGAGTTCAACAGTTGACCTAGCTGCCACAATTTGTTAGTCTTCAAAGCTCCACTAAATAGCATGCTATTCCCCCTTTCCTTTATTCTTTCCATTTTCTACTCTCCTGACAACTCCCAGCTTGCAGCCAGCTCACCCCGTGATACACCATCTACCAACCGGAGAGGGTAGGCGCTAATGTGCGTCCTCTGAGACATGTGAAAAGAGACAACCACGTCTTTTCAAACTGTTGGTAATGTTGCATCAAAGGGCAGAATAACATACTCTGAAGAAAGTGCTGGCCTCTTCTGCATGCATGATTTCTTAGAGACCTATGATTGGCAAGTGTCAGTATGACTGACAGGGAAATGAGTAATGCTATCCCTCCCACCAGAATGCCAGGTGTGCTTCTTCTTGCATAAATGAATAAAGAATCCTAGGTGTGATTACGAGGGTGAATGGTTATGTTTTTTGGCCCTGCGATGGACTGGTGAGCTGTTAAGAGTGTATGATGCCTTTGCCCAAAGTCAGCTGAGATAGGCTTCAGCCTCCCTGCAATCCTAGTAGGATAAACGAATTTGGAAAATGAATGAACGGCATAATTATTTTTAAATTATTACATTTCAGGGAGATAGGCCGATGACATTACAACTCTTTATAGCTTTTTAATTTCGTCATTATAATGTGCAGTAAGGGTTCATGGAAATTATCTTCATGGACGTTTCACATCATTAAGCATTCATTATTGATAACCATATAGACATGAGATGATGTTTAAGGAATATACTGTAAAATTATATTCTTTTGAGTTATATTCCAAAAAAATTTGGTGATTAAGATGCCATCGAAGTCATCCACATGTGATTTATTTAGTGAAGATACTATCATGTCCTTATAGCCGCACTCCTGCAGTGTGTCCACACACTGCGATTAACATTGGACATGAAGCTACGTTTCCATGGCAATGCCTGATTTGAGATAGTGAGAGATCTTTATTTTCACAGAAAACTACCATGAGCTAAATGTGATGTATGAGGAGTTCAAACTGATTACGATTCTCTTTCAGCTTTGCAGCCTACAGTCCACTTGATTTTAGAGCTGTAAACTATCATAATCTCCAAATCATAGCTGCATTAGTGACAATTTATACAGTCATTATGTACATATGTGTCATGTAGTCATTGGTCTCAGCCTTTATTTAATTTGTTGCTTGCACAATTAAAAAGTAAAAATAAGTCTCACATAGTGTCTTCTTGTAGACAGGAACTGGCCAACTCTGCAGAGGAAGTTAGGCAAGGTTAAGCACTTTTAAAATAACGTTTTATATTCTCTCTTACAGACTACGTTCAATAAAAAATGTGATGCTCAGCTGATGGGCGGCACGGTGGAGCAGTGGTTAGCACATCTGCCTCACAGCAAGAAGGTCCTGGGTTCGATTCCCAGCTCAGAGGTTACAGTGTGGAGTTTGCATGTTCTCCCTGTGCTTGTGTGGGTTTCCTCCGGGTACTCCGGTTTCCTCCCGCAGTCCAAAAACATGCACCGTAGTCTAATTGGCTGTTCCAAATCACCCCTAGGTGTAAGTGTGAGTGTGGATGGTTGTGTGACTGTTGGCCCTGCGATGGCCTGGTGAGCTGTCCAGGGTGTGCCCCGACCTCGCCAGAGTCGGCTGAGATGGGCGCCAGCCTCCCCGCGACCCTAATTAGGAATAAGCGGTTCAGAAGATGAATGAATGAACGCTCAGCTGATGCTCAGTGAGAGGCAGTGTACATCCTGAAAAAGTTGTCAGTATATCACAGGGCTAACTCAGATAAACATTTACTCACCCTCAAGTTCACAGCACACCAATGGGCAATTTATAGTAGATATTTGAACAAATCTGCATGTCTTTGTACTCTGAGGAAATTGGAGTACCCAAAGGAAACCTACACTGTCACAGGAACACCATACAAACCCAACCCAGAAAAGCCCCAGCCAACAAGTAGGTTCGAACCCAGAATCCTCTTGCTACAGGACATCCCATGTGGACCACTGCACCATTGTGCTGTTTTTTATTTTATTCCAGAGTCTTTATCCAAAGGCTTTCCAGAGCTGAACAGTAGGCTATACACCCTCGATTATTAACCATCAACATTATCAACAAATGAGCAGAATTAAATACTGATTTCAATTTATTTTAGAAATGACACTTCAGTACTTCAGGATGATGGATATATTGTACATCCCTCACTGAGGCAAAGTGCAGCCTAATTATTAGCTTGCTGTAATTTACACAATGGGGCATTTAATGGCCAGCCAATCAATACTTTTATACTCAGATAGAATGTTAGTGTATTTAAGTAGCCATGTGCTCATAGTCATGGGCTTATTAAAACAGAAATGGAACCAAACACAGTTCTGAAATGGCAAAGGAAGCCCAGGTAGATTAAGTTGTCTATATTTTTTTCAGTAGAGTGAATGAAGTAGTAATTCATTAAGAATTTAAAGTAGGCTCCAAATCAGGACTCAACATTGCTTTTACTCAGGCATTTAAGATCTATATATTGTTTTAAATAAAACAAAAATTCTGACCCCACCCATGCACAGATTTTCACCAGACTTGGTGGGGACACTACCTTACCTGAGTCCCAAGAGTGTTTAAATTTTGGAATTTAAGGTCGAAGAAGAAAGTCAGAGAAAGATTACAATGTTTTGAACATAAATGCTTATAACTTTAAAAAGAGTGCTGGTAGACACACTGTTACTATAAAACACTAATTTCAAACCATATACTGACTTTCAAATGGGATAAAGTACTTTTGACCTTGAAAGGTCAAACCCCAGCCATCTCATCAATCTTTCAATCGAGAAAGTTTTCCCACTTAATTCGGTCATGTCCATGAACTATAGAACATATCGTAAAATGTGCACATAAGTAATTAAAACCAATACCCTTATAGGGCCAAGTTGCTACATTATCCATGCTGTGTAGTGGAGGTCCTTCTGTGAAATGCACTCTGTAAGTGGCCCTCTAGTTTCATTTGATGTTTATTCAATAATTACTTGCACTAAAGCCTTAACCCTGCATTAGTCACACAGACAACCCAGTGTGGTACGTGCCAACATTTCCAGTTTGGTTGTAGCATTTACATTTATTGATTCATTGCTACACTGATATGGGAGACACCTGAAAACAGCACTTGTATGCGCTAATGAAAAAGACCAAACATGTATAAATTTCATCGGGCAAAAAAGGCAGTTCACAGAAGGTCGAAGGATATGTGCAGCCGCATCTCGTAGTTGGTACTTTCAGTTTGTGCCAACTTTATGTAGGTAATATTTGTCCTGGGTATTCCTGAGCCTCTGTCTAATGAGCCAAAAGAAAACAAGAAGGCAGGACAAAATGATCTCTCTTGCTTAAAGACGTACAGCATGCTCAGGGTTTTGTGGTAAATTCCTGTTTTTGTTTCATTTCCTTCCAGGATTTTCATGTTAACAATATTTATTTAAAAAAAAAAAAACAAAAAAAACAACAACAACAAAAAAAAACCACTATTTCTTTGCTTTCTGCTGAAAGGTAATTAATTTTCAAAGTAATTAATTTCTGAAGCTTGGAGCAACACCAGCATCTGTTAGCAAGAATCCAGGAAACCAGTAAAGCAATCATATACCTATTTGTTTGCTAAGATGAGAAGGTTGGCATATTGAAGCATCTGCTGTCTATTCATTCAAAACTGCAAGGCGTTATCTTCCCTCCCTTTTTTGCTTTTCCAATATTTATTCAGATAATGTGCCTGCGAAAGCTGTAGCATGAATGTTGTATCAGAGCTTGGAGCTAAGAAACATAGTGTTCCATGTCTGTAGCGTTGTTTTAGTGTCTGAAGTGTCTATGCTGATATTGTGTGAGTGCAAGTTGTCCTTCTTTTACTTGTCTGTCTTCTAGTCGGCTGAGGAATGGCCTCAGGATTGACAGGCTAGTCTTGACCTTTCTGTGTTTTTAAGAGGCCCTTCATGCTTGATCAGCCAATAGAAAACGCATTGCACCGCTCTTGTCTATTTGCCCCATGTCCGATGCCTTGACCCCTTTTTACTGAAACGTGCATTCCCGTCTGAGGAAGTTGTTCACCACTGCCCTTATGTGCCAATCGGTATGCATTTATGCATGTACAGGAATGCAAATATACATTCAGAGGATTCGGACAATTTTTTTTTGCACTTAGTTTGACTTGAGAGGTATTTATGCACAACATGGCTCATTTATGATTAACAGGAACCTCCCTAAATTAATTATGTTACTCTTACCATATTGCTAGCACTTCATTTGATTTGACAGGCAATACACCCTTAGTGGCCACTTTAATAAATACAGCTGTACTGTACATGCACTGACTGGCAGTACTCATGACTGTGTGATGACGGAGCCATTTATGTTCGGTTGTAATATACAGTAGTAATCTACTATTATACAATTGTTGCTATGCATACCACAATTCTATTTAGCTCTAGTCCTGGCACATATAATGTTTTTTACACACTGCAGCAAATGGCATTTTATTTCATTCATACGTTATGTGTAGCAGCACTCGAAAAAGGGTGATAATGTATTATATCTACACCTTGCTAAAATTTGGTAATAATGTTACGCCTAATGACTCGGAAATGGTTTTAGATATTAATTAACCCAAATTTGTATTGGCTTATTTCCATAGATGTCAGAATATTAGAATAGATTCCCTTTTATAATGCACACGCTACACATGGGAAACAGTGGGCATGTCCAGATTTATTTACACATTCAGCACAAATATATATATATTCACAAGCAGAAAAACAATTATGCCAATAATGGCCACCATTTCACTATAATTATAGGGCCTGTTGGGCCTCACAATCACATAATATATAGCAAATTTTGCTGTACTGTGATTTTTACAGCTGTTTTTTTTACAGTGTAGTCATATATATA
>JAOUQZ010000001.1:16822335-16837027 GCA_028564935.1 Neosilurus hyrtlii
ATATATATATAAAATAAATATACATCTGAGTAAAAAATATCAGATACAATACAATATGTATATATATGTACATGTGTGTATATATATATATATATATATATATATATAAATATATTGAGGACCAGAATATGTTTTTAACCAACAGAGTGAGGACATTGCTAGGAAGTGAGGACATTTTAGCTTGATAAAGAGCTGTTTGAGGTTAATACTTGCTTTTTATGGTTCTGTTTAAAATTAGGTTAACCTTAGGATTAGGAAAAGGTTGGTGTAAGGCATTTAGCTGTGATGGTCAAGGGTAGAGTAAGGAATACATTATGTCAGTGAATGCCCCACTACCCACAGAGACGGAAGACTGTGTATGTGTGTGTAAGAGACAATCTGCCAAAGCTGTGTCATATAACTGATACAGAATGATACACGTTATGGTAGCGTAGTGTTTAACATGTCTACCTCACAGTACCATGGTCCTGGCTTCGGCTCCAGGGCTTGGTCGGGGTGTTTCTGTGTGGGGTTTGCATGTTGCGTGGGTTTCCTCTGGGTACTCTGGTTTCCTCCTACGTACCAAAGATGTACACATTAGGCTAATTTACTGTTCCAGATTGCCCCTGGGTGTAAGTGTTCAGGCTGTGTTGGCGGAGATAGGCTTCAGCCTCCTTTCAACCCTAGCAGGATGAATTGGTTTTGGCAAATAAATGAATTAATGAATTCATTAATTAATTAAATCCCACATTTTTTGAAGTGGTCTCAAATCTGGCCAGTCCTTCATTTCCAGTGTTTCTTATTGATCGTTGTTTCTTGTTGAAATAATTTTTACAAACATTTAAATGTTTGGGATCGTTATCTTATCGTTCTGAATTCAATTCACAGCTTAAATTAATTTTTTAAAGTTTTAAAATAAATTTTCATTTATTTATTAATTTTCTGAACCGCTTAATCCTAATTAGGGCCATCTCAGCTGACTCTGGGTGAGGGCAGAGTACACCCTGGACAGCTTGCCAGGCCAGCGCAGAACAGAAACATGCTGACGGCAGTGCAGCCTTCTCTTTTTGAAAGAGGGCAGGGGTTCTTTTACATGCCTCTCGCCATAGACAGTGAGAGATATGACTGGCCTGTGATAACCCAGTTAGCTGCACTGGGGAACAGCAATGACAATCCAGTGATAGCTTGACCCACCAATCTTTGGATCAGTAATCCTGTACCCTACTACCGGGCCACCATTGCCCTGTAATAAATCTGTTTCCAGAAATTCATTTTCCTAAGATTTCAATTGAGTGAATTAATAAATTGAATGAAAAGAATTTAATTCAATTCAGTTTTATTTGTACTGCACTTTTTATAATTGACACTGTCGCAAAACAGCTTTACATAGTAAAATAAGTAATATAACATTTCTTTTACAAATCCTTCATATTACGAATGAGCAAGCCCACAGCGATGGTGGAAAGGAAAAACTCCCTCACTTGGTACCAGGAACCAGATTTAAAGGGGAAACCCATCCTTATTAAGGTGAAACCAGATAAAAATTGGGTGCCTTAATGCTTTTAAATCAACATGATTTTTAATTAATTGTAAGAGTGTTTTCCTATAAGGTCAAATTAATCGACACAGGGCAGAGTACCTTACCATATATGGAAGGGGTCTTGACCTTGGAGGGTGGTGATGTCACATGGGGCACAATGTATGTGCAATGTATGATTTCTAAGGGGCCCTTGGGACGTCTGTGTAGCTACTTTGATCTGGTAAATGCTTGTTGTGGTTGACGGATTGGTGTGATATGTTCAGTGCTTGTGCAGGGTTAAGCAAGTGACTTCTTTAAAGCACTGTAGCTGTTAAGAGAATCTTTACTACATAAATTGACCAGATTTGTAGTCTTTATAAACATATTTATAGCTTTTATTAACAGATTAAAACGTTTTTTTCCACCTCAGGTATGGAAACATAATTGACCCAGATTTCTTGTCATTTCTTTTTTTTCCTCAAAAGTTTAAGCCATCATTCCCTGCACTGTCAGCAAAACACCAACTTTTTCCTTGCCTCTGAAGAGTGAGAGCAGTGAAGAACATTTCGAGCCAATAAAGATTTAAGGTGATGATTCAGTGACCAGCATTCTCCACTGACACTTACACAATACTGGGTTTGTGTATTAGAACAGAAGTCTTTTGCATTTTATCCCTATAGATTTTACTCGATCCACGGCATGTGTAGGCTTAGTAAAGCACTGCAGGTGGAAGTCGAAATCGTGTTGAGCTTTTATCCATGAGGGTGGGGCTTGGTGTTCGTAGGAGGCCATTGAAATGGTGCCTTGAGGGACTAAGAGCTTAGCTGGGATAAATAAACCTCTTTTCTGTGGCATAGGAAGTGAAGGAAAACAAAAGTGTTCTTGGCAGGGGGGAGATACAAAAGGAAGGATGCATGTGATTAAGCTTGCCAAGCATGATTTGGGGGATTCCAGTTATGTGATCAACTGTATGTTCAAAGCCACACTGGATTTAGTTGCATGATGGGGTGGTTCATATCCCAGATCTTCAAATGCAATGAAATACGATTAGAATTTAGATGATCAAAGTAAAGGTTTGCTAGAAAAATTGTAGAGTACCATCATGTCCACTTTAAAAGTTTGTTTAGTTGGATTTATAAAAAAAATAAAGTGTTAACTTTCATGAAATTTTTACCAGAAATTAAGCTTTGAACAAGGAAGCCTCCATTTAGAATTTATAGAAGATCCAATTCTGGAAGCAATTTTTTTTAAAGGATTATTTAAAAGGATAATTTTTTGGAAGTGTGGTATTACAGCAGGTCTGGCAGGGGGTGCTGTGTAGTTTCTGTTACTTTTTCTGCTCGGTGGAGGTTTGCACTCTTCGAATACTTTTCTTTGTTTTAGTTCACAGATAGACTTTATGGATCAAAGCCATAAAAAGCAAAAAGAGCCATAGAAAGCCAAGGAGCAGTTTAACTGCCTGCTTAGCATCACTGTTGGTTATTTTACTTGTCATTATTATGTTGCTAACTTTTACTGTCTTTACATTGTTGATCATCACTAAAACACATTGCATTGTTTTCTGTGTGTATACAACTTTACAGTACTAAATTACTAAAAATTTATAACAAAATTATGCATAACACATAATTAGAGGTTTGTTAAACACAATTATGATTTATAAAAAGTAAAGTGTTATATTAGCTTCTATACTAAATGCTAATCATAATTTTTTATTTTTAGAAAGTTGAGTTATGGATCATGTCTTACTCAAAAGGTGGCTTTAGACAGGGAAAATTACGAAGTTTTGTAAAAAAAAATAAAAATTATATGTACAGCACACTGAGAAATCATTAATCCAAACTTAAAAAAGCATGAGCTGAGAAGCAGAAAGTTGCAGAGTGAAACACAGGGCTGCATTTGTGTACCTTTTACAATTAACTTTAATTTGCAAGTGAGTAGAATTTAGTTCATAGGATGCTTTATTCTCACTCTATTTTTCTTCCTTTTTAGCATTATTTCCTGCATCGCTTTTCAAGGCTGAGCTTTGATTGAGTGCGGTCTGACAAATTTAATGTCTCACAGGTCTGGAGCACCAATAGAATAGAAGCTGGGTACTCCACATTTACATTCAGATGAGGTGCCACTGATTCGAGGCATCGATGCTCCAGTATTCAACCTGATGTAAAGTTTATTGCTCGTCCTCTCACTAGATCAAATGTGTGTATAGATGCATGGAGTGCTCCCTTTTTATTGTATGTCAGCCGTATCAATGAGAGCTGAATTTGCCTCCACAGGGCTAGCAGGTATATATAATCCTTTTGGTAAATTAGGTTGAAATGGCAATGTTGCATGTTCATCTTTTGGGTGGGTTAGCAGGTCTGCAGTGTTAAACAAGCACAAATTATATGAGTAAACTACACTCCATGACATAAATGTTGTCGAAACAGCTAAGTCAAATTGTTTTAATAATTGGGGGGGGGGTATTTTTTAAGTAGCTTTACAAAAATTAAATAGATAAATAAATAAAACATTTTTTTCAGTAAAAATGTTTTATTTTCATTATTTTAATTTTAGGACTTATCTGGTTTTGCAAACCAACTCTTCAAGTTTACATACAGAAACCTCTTTGTTTGATTGCGCTACTCTGCTACTCTGTAACAAAAATTAACTGTTTACTCATAATCATTAGCACTATGTGGATCCAGGGTATTTTTTTTTTTTTTATATATTTTATTTTATTTGAAGAACACCATTGTAAATGTGAAGCATGGGGTGGCAGCATCATGATGAGAAGGTGGATCTTGATATAATCCTTCATCCAAGGAGGAATCTGTTGAAGGAGCTTCGTTCCTTATTGAGTGCTCTCAATTCCAGAAGCAAAATTCATATTTAATTGAGCCACCAGTTCATTCACATGGGAACATTTTGAAACATCATTAAATATTAAAATATGACACACAGATTTATTATTTTACATATTAATTAAACTGATCAATTTTGATCTCTTATGGAAAGGGCTGTTGATTGAAGTGATGCTGTTTATCAGCATTATACTGCACTCATAAAATGGACAAAAATGGAGATGTCCTGTATCATTGTGCTTTAAGTACTGAAATAAGGATAAGGCTGATTGACTAAGGGGCAGCACGGTGGCGTAGTGGTTGGCGCATTCACCTCACAGCAAGAAGGTCCTGGGTTTTCGTCCCAGGCTTGGGTATTTCCGTGTGATGTTTAAATGTTCTCCCTGTGCTCTCATGGCTTTTCTCTGGGTACCCTGGTCTCCCCCCTTAGTCCAAAGACATGCACATTAGGCTAATTTGCTGCTTCAAATTGTCTGTGCTAGCCATGCGATGGTCTGGCTGTGGTAGACTCCCTAATGCTATTAAGCAGTTTGGCAAATGATTGGCTAGGGAATATTTTTTATATATATATATATATATATATATATATATATATATATATATATATTCTATATAGTCTATTTTTTTATTATTATTTTCTTCCTGTCCTGGCCTTGTTAAATAAAACCCTTGAAAATAATTCTAGTTAACAGACATTTTGAGACTTAAACACACTTCATAAAGAACTGATGTGAAGTCTTTTGAATTGTCAGTGCACAGCAGGCAAGCAGAGTGTGTGAAAAGCAGAGAATTTGGCAATGACGCCTTTCAGGCTTTCAGAAAATGAATAAACTCCAGTGGTCAGTGCACAAGAGGCGCTCTGTTAACACATGACAGTTATACACTTTGTGAAAATGTGATTGCCATGACACGACTGCCATGACACAGTTTTTAGTCACCCATCCCACCAACACTTTCCTTCCCCTTTAAGTTTTTTTTTTTTTTTTTGTGTGTGTGTGTGTGTTTAGTCTTTTTTTTTAAAGCCTAAAATGGAAATGAACCCCTTTGTGATGTTATGTTGCCATAGATGTTATGAATGTAGACAAAATAGTCCATAATAGTAAAACAAATGGCAAAATAAGCAAAGAACTATTAAAAACAAAAAAACAAACAAAAAAAAATTAGTTATAGAGCAACAAGTTACCATTAGACATCACATCACATACTTAAGTTGAGTTTATTTGTGAGTATTTTAGTAAAAAAGCATCGTGTGGACCCTTCCCAGTAGTCTCTTAATTACATACCATATGCCCCAATTCCCTCTCATATGCATGCAATTTACATGAAATACTGCCTTATTTATGGAGATTGTGGCACTGAGTCATGAAAAGGGAAGCATTTTGCATATTATTTATTTCCAAGATTTTAGGAAGTAAAATGAGTCGCCAAGGTAGAGATTCAGAAGCCAAGTGAGAGATTAATACAATATAAATATTCTACAAAAGCTTAAAAAGTATTAAATGGCAACACAGCTTTAAAGTTTCAGCACATTACTGATATGTAGTGACTTTTTAATTTTTCCTTAAATTAATTGCATTCTGTAGCTATATTATGGGGCTAAGATATAATTTGTTTTTAGGTAAACATAGATTTCAACGTACAAATAATTTAGATTTAGCTGAAAGCACATTTAATTAACAGGATCAGTTGTATAAAAATAAGAAATAAAAAAATAAACCAAAAATAATTATCAAATTTAACTGATGTACCACCTTAGCTGCATGTGCACTATGGCATATGAAGTCACTGAGATCAATAACACTTGAATAGCAAAATAAATAAATAAATATTTGATTGCCAAATGTTGTTAATTTGTTCAGATGCCCTTGGATGCAGTGGCTGTCCTTGGACTAATGAGCATATCAAATAACCAAAGACATCATAAAGTCAAATTACTTATTTAATTAATTGGGAAGTTGTTGGTGCTGTGATGAACAGAGCTTACCTTTAGCAAGTTACTGTTTTTAGCTTCTGAGGTTTGGCTAAACATTAGATCTAAGGGTAGGCAGAGGGAAAGAAATATTCTGTATGACCTTAACAGATGTGCTATAAAAGAAAGGCTCAGATTTACTGTGATGCAACATCCAGATGTGTTTTTAAGGCTTCGCATTAACACTATGTGCTGCGCGGCAAATAGTCCAGAAAACATTCTATATGATAAATATAGTATAGCAAACACTAGAGAAATTCTCTGACGCTCTGCTACTGCATCAACAGCATAGATCTCTGATTATCTGATTCTCTCTGATTAACAATCCATTACCTCCAAAGAACTTTACATTTCCATGTGAAAATCCCAATTATTTAGCTACAAATAAAGTAGTGCTGAGATTTTAGTTTCAACACAACAGCCAAAGTACATGTGCTCTAAATAGAAATGGTTTGTTTTCACTGTTGCAACCTAAAGAGGTTTTATTTCACAAAACTTAACAAACTAGTAGTATATTTGAAACCACCATGACCCTGATGAACACATTGTGTTAGGATATACTGTACAGGAATGGTGCATAGTCGTCAAATCACAGTAGTATTTACAAAAACGATTATGCACCTCAGGCGTGGTGGATGTCGCTAAATTGAATGTTCCACTTAGAACTACTCAGCATAATAATGATAAACACGAGTTTTATAGCCTACTGAATATTCCTATTTTCATGAAAACCCACTTGGTTAACTGTTTTTGTTTTGTTTTGTTTTGTTTTGTTTTGTTTTGTTTTGTTTTGTTTTGTTTTGTTTTGTTTTGTTTATTTGTTTGTTTGTTTGTTTGTTTGTTTGTTTGTTTGTTTGTTTAGTATAGGAAGACGCTTTTATTTCTGTTTGTATTTGTATCAGAATCATTCAGAATAATCCATATCCAATTATGTAGTTAATTTCACTGATCCTACATCTATTGGCTTGACCTTAAGAAAATATAATTTATGCATAAATGCGTATTACCTACAGTAAATTCTGAATATGCATGGAATAAAATAATAATTATAGTGGTGTTTAATGACAGTCTGAAAAATGTGAGCTTCAGGGATGGGTTAAATGACACTGTAATGAAATGTGTTTTAAAATAGAAAAGAAAACGCCCACCAGGAAGGGATTATTCAAAGTGTCATGTACGATCCAGCCATGAGTTCATGCACGCTGTTATTCCTGAACAACGTCCAGACGAGGGAAACTACCATATGCATCGCTTCGTATATTCCTCGCCCTGTGGTACTGCAACATATTTTCAGGCTTCGTGTCTGCCAGCCTTATCCCACACAAAATCATAGAAATTTTATTTAAAGGGACTGATTTTGATGGACTGGGGGAAAAAAAATGAGTACCTTTACACAGTTAAGGTCATAAGAGAGCCTTTCACATTGAACCATTATGTCCCTTAACGATTCATGAGTTGGCTGATATAAATTCTTACAAATTTCAGACGGAGCCCATGTTGGTTGTGCTTGCTTGCACAGTTTGCTCATTGCAGCCCACTCAGGCAGAAGAAGCTGTTGGGAACGATGCCCATGTTCTATCTCTTTCCTCTTTTCTCACCAATCTGCTCTCGTTTCACTCCAGCCCTTCGTGTGAATCCCAGAAGTCGAGCACCCTTGAAGTCTCTGGTCTGCTTGGCACTCCCACACTATGAATGCCATTGAGGATCATGCCGAATGGAAAATGTATTTATGTAGCGCAAACTCATTTTGTAGGCAAAGAGAACAGATTGTAGGTCCTCTCCACAGTAATCCAGCACAGTCTAGGCTGACGTCACTGGTGGTAGATTCTGTGGTTTGGCAACAAGGTTAAAAAAAGTTAATTTTCAACCCTGATTTTTTATTAGGGCCCTTTATTACTATAATAAAGTAGTTAATTTTTTATTTAATTTATTGATACATGTTATGCATGCCTGTAAAGTTATGTCACTAGAAGATAAACGATTGGTTTTGCACAAAATAAGCAATGTATTATTTTAGGTAGCCGTGTTTATATGCTGTATATGCATGGCTGTGCAGAAAAGAATCATCATTTCTGATGACAACGATTAAAAGATAGTTAGATAGATAAATAGATTTTATTATTATTATTATTATTATAAAACATAAAAATCCCAAAAGACAATATATTTGGCTTTCTCTGGTTGTTCCGGTTTCCTTCCACAGTCCAAAGACACACACACACACACACACACACACGTAAACAATGAGCACACACGCTCAGAGCAGTGGGCTGCCACACAGGAGAGCAGTTGGGGGTTAGGTGCCTTGCTCAAGGGCACTATAGCCATGAAGTTGGAGGTACGGAGAGTGCAGCTCACTCCTCCACCACCACACATTTTTCCTGCTGGTTCATGAATCAGTTTCGGTCCCAAAGCCACTTTTCTAACTATTAGGCTATGGCTGCCAGTGAGACTAATTGACTGTTCCAAATTGCCTCCAGGTGTGGATGTGAGGAAGAATGTTGGCCCTTTAGTGGTCTGCTGAGCTGTTGACAGTGTGCTCAGTGTTGGCTGAGATAGGTGCCAGCCTCCTCATGACCCTAGTAGGATTAAGCGGTTAAGCAAATGATGATGATGAATAGAAATATTGCTCAAAATTCAAAAAATTACATACACCCAGTCAACACTACTTATTATACTGCTCATCATTTATAGGTTGACTAACCTTTCCTTTACCCCTTCTCCAAAATAATAAAAGTAATTGCTTCTCTGTCATGTCTTTTTAAATATAATCTTCAGGTAAACTGGGCCATTTTTTGGCAATTTTTTAAAGGACTACAAAATTTCAGAGCAATAGGACACTGATGGTCCAGTTTACTTGACTTCACCTTATATTTTATTGCTATGAGCCCTAAGAAAAAATTTGGAAAATAACCTGGGGTTACAGATTAAATTTGATATAACAAATTCAAACCTGACCAAGACTCTAATAATAATTGCATTACCCTACTCATGGACAACTAATTCAACTCAAATAGCACTTAAATCCACTGGTTTAATGGGTTCCTCTGGCAAAATAATCAGTAAGTACCTAGTGTCTTTCACCAGAAGATGTGCTATAGGCCTATTTAACCAGTGTGTCATGGTAAATATGGCCCTGCCTCATTCATCTGGAGAAGCAAGCCCATCTCAGCTGACTCTGGGACTGGGGTACACCCTGAACACGCACACACACCCCAAGGGGAAATCAAGAATAAACGCTAAGTCCAATGTGCATGTCTTTGGATTATGGAAGGAAACTATAATACCCAGAGGAAACCCACGCAAGCACGGGAGAACATGCAAAGTCCACACAGAAACCCTCTTAAAACACACAGGGCTCAAACCCAGGACCTTCTTGCTCTGACCACTATGCCACTATGTGCATGTTTAACATACATACAATAGATCTAGACCAATCTTCTGGTTTAGTTTTATACTAGATTTTTAGCATGTCTGGTAGGATTTGTGGTTATTCAGCCTTGGTAGCATGCATAAGGTCAGGCGCTGATATCTGATGTGAAGGTTTGAAGTGCAGTCAGTATTCCAATTCATTTCAAAAGAGTATAGTTGGGTTGATGTCAAGGCTCAGTGGAACAAACTTGTGTTCTTTCATACCAAGCACAGCAAATCATGTCTTTATAAACCTCAGTTCGTGCACAGGGGCATCGTCATGCTGGAATATGTTTCAGGTTTCTTAGGTCCAGTGAAAGGAAATTGTAAAGCTAAAGATTTCAGACCGTTGTGTGCCTCCAATGCTGTTATTTTTTTATTGATTGATTTATTTGGAGCAGTGCTCTGAAAGTGCTTTTTACTACTTACTGTGTGAAGTACTCAGCTTGTTTGTATTTTTCATGTAAAATTGCACTTTCTTGTTCAAAATCATTAATAGTGTTTGGACCATCATCAAAGACATGTACAGAAGTATATTAGGGCCAACTGCTGGTGTTAGTTTTATATTCTAATGCATGTGAGGGCACGTTTTCAAGTTTAAAGTCAGAAGTTGTAAGATAAAAGTTAGAAATCAGTCTTAAAATATGAATACTGGCTATGATGTGATGATTATGTGCCAACTGACGAAGAAACTCCTTATTAATAAACCAGATTCTGAAATATAGCATAATAAGTGCATCTATGTCACTGATTTATTTATTTTTTTTTACAATACTGACTATATAGTTTCCTAATGTTTTACTCTAATGTTTTCTCTGACTTTTTTTATTTTAATTTTTTTGCAGAATAGATTTCTGACATTTTTTTCTTAGAATGTTTGTCTTTAAACTATAAGAAATATACCATAGATATTGCAAATGATGGTTTCCAGCAAAAATTATTTTTTGGCTTAAAATAAGAAAGCTTGCCAGCTGACGCTGCAAAAGAAGAAGGAATGCCAAATTTTGTTGTAAGCAGCTTTACTTGGAATCTACAAAATCAACATGTGCTAGCCAGCCAGCAAGGTCAGCGAGTGTGGCTTTTCTGGAATCCATTAGCAGAGCAAAAATAAACACATTTCTTGCCATATTGTGTCTGAAATGTCTTTGAATCTATATGATTTTTTTTGTATATACTGTAGAACTGTTGTACACAATTAATACTGCACAAGCAATTATGCAGTTAAACTGAATATCAGCCCAGCTGTGTTAAATATAGCTGAGGCACATTTGTGTCAATATTTTGCATAGCTGCACACTTGCTCATGTGCTTAAGAATAAACTTGTTCCATAATATAGTTGAGAAACAGTGACCTTGTCTCGTCTCGTCTCTGACTAATTGAATTCTAGCTGTGTTATCCAAAACTGATTGTGTGCAATATAAGCATCATTATAAGATCAACAAGAGAACAAAACCTTATTTACTTTAAGCAGAGCTGCAGGACTTCTATGGGATTTAATGCTTACTACAATACATGGGGACAGGACCAGCTGTCACTCCTTTTTATTGGCAAGGAAACGTTCCATGCACACAGAGACGGGGGAGCAGGTTGGCATTAAAATGTCCTCACAACCAAACATGGGCTTTATTTATTTCATGTTTATTTTACAGGAAGATACCACAGCTATTTTCATCAAAAATGTGGTGACAGTAATTTTTTTATTTGTAATTTTATATTTTTATAATTCGTGCAATCATGAGTATACAGCCATGCATTTTTATTTTATTTTTGCTCTTGTAGTATGTTAATAGAACAGCCTTTGTGGAATTATGGGAGAAAGATAATCATTCCTAAAGGACTTGAGTGAAAATAAGGCTTTTCTCCTGCATCAGTAATCAAGCAAAGTAATCTTATTCTCATTCTCTCTTTTTTGCTGAACCGTCTACTCGGGTCACGGGAAGGCTGGAGCCTACCTTAGCCAACACTGAGCAAATACAGGGTACATCCTGAACAGCTCACCAGGCCATTGCAGGGCCAACAGACACACACACTCACATCTAGTTGGAATTTGGAAGAGCCATCTTTTTGGTCTGTGGAGGAAGCCGGAATACCTGGAGAAAACCCACTCAAGCACGGGGAGAACATGCAAACTCCACACAGACACGCCCAAGCTCGTGACTTGAATTCTGGAATCCTCTGAGTCGGATGTGCTAACCACTATGCAACCGTGCCACCCTAAAGCAAACCTAGTCTAATTTATTCCTAGCACGTTACTGACTTGTCATCAGCATTATATTCTAGAGCAGTAAAACACGCTATCTGAATTCATTTATATAACTGGACAATTCTGCAATCTAACTTCTAACACTCTGGTTCTTTGTGCTTAAAGATTTAGCTCAGGTCTCTCCGCTTTAGCTAGCCAAGAGTCACTTTTTTTTTTTTTTCTTTACACAGATCCTTGGGAAGCTGCTATGCATTTCACTCTCATAGAAGAATGAAAAAGACAAGTGAAATCTATTCTCTCACCTTTTCCGTGGCCCTCCCTGAGAGGCAGCGCTCCATTTCAGCCTGGCTTTATTGCGTGATTTGGCTCTCTAGAATTAATCACTGGAAAATGTACTATTGTGGATATTGTGTGGGGTGTTATCACCACCGAACATGGCTGCTGGCTGCTTTCTTTACGAGGCATCTTGGCACAGGGGGGAGAAAAAGGAGCTGAATAAGTCAAGGGTTGTGTGTATAGTGCTTGAGTGTGGCAGAGGATGTTCTTAACAAAATAATTGTAGCATTTGAATAAGTCTGGAACATCAAGGGGAGCAAACAGCAGCGTTTATGGAATGTAGCATTCAGCCTGCATGGTATTTATATTCTTTCAAAAAACACCTTTAGTATTTTTTTTTTTATACCATTCTGAAAGATGTTCAATCTAAAGGAAGAACTAACAGGGCCAAAGAAAATATTTGCGGTTTTAAATGATTTAAAGTTATATGAATGAATGAATGAATGAATAAATAACTTGTTTATGTTAAGAGAGATGCCTAGTTAGGAGTTTACATGATTAAGCGTTGTCATGCCAGCTGTAAGTTTTCTAAGCAATTTATATGGAGGTTTTCTAGCTCGCAGTAAGCATGATATCAAGTGTTATATTAACTTTCATTCATTTAAATGAACATTTGCATTTTACATGCTGGGGAAAGTATAACTTTAACATTATCTAAGAAAGAGATTTGATGCTGAATTATACAGTGAAGTGTGGAGTCTTTTTCTAGAAATTATCAGGGTAAATATTAACAATTATGCACTGAAAGTGAGATGATCATCCACTGAACCCGAGAAACTTAGTTTTACCATATTCTTCGTCAGAACATATATTAAAAAAAAATTATATTTTGAGACCATGACGAATGTAGTTGAGCTCTGAGAGCATGCATGAGATATCTCTTTAAACTACTTGAACATTTTATTATTTACTATTGCAGATAAGATAACAGACAGACCAGTGATCTGAAAAGAAAACTTTTCATTCAAAGTCTTTCTTTCATGTTTTTTTTTTTTTTTTTTTGTGTGAAACTTCCCAGAAAGCAGCGGCTAATTGTGCTTTCAAAATTGCACACTGATTTGTCAAGGCATTGTGAATATTATGGTACAAGCACTTATTTTGCAAGCACTACTGAGAAAATTAGTAAAGGAATTGTTCCTTAAACTTTTTCATAAATATGGAGCAAATTAACAAAATTGCCATGCAATTCCAACCCCACCCCATACAAAAAAAGCAATTTTTAAGCAATATTTATTAACCAGACATAATTAAAAACTAGTAGTAAGTATGATTTGGCATGCATCATATCTTTTATTCATCCATCCATGATCTACAGTATAGTGCCTTTCTATCATTGTTACTGGAACTGGACCCAAACCTCATCTTTCTGACTTCAGGTGAGAGGTGGGTTGCACATGGGCAGGTCACCAATCTAACACAGGGCTAACACAGAGAGGAACAACAATTAACATTTACACCTATAGACAATTTAGATTAGCCAGCTGACATAATTTGCATTGTCGTTGAACTTTGGGAGAAAACCAGGGTGTCTGAAGGAAAACATGACAGTTAAAATAAAGAAAAAAAAAGAAAAAAAGTTCCCACGCTTTTTTCTGCATTAAATAGTGGTGCAATAACAATGAACCGACTACTTCAAACCCTTCATGACTTCACTAAATACTCTCCTCCTCCAAATTCTATGATCTGAAAGTCACAAGACTTTTTAGATAACCTTTTAACCTCCATGAAAGATTAACACTTTGGCTCAAATGTGTGATTTCTGAGCTTGGTAGAGGTTTGTACCCTCTGAGTGCTTTTGATTAGAAATTCCTACCATATATGCACCAAAACCTGCCTTTAATGAGGAAATGTGTTACTGATTGTTGTAGATATATATTGTGAAAATGCTACAAAATCATCAGGCAACATTGTGATACCCCCACCATATCTGGAATCAGTACTTAGATGGAATTCCTGCTATCAAGTCATTTGACATAAAAGTATGGAAAAATCCCAAGCAATAGTATGACTGTAAACTTCTTACCTACTTGTTCACCTCCCCTTATTTCATGACGATCATAGATAATCTGCTATTTCTAAAAATATGGTACTCCGATGTCCTACTGGTTTAGTGCTAGAGAGTCTTAGAAAGGTGTTTAGGAAATCTTGCGAATTGGAGCGTTTAACTAATTAGCTCTTGTTTCTTTTTCACTATTTTATTAATATTTCTTTTTCTTTTGAACTCAGCAGTAGTTGAAAATGAAGGTAAACATTGGTATCCTACATGCGTGGTCATCCCTTCTACAATGCATCACCACATGCTGACACATTTTTGTTTCCCAGAATATTACAAGATGCGGGACTCCTCCATTGTCTGACTCATTCTGTTATTCAGAAAACATCTGCTCCTGAGTCAAACCCCCCCCCCCCCCCCCCCCCCCCCCCCCCCCCC
>JAOUQZ010000001.1:16869398-16880341 GCA_028564935.1 Neosilurus hyrtlii
ATACACACACAAATGGGAATACATTCTCATAAAACCTAAAGGAAATTAATCTTTGCTATGTACTATATTCATGTGCAAAAGTTCTCTTGATTTGACCAGACAGTGCCTGAGTCCCTTGGATGAGTCACTATCAAGTATTTTTTGAGGTTACTTCTGGGGAAACTGTAAATATATGTATAATGTCACTGTATGCAGGGTTTATGAAGATCCAGGCGACATTGTTGCGTTAAGATCAATCCCCATGTATCATCTTATCAGGGGTGATTTTCTATGCAACTTCCAGCTTGAAAACATTGATATGGACTTCTGACATGGATTCAAAACTTACAATGCAAAGACAATATGGTAGTGTAGAGAAAATCATTGTTTACCATGTAACACAGGCTTACAAAAAGATTTGTCACAAATGGTTAGCAGTAAGAAATAAAATGAATTATGTAAGGTGACCTATTAAAAAAAGTAAAAAGTTACTTTCACCACATCTGATAGTTTCCAATAGCAACATATCCCTAGGTGTTTTATTCCCTTTAAACAACAGCAATTTATCAATAATATTTACTTTTTTGTAAGGAACAACACACGGTAGACCATGCTGTCATATTAAAATACTATATAAATGACAAATATAAACTTATCATAACCTTTGAGTTTATAATCTTTAAAACTTGAAGTTGTAGGATATCCGTAATGAGTTACTTCAAAGGTAAAGTTTTAAATAAGGGTCATGCAGGAAGTGTTTGCACTTTTTCCTCAAGCTCTGCTTCAATCATTTCCAAATAGTCTCAGATCCCCCCTTTTTCTTTTCTTTTCATTTTATACCAAAATCAAGAACAAAGGTATCTAGCACTGTCTTACTATTTGAACACACTCTATGCCTTCTTTATAATTACTGTGGTACTTTGAAGGTTGCATTTTTTTTTTTTTTTGAGCACCACAATTATTTGTAGTCTTTATGGAATCCGAATCTTTGTTGGACTGCCTTTAAATATTTCCAATGATATGAGCACTAACCACTAAGCCACAACTGCCCTAAGTTCATTCATCCTCCTCACTTAATCCTACTTCACGGGGAGGCTGGACCCTATTTCAGCCAACTCTAGGCAAAGTCAGGGTACCCACTGAACAGCTTACCAGTCTATCACAGGCCCAACACACACACACACACACACACACACACTAAAAAAATAAAACTATTCACACTTGCACTTACACAGAGGGGGAATTAAAAAAGGGCCAATTAGCCTAATGTGCACGTCTTTGGACTGTGGGAGGAAACCTGAGTTCCTGGAGGAAACTTACACTGGCACAGGGAGAACAGAAACTAGCCAAACAGAGATGCCCTTGCCAAGCATGCTGTGAAGCGAACATGCTAACCGCTACACCATTGTGCCACTCCAATTCACATAGGGTCCAGGAAAAAAAAGCAGTTTATCATAATGACATGTATACAGCTTTATGGGAAAAAAAAAATCAGGAGGATCCCCATTAAAAGTGGTCACCCTGAACCATGAAAGTATTAAACATTAGACTAATTGGCTGTTCCAAATTGCCCCGAGGTGTGAATAGTTGTGTGTGTGTTACCCTGCTATGGATTGGAGAGCTGATCAAGGCATACCCTGCCTTTACCCAGTGTTGGCTGAGATAGACTCCAGTCTCCCTGTGAGCCTAATTGCATTAAGTGGTTTGGCATTTTAATGAATGGTTTTAAAGAAGTAATGCAGGGTTTAAAGCATTATTTGTCACATACAAGGAGGTATACACAGTATGTTCACTGAAGCTCCAGATCAGTGATTGATATAATAACAAGAATTTATGGAAATTAATGCCAAATATGGTCTATGTACGAAGCCATGCATAGAGACTATACAAAAGTCTGCGCAAGCATGGCAGTTGTATAATATGTGCAAATTGGAGTGCAGAAGTGCAAGAGTCAATACTCGGTAATGGTGTACAGAGATGTGATTCTGGAGATTTGCATAATACAATAAGACAAGGGCTTTACAGGTTGGCACTCAATAGTGCGGTCAAAATTGCAAACGACAGTGGTACATGTGGCTGTCTTAGTTTGGGCTCCCAACTCTGGTCCTGTAGGACAACCTGCCTTGCACGTTTTAGATTTTTTCTTGTTCGCAACACACCTGATTTTACTAATTTGCTAATTGGCAGCTCTTCATTACTTGAAGTGGGTGCAACAGTGCAGGGAAAGCAGGACAAGGGTCCTTCAGATGTAGGTTTGAAATTTCTCGTTTAAGTTGTGTGCAGGTTGGCTTGATTGTGTTGGTTGTCACAAAAAAGTAATACATTGCTGTCAAGTAAACTGATGGTTACCAACCCCATTCCTAGAGATCTATCGTCCTGCAGGTTTAATCTTAACAAAAAAGGGGAAAAAAAACCAACAACACCTCTCTTTTAGCTGGTCATGAATTTTAGTGATTAGATGGTGGCATGGGCATGAGTAGTGTTAACCAAAGTCTTCAGCGTGATAGTTCTTTAGAAACAAGGTTAGTGAAGTATAGTATCCACAAGTATAGTCAATATCTAAAACGTACTTAATGTGGAATCAAATGCTTGATGTGAAGCATTCTAAAGAAGGCTCATGCTACAACAGGATCGTGTAGACTGTGGTGTGGACGAGTCACTCAAAATTCCCAGAGTTACTGATAGCTGGCAAAATACGGTCATTACTTGTAATTTTTTATATAGCAACAACAGTGCACACAATGTTATTGGTCAACATACAGGCAATGAATCTTACTGACCTCTTTTTGAAGAGGGTGTACAGGAAATATCCTAAGGTGTTAAGAATATATGATCTCCCACAAAGTACGCCCTGCTTGACGAAAAGCTCTTGGTTCATCACAGGAAAGGAAATAAGCTGAAAGATACATAAACCGCCACAAAAATGGTTGAAGACACATTGTTCAGGCTGACAGATTGTAGGTAGGATACCAAAATTAAAAAGAAGCAGCCCCTGAAGTGAATCAAAAGACTTTGCCTTTGCCTTGGTGTGTACTAAAACCTATGGGCTAAGATTTCTCTGTACAGACCTCAGGCTTAATTAATAAGTAGTCAATCTATACTATGTGGGCAAATAGTATAGTATAGTAGAGTATCTATAATATGTGAGCACATAGTATAGTATACTTGGGAGCAGCAGTAGCCTAATGGTTAGAGAATCAGCTTTGGGACCAAAAGGGTTCACAAAGGGTTTTTTTTTTTTGTCTGTACGTCATATTTCTTGCAATGATCACCATACACCATACACTATCCTGTACAAGACACAGCTAGAACACCATGACGTGCAGGTCACTCAGATTTCTCACAATAGGCTTGATGACAGACTGTTTTCTGACCATTTGATGAACGAGCTGCCCTCTAACTTAGCTTACCTGTGTATTAAAAATGGATTACAAGTGTCTTGGGCCTCAATAATTTTTAGTAGCGCTTACAAATTTCCATTAATTGTAATTTGGTGTCTGATTCTTTTAATATGATAATTATTCATTATAACAAGCACCTGGAAGTCTGGTACCATCATGACCATGTTTGCAGGGGAATTTTTCAATATGATGTTATATTTGCTTCAATATTATATATTTAGTTATAAACAAGGCCATTTGATCATTTTTCTGTAATAAATATAGTCTTGAAAGTGAAATTTAAGTCTTAGTGACACGACTTTTGTCCAGTCAAAAACAGGAATGTTTATATTTAAGAAGCTGTAAAGATTAGAAGAAATTTATTTCCAATACTTCTGCTAGCACATAATATTCAGTACCATCAGAGGGTTATTTTAAGTCAAAGTTGATTAAAATCGGTTAATAGGTTGGTGAGATATGGGCTTTTATACATGTATAGTCATTGACAAAAGTCTTGTCGCACATGTGGACATTCATCATTACACTTGTTAATAGGTAAATATGACAGGAAATCATTACAAACCTCATGAATTAGCAGTTATCTTGTGGATTCTAAATAAGGTTATTTACAACTATAATGCCTTAGGCTCAGTTGTTTAAAAATCCAGGCAGGAATTGCTGATAAAAGAAACACTACTTAAAGGGGTGCATGAACTCACAATTGCTATCTTTTTAATGTCTTTCCTGAGTGTGCATCACCTCCGGCTGCTTATTTTGTATTACTACAGAACAAAGCTCAGCTGTTTGAAATTTCTTTTAGTGTTGGGGTGGTTGTTGTGGAAAGCTTTTTGTCCTCAGGTGTTTAAATAAGTCTGCCGTTCCCTCATTTCAATGAGGCCAGAACTTCCATATCCTGTTATGTTATTCCATAACGTGCTTGTATGTCACTCAGTTTTCAGTAATGTAACCCAAATAAATGAAATGCGTTATTCTGTGCCTTGAAATAACCTCCTTTTTTTTCATATGAATAATTAAGAGCTGTTCTCCACCAGTGCTGGATTGATGCCTCCCTGTTTGAAGACAGATTAAGTGGGTTACATTTTAAAAAGTTCATTGCTTCATATGAATCATTTCTACAATTAGTGTCACCCATACCTCCTGTTTGAGACAATTTCTCTGAATGGAAGGTCACCGTTTTAATTTCACAGCTCTTTTGCTTCAAATTTCCTCAAATACTCCTTGGGGAAAAGGGTGCTTTATGATCTGTGGTCAACCTGAAGTCTCAAACCCTAAATCGAGCAACATTCAAGGCTTCTAAGTACTCTAAGTGTCAAATAAATTATTGATGAATCTCTTTGAATGATTTCCGAGCAGATAGAAGTGAAATAACTACAGATGGGTGCTAGTTGTTTGTAAGTCATCCATGTGGCCATGAATTGGACTCAAGTTCCAGTTTAATGTCCTGTAGATTGCCCAGTGATGAATAGGGAAATCATGTCATCGTTTTCCCAAGATGCTCACAAAGAAGCAGGGCGTCAACACACCAGCCGATGGCAAACCCTCACTTGACACATTATTCATATACTTTTATAACCTTTTCCCCCAGTCGTTACTGCAAGTGTCAGTGAATTCCCTCGATGTGTACTTCTCTCTGCCACCGTTGCCCTATTAAGAAAGCTAATATGTTGCCATCTGTGACCTGCCTGCTGGTGAACATGCATGAGCCTGAGGAGGTTTTTGTATGCATATTTCACTTCCTGCAGAGATGGTGGCCCTAATCTTGTCAGTGGCAGTAGATAATGACAGGCTAATGAGATACGAGCTACTTTAGTTCAACAGTGTTATCTTAATGCTCCACCCTAATCAATAGGTGCTCGTCGCTGGAGTCCTAACATCTGCATTGGAGTTTGTGATAAATTAACAAAAGAGGTCATGGTGTGAAGGCGCATGGGGACTCATTTAGAATCAACGTATTCTAGCCCTATTAGCACAATTGTTTATATAATGCTGTTTGAATAATTGGTTGTATATGCTTAGTCTGCTGTATCCGATTTGTACAATTTTATGGCATGTCAGAGCTGAAACATTCCTGATTGTCAGGTTCTAATTTATAAATTGTTTAATGATTTTATGCCAACTGTTCTGAGTGACAGATTTATCACTGTGGAGTAATATAGAAATGCTAAACACATAAGCACCAGTTTACTTCATCATGAGTGTTGTCACTAAACTGTAAAATCCAGAATATTGATAAACAAGACCATTGACTATCAGATTTTTATTTTTATTTTTTATTTACTGTAAATAACAATTGCACCAGGAAAATTGGAAGGTAATATTTATAACTGTTTATTAATAATATTTTTAGCTTTGAACACTTTTCAGTTATTATGATTATTTTTATTTATTTATTTATTTCATGTTGGAAAACCTCTGTGGTTGTTTGAATGCTTTTCATCTAGAAAAAGCTGTGCAGTTGGGATTTACCTCTCTGACTTTATTACAGAGTGTGTTGTAAAGGTAAACCACAGTATCTGACTATTTGGCCAAAATAAAGCTATCACCCTTATTTGACCTTGCATGTACCTGCCTTGGTCCTGCTGGGCTTCAGTTCCTAAAAACAGACAAGTGGATTAGTATCTGCCAAAATGCACCCTTATCCTAAGGTAACTTATACAGCACTAACTTATACACTGACTAATACAGATACTGTGATTTACTTTGTTTTTTGTCTGACCAAAACCCAAGGCACCGGATATATAAACGTGACAAAGAGATAGAGGGATACTCTGAGTCTGGACCCCAGTGGAGATATCTTACAATACTACACATGCATCTGTGCATCATGGGTGGATGTCACGTACTGTATATCTCCATACATGTTAATGCTGCAATCTGTGTATACATTGTGGTCATAAATACATGGCAATTCATGAAAATGTATGAATTTATTGTAGTGTTCAGTCTTACTGTGGATCTAGAGTCCATACTGCAAACACTCGGTGTAGAATAGATTGGATGCAACTCCATCACAGGATATCACAGTAGCATAGAGAGGCAGTTTAAAGTAGCCAGTCCACCTATTGGTATACGTTTACCTTTTTTTTTTTTTTTTTTTACTTTTTGGAGTTGGGGGTAAATGAAAACCCAGGGAAATTCACACATACAGTAAGCCCAGCCTGGTTGCTTGGGACCCTGGAGCTGTCAGATGGAAATGTTACCCACTGGATGATTAGTGCGACTGCAAAAATCCAATCTGGTAAATTTAATTGAACGCTTCATAATTTTATAGGCAATTTTCTTTAATGCTTTTATCATTATTTTTATTGTTTTTTACAGCTACACAGCATTGTTAAAGAGCCCAATAAGCTCAATGGAGCATGATATAAAAGTTCACTTCCATCATGTGACAATGTGACAATTATGCTGGGTACAAGGCACATCCCAGTCTAATGGATGACTTTCGTGTTTTTTTGTGTTTGAGAAAACATGGAAACTTTCCAAATAAATGTTGCCCGAAACTATTAATGACATGAAAAGCAGTGAGTTTATATTGAAAGGGAAGCAAATTAAATGAGTCAGGTCAGGATGCATTCATTCTGCCCTCTACTGCCCACCACAGACAGTGAGAGACATGGCAGGCTTTTGATAACCCAGTTAGCTGCACTGGGGGGACAGCAGTGACAACCCGGTGATAGTGGCCAGCATCTTATCACCAGGCCACTATCTAGTGGCAGTGACTATGATCTATCAGCAGTGACAACCCGGTGATAGTGGGGCTAGAACCCCCAACCTTCAGATCAGTAATCCAGCACCCTAACACTAGGCCACCACTGCCCCAACTGTAAATCAATCATAGCAAACTGCTCATACGCATCAACGCTCATATGACACTTTTGGAAAGACTAAGACCGTCCTTTACAATTTGGGGTGTCTGCTTTGTTTTTAATTTTTTCAATTTATTTTTTATTACCTTTAACTGAGAACAAAAGGGGCAGGATGGAGAATGAGTTATTATAGATAGTAAAAATTTATTATCAGGGTTAAATTGGTTTTCCTAAACAGGGCGGCATGGTGGTGTAGTGGCACAACAAGAAGGTCCTAGGCTCAGCGAGGGCATTTCTCTGTAGAGCTTGCATGTTCTCCCCACGCTTCAATGAGTTTGCTCGTATGAACCCGGCGCAATTTGCACCCATTTTTATGTGTTTACATGGTCACTCAAATAGGAGGCAAGCCGGAGGTTAGAAGGACAACACCAAAGCAGAGCACCACTAATCTACTGCGAAAGCCCGCAAAATTACCTAATAACTTTGATATGCTTTACTGCGCATGCGTAAACCCTCCTACTTGACACTATATCTGTTCAGATGGCAAGTTGCGCCTAGAGCAAGATGTTCTAGAACAACACACAGCACCTCGGAAAGGGGAACAAATTGGACCTGATGGAACAAAAATTTTTTTACAGTCAGTTCATTGGGGCAACTTGTTCCAGGCTCAAGTTGTTTCAGTGCAAGTGCAGCTTAGCACATGTTCCATAAATTCTTCAAATAAACTGCAATTGCGTTTGTAGATGGTATAAATCATTGTTGTTTGAGTAGTTAGCTTATTTCAAAAAGCTTTTAAAATCAAAAAAGGAATTTGAAACCCAGGTCTCTTTCCTGTGGTTTTTGAGCAGCAGGATGCTCAAATATGGTCAAGCTTCTTCTTCATCATCTTCTTCTTTTTTTTTTTTTTTTAAGTCGAGGAAATAAAGCAAGAGCAAAAGAGGTGATCAGGCCTCAGAGAGCAATCCTTCTTCGGATGAAGTGCCAGTAGATTTATTGCCTTCTCTTCCAACCATTAGGTTGTGGATTTCAGGTCTAGATGCTGAGGAGTCAGCCTCAGAAAGATAATAGAGATACACCAGGCTTTCCTGCAACGAAAAACCCTGCAGGCACAACGTGGCTTGTTGCAAAAAAAAGAGTAAAAAAACCCTGCTTCTCTTCTCTATGTTTCTTCAATTATTCATCACTTCTGGCATAATCAGTGTGTGGCAGCCTGGTTGAGTAGCCGTCAAAAAAGCAGCAGTTCTGACAACGCTCAGCCGTGCTCAGCTAGCAAAGCTGCTCACTTGTTGTGGTTGAGTAGGTGGGTTTGCAAACTCCTGTGCTTCTTCTTCAAGGTTTAAAGGATTGTGAGATTTCTTTTAGTTAGTTTTAAAATTTCCATATGACATCTAGGTTTTTGACAATTCCACTCTTGGAAAAACCCTACTCAAATCAAAGTATTAGATCTTTAAGTTCTTGGACCTCTTATTTAGCTGTAAAGAGAGCGAGAAACAGACAAAAAACATTTTTGGCTGAGCAAATTAAATTAAGTCGTCCATCCAATATTTTTATTATTAATCCTTAGAGTTATGGCAGAAGCTGAAGCCAATCCCAGCTGACTTCAGGTGCGAGGCAGGGTACATCCTGAACAGCTTGCAAATCCAGCACAGGGCTAACACAGAAACAAAGAACCATTCACACTCATGGACAATTTAGAGTAGCCAGCTGACCTAATGTGCATATCTTTGGTCTGTGGGAGGAAACCAGAGTATCCAGAGAAAACCCATAGAACTATATAAACATGCAAACTCTGCACAGAAAGGCTACATTTCCTTCTCAAGGTTTGAATCCAGACCTTTCTTGATAACCATTGCACCACCATACCACCTTTAAATTAATCAAAATTTGAAATAAAAATTTCATTTTCTGTTTTAAAAGTCCGTTTTTTATAATTCAGTAAAACTATCGATTGGTATCTTAGTGCTGCTCTTGCTGAATAACTCAACAACTCAATAATTTACCAAAAGTTTTTAAAAAAAGCCAGCATGACAACTGGTATGTGTATCGCATTCCATTTTTTTATTACTTATTCATGTGCACATGAGTTCAGAAGGTACAATAAATTATATATATATATATATATATATATATATATATATATAAATGTTTTTTTTTATTTTTTTTGAAGAGATCAGGACCTTTAGAGGAAAAGGTTAAGTACCAATGAGATTGGCTACACTATGAAAAACAAGAAGCAAAAGTTGTTTATCTTTTTACTTTCCATGTTGGTTTTTTTCTTTCAAGAATGTGATCGGGCTGCTAAAACTAACAGAGTTGGTGAAGAAAAGAAGTGGGGAGAGAAACAGTTTAAAGAATACAGAAGTAAACAGTTTCAGGTTAATAGTTATAGACATGGGAAATTCTTCAGGCCAGAGTGCTTTCTGGTTTCCTGGTAGGATGAGACTTCTTTTTTTTCTTATCAACTCCAAGTGAAAGTAAGAGGAGAGGCTAGTAAGGGGACTGCATACAGTATAACACAATTTCCATAACGTTTAACATTAGGTTGTTAGAACTAGCAAATTGCTATAAAAGAAAAAAAGAAAATATTTCACACCATGTGAGCATTCAAAACTGTCATGTTTATGAATATGGTCTATTATATAAAACCGCATGGCCCCTATAGAAAACTAAATCCTGCTGTCATGCAAGTATTGTTTGCAGATGATACCTGCTTTTAGTAGAGCTATATATATATATATATATACACACACATATAACTATATATATATAACTATATATGTACCTTGAATTAAGCGGTGACATGCTAGACATGCTACTATGCTTGAAATGGAAGAATAAGCAATAAAAATATAGTTTTAATGTATTTATTTATTTATTTTTTTGTTTAACAGTAACTGGTTAGGTTAGAGCCTTGCCCACTATGACTGCATCTTCCCCTTGGCCTTTTCCTCAAAGCAGGCAGATAAACTCTTAAAAAAGACGCTTAAAAAATGTAATCAAATAATTTAATTCCAAATTGTTTTGCTTTTTGTGAATTATCTTTAGAATGAACAGAAGGGCTAGCTTATAGCATAGTGACTGCTAGAGCCTGCTTGGAATGTAGACTTCACCTGACCGAGTCCTGGTTGAGATATGTATTTAAAAAAAAAAAAAAAAAAAAAAGAATGATAAAAATCTCACTTTAGTGTGATCTTATATTTATTTATTTGTTTATTTATTTATTTTCTGATGTTCCAGCGTATTATTATATTAAAACAATTAAGCGCCAAAGGCTTGGTGGATGTTGATGAATAATCTATTCAATTTAGCAACGTCCACCAAGCCTGAGGTGCATAATTGTTAATAATTTCTTGTGCAGTTAAATGTGAACATTTAGGAGCAATTGTATAAATTAAATGCACAGACAGATCCACAATGTTTTAAAAAAAAAAAAAAAAAAAAAAAAAAAAATCCAATCATTTCAAAGCAAAATGTTCAGTATCAGTTTGGTCAAAGCAAGTTTTAATATTTATGCTGTTAACACAGGGTCGTCCCATCCACCGACATACACTGGGGTTTTATGTGGAGGTAAAATTCTGTTTTTTGTCTTTGTGCCTGCTAGGATTTTCTCGTTAGCAATGCTGGCACCTCTGTAAACTGCATTCTCTGCCACGCTTCCATGATTCAACTGACAGAGACACAGAGAGCGAGCAAGAGAGAGAGAGAGAGAGAGAGAGAGAGAGAGAGAGAGAGAGAGAGAGAGAGAGAGAGAGAGAGA
>JAOUQZ010000001.1:16880441-16892678 GCA_028564935.1 Neosilurus hyrtlii
GAGAGAAAGAGAGAGAGAGAGAGAGAGAGAGAGAGAGAGAGAGAGAGAGAGAGAGAGAGAGAGAGAGAAAGAGAGAGCACTGTAACAGAAACACTTCAAATCCAACCACATGCTGAGGCCCTGAGACGAGCTCTTCACCAGCTCAAGCAGAATTCTTAAAAGATGTGTGATAATACCATGGGATGATTCCGGGCCATCCCTCCCCGCACTGTTCCATTATGTGTCTGATTTTAGAATATGTTGAAGAGAAATTTGTGATATCACACTCTCTGAGTGTTCCAGTTTTTAGGCTAGTTAGAGCGCATAGCTTGCTGAAGAAAAAAAAAAAACGAACCAGCCTTAAACACGTTATTGATCGATCACATCCACATTCTTGATTTAAAACTGTGCGAAACCAGTTGTATAGTAGTAGTTTTATATAAAAATTTATTAAAGGCAGAATATTTTTGCTAACAAATACCACAGCATATTGCTCACAATGTGCTGTTCACTTTATACCCATATTGTGGGTTTGTGATAATTTAAAACCTGGTATTCATTACACCACTATAGAAATTCTGACTCATAAAGCTATTTAGAATGTACTACACAGGAATTGCATCATTTGACTGGTTTGCTATCTTAGAATAATGGACAATCAGGAGGATGTTCAAATCAAATTGAAAAAAATAATCCACGGAAATCTTGTTTTAGTTTGCTTTTCTTATGTTCCTGTGTAGTTTATACTAAAATAATTGTTTGTCTCCGGCTTGGTGAATACTTCTGAATAGTCCCCTCTACAGTCCATCTAGGGAGCTATTCAACAAAATCCACCTCACTTGTGGTGCATAATAGTTATTAATCCACTTTACAAGGGTTCTGGCATCACTTTTGTTTATCACGGTCACTGATTCTGAAATCCTAGGGATTCAACAAAATGCTATGTCTAACAGATAAATATGACGAAAGGTACACAATATGGTCTTCACATTTTTTGAAGGTCAAATGCTTCAAAATATACTCGAATGGTTACCGTTGTCATGGTTTCAAAATGTAAAATATGTACCCATGGAAATCCTAATAAGTTTGCTTTTCATCTTTCAGTGTAATATATACTAAAACTTTGAATGAGCTTTAAAAGATGCCCTAACGGAGCACACCTTTCTTATTTTTTGATGTATTAAACACTAAAACTTTAAATGGATTCCACAAGATGCGACAATGGAGCATGCAAGACCATTCTGACAATTTTTTATAATTTTTTCCACTTGTTTTTCTTCCCTAATGTTTCAGTTTCAGTCCAATTCCCACCCATCAAGTGTTGCCTCCCTATCACATACAACCACCACCAACCAGGGAGGGGCATAAGCATGCACACGCCCCCTCTGTAACATGCAACGCTGCCACGCGCCTCTTTACAAACTGCTGCGAATTTGGAGGCGGCCTAACACACCAAAAGGAAAAGTCCCATCCGCCCCTTTTGTATGAATCAGTGTACACATGATCATGGACTGACTGATGATCGATGTGAATGACAGGGGAGTGTATTTTTATTTTTATTGATATACTGTATTAATCCCGCAACGGAAATTATTACCTCTGCATTTAAACCATCCAGAGTGAGCACACACACACACACACTGAGCACACACACTCGGAGCAGTGGGCTGCCACACATATTGAGGCGTCCGGAGAGCAGTTGGGGGTTAGGTGTCTTGCTCAAGGGCACTTCAGCCATGAATGTGAAGGAAGGGAAGGTGTAGCACACTCCTCCACCACCACCTATTTTTCCAGCTGGTTCCGGAATAAACTAGCGACCTTTAGGTCCCCAACCCGCTAACCATTTGTCCACAGTATGCCACCCCTCCCTCCCATGTATACATTTACATGACAAATAGTTTGACATCAACAGTGATTAGAGCGGAGATACCTAGGATCGGCCCTTGAGGACCTCCTGCACATTTTCATGTTTTCCCTGCTAATTAATTCACTAATTGACAGCTTTTCGATATTTGAAGTGGGTGTGAGAAAAGAAAAGCACTGTCAGGAACACCAAGGTATAAAAGGTCAAGATGACAGGGTAAATACCTTACAAATAATTCATTTTTCTTTAAACAAACATTTAATATCCTAATCTAACATTTAATGTTAGAATAAGTCTAATGGTAGTGTTATGATGTGATATTGAACTTTGACATGTCACATTATTTCCATTATGTGACTGACATTAAAGGGAAAGTATCCATTAATTTTCATAATTTATTTTTACCATGGTAACAGCTTTGTACAAAAAGGTCAGATTTTCCTTATGCTTAATCGCTTCCAGTAAAGCATGTGTACAGATGACATGCATCTGCGCACCCGGTCGAACTCTTCCCTGATTTCATATTGTGTATGAATGAAAATGGGAAAAATCCCCCCCACCCCCCCAAAAACACAAAAAAAACCAATGTTTATTTTCTGTTGAACGGGAACATTAATAATTAATTGACACATCTTGTCAAATGAGCCACGGGAAACAGAATACTGTATATCCATGTCCATTAAAATCCCATGTAAAATTTATGGCTCATCTACTGAATGACTAAGGATTCATGTCTTCATGAGGCCGACATGTAGAAGTGAATAAATAAGTATTATGAAATGTACTGTTCAATTAAGAGCACGGTGGCATAGTGGTGAAGACGTCAGCCTGAAGTTCCTGGGTTCACATTCAGGGCTTGATGAGGATGTTTCTGTGTGGAGTTTGCATGTTCTCCACGTGCTTGCGTGGATTTCCTCTGGGTACTCCGGTTTTCTCTCACAGTCCAAAGACATTCACATTGGGCTAATTGGCTGTTCCAAATTGTCCTGAGGTGTGAATGGAAGTATGAAGGGTTGCGTGGCCCTGCGATGCACTGGTTAGCTGTTCACAGTGTATCACAACTGTGCCCAGAGTCAGCTGAGATAGCCTACAGCCTCTCTATGACCCTTGTCAGATCAAGCATGTCTATAAATTGAATAAATGAATGAATGTTCATTGTAGAAGCAGTCAGGAAGAGACTGACTGATTATACTGTAAAGCACCTTCACACTATCGTTGCATAGACATACAAATGGTTCCCAGCAGGACACTTGCAGTGACTGAAGTGATGTAGAAAGAAAGCACACATCTGAACACTCTGAACTATTGCAAAGTTGTACAGTCTGTGAAAGTTGCTTGTACAGGCGGAGAGTTTCACGTTTGGAAGTCTCTCTTGATCCTCGTGGTTATTTTACATTTTACCTTAAAATAACCCAGAAAAAAAATATTAAAAATAATTTGTATAACAAACTTCCTACCAGAGGTAATTTTTTTTTTTTTTTAGGGATTTTTTTAACTGTAGTGTAGGATGATTTTTAGATGTAGGATAAAGTGTGATATTACAGCAGGCACAGCAAGTGAGCTGTGTTGTTACTGCTATATTGTTGGCTTGGCAGAGGTTTGCGCTCTTCGAGTACTATTGTTTCCTTTGTGTTGTATTTTTTTTTTTTTTCTGCACTAGATTAGGTTCTAGTACACCTATTCAAATTTAGTCTGGGTAGTCTTCAGTTCAGTTATGCAGAAAATGAATCACACCTGCTAACATTTTGCTAACAGCAACTAATGAGAGAAATACTGTACACCTCTTATGGAATATGACGTTTGTCCAGACACACTTTCATGCCATTTGCCATCAGGAATGATTCACAACGACCCATCCCGGTCTGTAGACACA
Source organism: Neosilurus hyrtlii (assembly GCA_028564935.1). Taxonomy (NCBI): domain Eukaryota; kingdom Metazoa; phylum Chordata; class Actinopteri; order Siluriformes; family Plotosidae; genus Neosilurus; species Neosilurus hyrtlii. Next base: position 16,884,158 of record JAOUQZ010000001.1, read on the forward strand.
GGGTGAATTGCATGCAGCTGTGTTGATTCTAGAGTTTCTGCTTGCTTTTCTCCTCCCCAGTCCATTATTCACTAATGGATGACTGGGCCGGCTCCTCTTTTGCGATGCTCTTGTCTGTAAGCTTACACTTCAGCATTGTGGACTCATTACGTTGCTCTCTTGCAGACAGGCATATAAAAGATGGGAGCCTGTAAAATTGATTAGCGTGTCAGGCATTCTTATGGCCAGATCCATGAAGCTCTAATGGCACTAATGCCAGGCTGCATGTAGAGAGACGGGGAGCCATAGGGGCTTGCGGCTGGAAATGTATTACTGCTGGGTGGTAATTGTGAAATAACATCAGCGGTATAGACCTTTGGAAAATGCTATGCAAAAACTTCAAAGGGTTTCCCTATCTGATAAAATATTTGAATACTACAGTTAATAGCTAAATTATAAAGTATGCATGATACGTGGTGCATGAATGGACGTGCACTAAAATGATGACACAACTTTATGACGATGTCTTGCTGGAAGCTTGGTCTTAATGTGCTGATCATTTGTGTGTGGTTTTATTTTAAACAGCCACTCGGAAATTAATTCATCAAGTTTAGCTTGCAAGAAAACAAAGCTGGCAATGGTTTAAATAATCCATCAAATTGAAGAATACATTCAATTGCAGGATGGTAGCTACTATATGTACAAAGTGCAAAAAAACAAACAAAAAACAAAACAAAAACAAAAACAAACTTTATACCATGTTATTACAAAGCCATTTTTATAGAGCATATCTAAAAAGAGTCATAGAGAAATATTACTCACGTTGTCGAATAAGAAGTTGATGAAATCTTGATAAATTACATAACAGTCTGTGCTATAATGTGTTTTCTGTGTCAGGTTATGCACAATATATTATATATCATGATGGTTTGTCTATTAATATTTTAGGAAATTTTAAGAAAGGTACCACTTTTCCTTTAAATCATGTCTCTTGCGTTTTGCACAGATGTATGCCATCCTGCAACATGAAGTGCTGCAGCAATCACACTGAGATTGTATAAAAATACAAAAAGGACTGCCAGAACCTTTGTCTGCTTCCTTTGTCTGCTTTCTTATCATCATCATCATCATCAGCAGCAGCAGCAGCAGGATTACAAGTCTCAGTACTTCCACAGTAGATATAGAGGCAAGACTTCACATAGATTTCGGCATGCCATGTCCGTTATTGCAATGTACATTAAATGCAAAACAGAACAAGAAGTTAGAAACAGAGCTACAGCCATAGATATTGCTGTCTATTGTGCTGGAAAGTTATATATTTACATATTTTCCACTCTTAGAAGCACTGTGCACCCTGGAAATGCAAACTGCGGTTGTAGAAACTATTCCAACAAATGTGGTAACATTCATTACTTCATTTTCCAACCTGCATTATCCTACTATGGTCTCAGCCGACTGAGGGCAAAGACGGGGCGCACCGTGTATAGCTTTTCATCACAGAGCCAACAGAAAAAAATCATTCACAGTCACACACAGGGGCAATTTGGAGACAAATACATAATTAGCATAATGTGCATGGCTTTGGACTGTGGGAGGAGACTTGGGTACCCAGAGAAAACGCGCACACAAAAGTATCCTCGCCGAGCCTGGGATTCAAACCCAGGACCTTCTTGCTGTGAAACGGAGGTGCTAACCATCATGCCACTATGCTTCTGCAAGGTAACTGCTCTTTTTTTTCTTTCTTTTGGATAAGACCGACGTGAAACATTTTATGCAATTTATGAAAAGTCTGTACATCACAAAGATGCTAAGACACCAGGTTTAAATTAACAAAATAGTCAAGAAGTAAACACAGAAGAGATAAACACAACAGGGCAATAAACCAATTGAAGGACAGGGGTAGAAACTAGACTTGCCAAAACATGAGCACATAGCATTGAAAAGAAAATACATAGCACTTATAGGAATGACAAGATGCACTAAGAATTCAAATCACTGATGTCTGTTTTAGATCCAGCACATTCATTCATTCATTCATTCATTCATCTGTTTATTTAGCAATTAATATTTGTGTTGCAAGTTGGATGTCAGGACACAATTGAGTAGCTGTGGGTCAAGGGCTTGCAGAAGAAGCAAATGGTACATCTTGGTGGTGGTGCTATTTAAATTCCGACACAGACTTTAACCTACCAATCACTAGCCTAAAGGCTTAACCTCAGCCGGCACACATCTCCTTCAGGATTTCTTTTAAGAATTTATTCTTTCATCCAGTCCGTCACTACCCCTAGTACATCAGGGGTCAATCCTGTGATAGAGCTGGATTTCCCATTTAACTTATCACATGAAACCCTACCTGAAAAAAATGGATATTTTTGGATAGAATAAACCCCAAAGGACTTTTATGTTCTTGTTCTTCTTTCGCCATTCCAAAAGATCTATTTGCAAAGAGAAAATGGATTTCTTTAATTGGTGTTTAAATTGTTTCACGATTTCATGACAAACATGCAGTTTTTGCTGAGCAATCAGTAGAACTTGGATTTGTGCTGACCTTTAAATAAAGCCTTTGGTCAAATGAAAATGTTTTGTCTGAACCATTTACAATCTCTAATGGTGTGTCTCAGGGTCCCATATTGGGCCCAACCATATTCTCCATCTACATTAATGACATAGCCAAAGCTGCTAGTAGTTCCAAGATCCATTTGTATGCCGATGGCACCATACAATATTCAATTGGCCCTTCGCTCCACTCTGCCTGATCTACTCTTCAGCTTAGCCTCAGCTCTGTTGAGCAGTCCTTTCACAACCTTCAACTCTGCCTTAATGCTAATAAGACCAAATGCGTCGTTTTTAATCAGAAATATGATGCCTCCAGCCTTCCTAAGATCCACTGTGCTGATGGTTTGCATTTGATTTACGTAAAATCCTACAAATACCTAGGCATCTGGTTGGATTCATCTCTGTCTTTCATCACACACACACACACACACACACACACACACACACACACACACACACACACACACACACATCAGTAACCTTCAGACAAAAGTTATAGCCAGACTCGCCTTTCTCTTCTGTAATAAAGCTTCTTTCACTCATGCTGCCAAGCACACCCTAGTCAAGATGACAATACTTCCAATTCTGGACTACGATGACATCATATACACAATGGCTCCAAGCACGGCTCTCAATAAACTGGACACTCTTCATCACTCCGCCATTCGCTTTGCCCTTAATGCACCTCTCCATATGCACCATTGTGACCTCTATAAACTAGTGGCCTGGCCCTCCCTTCACACCCAGCAGCTCCATCACTAGTTTTACTTTACCTATAAAACTATACTGGGCAAGACACCACCCTATCTGTCTTCTCTTCCCCACTTTGCTCAGAACAAATATCACAAAAGATTGTGTGAATACATCAGGCTCACCAACCCCAGTACCTCTACTATACTCACTGCCAATGAAAACACAATACAATTTTATTTGTAATATTTTTGGAATCATCCTATCTGAGTACTGGTATTTGAAAGACCCTAAACACACCAACTGATTTGTCACCCATCAAACACTTGTGGGATCAGATTGGACGCCGAGTATCAGGACAAGTACCAGCAGTATGCCAGAAGTGATCGTGGCATTGCAGAAGGAGTGGAGAACCATCCCACAGGACAACATATGGAGGCTCGTCAGATCCGTGTGCAGACGAATTACGGCCTGCATTAACTCAAATAGGGGTCATATTCAATACTGAACTCGATTTTAATAATTTTATTGACCAATTTGAGACACAATATTTAACACATATAATTTATTCTGAGTGTTGCGTTTACATTGGCAGTGAATTTTTGGAAGCAATTATTTGCACTTTTAAATGATTGGAACACTTTACATAACAGACTTAAACTTTCATCTTTCAAGCGTAAACTCCAGCAGATAATTACTGCTGCTCTTGCTGTTCTCCTTTGTGTGTGTGTGTGTGTGTGTATGAGTGTGTGTGCCAGGTCATTTTTGTAAATGACAATTAGTTCTCAAAACATTTTACTTGGTAAAATAAAGGTTAAATAATAATAATAAAAATATTGATTGATTGATTGATTTTTATTTTATTTTTTTTTACCAGATGCAGAAGGACTTCATTAGATTTTAGAAGATGATCTGGTTCTGATTCTAGATCTAGGAATTTTTTTATTCATTCATTTATTAATCCTAATTATGGTCGTGGGGAGGCTGGCGCCCATCTCAACCGACTCTGGGAGAGGGCAGAGTACACCCTGGACAGCTTGCCAGAAAAGGAATTTTTTAAAGAACTCTTTAAAATTGTGAGATTTTTTTGTAAGTGCATCATTACAGCAGGCCCAGCAGGGGGTGTTATGAACTTTTCCGTGTTTTGCTCTTTTTTGGCTTGCCAGAGGTTTGTGCTCACTGGGTGCAAAGTTTATAAATTTTATAAAATCAGAGAGGCAGTGTTGCATGTTTAATTCTTGTTATATCCATGCTGTTTGACAACAATTGAAATATTATTCAAGTTTTCTTTCTCTCTTTTTTTCTTACTCATTTTATAGCCATAATTTAATGCTTTGGAACATCCATGAAACAAGTTACAGGACAAGTTAAATATTGGTATCGTCTACATTTTAGAAGCTATAAACTAAGTCCATCACCAGTCTCACTTTTTACTTTTTTTTAAACTTATATGTAAAATAAATAAATAAATAAATAAACAAACAAATAAATAAATAAATGAATAAATAAGAAGTAGCAGTTTGTTGTGTTATCAAAAAACCAAAAATAGAAAGTTTTAAATACTTTCTTAGGTGGGAAAACATACTGTTACAAAGTGCTGACAAAGGCAGATCCTCCCAAATTATCAACTTTTTTCCTCACCACAATAACATTTGGACCCATTTTCACTTTGTGAAATATCAGCAGCTTTTTTTCTAGATGTGTTTATTTTTGGCTTTAGATCATGTAAAATTACTGCCATACAAGTCCCTGTGAATACACTAGAAGTTTAGATCATTAACATAAATGTGATCTTAATTATAGCCAAGACTATAGTCATAAATTACTCACTATTTTCAGACCAATCAGATTCTAGAATTCAGTAGGAATGTGGTAAAATAATGTGCACCATATAGTTATAGTGGATATAGTGCGACTCTGTCAGATATTTCCTAACTTACTAGAAATATACCAGCAGTTCCCTGCACATTAACATTAATCATTTTCTGGCCTCCATGAGAGGTTTTTTATTTATTTATTTTTTTTCTGAGCAAATTAGTAACCACGAGAACATACTGTTGTTCCATATTTACATCCTAATCTATTTGCCTGTCATCCATAGTCTAAGAGGAATGCTACATCCTTATATTATAAAAATTCTAGAGAAATATGTTAATCCAATATAGACTTTAGCTGTGGATTTGTGCTTTCTAAACAAGTTGAGGATCTGTAATGAGCTGAGATCACACTTTATTGAACGCAGTCTGCATTTCAGCTAAAAATGAGTCTTATTGAATTCTAATCCAGCAATGAGTCAGTGTTTTAAATGAGTGCAGTGAAGCCGGAAAGATGATGAAAAATATAATAATAATGGTGTCTGCACTAAGCTTAATATAAGTTATAGCCCTTTCTGTAATAGTATATTAAATAGTTGATATAGTATATTGGATAGCTCAAAAAGCTATCGAAATGATCTGACACATTGATATACATTGATATTTTAAATAAATATTTAAAATTAAATATATGTGAATACAGTATTTAATATTTAAATAGGAGTTACAAATGTGGGGATTAAATAATGACTTTTTTTTTTTTTTTGCACATCTTAAGACAGACTGGTTAAACATCTATAGAAGTGAAATCTGCCTCTACAGCAGGGTTCTCCAACCATGTTCCTGAAGAGCTACCTTCCTGCAGGTTTTCCTGGATCTCCAACCAAAATTTACCCCAACCATTTTATCAGATCAAGAACGTCTTACGGCAATAATCAGATGGTCCGGTGTGCATAATTATTAGGGAACATGGTTGGCGACTGCTGGTCTAGAAAGTGCGGTATATTGTATTATATTTGTGTACAGTCACCTATCACTCACTCACATTTATTTGCTGAGCCACTCAATCCTACTATTAGGGCTGCAGGGAGACCGGAGCCCATCTCAGCTGACACTGGGTGAAGGCGGGGTAAAACCTGAACAGCTTGCCAGACCTTTGCAGAGCAACACACTCACGTCTATACCTGGGGCAACTTGGAACAGCCTGTTAGCCTAATGTGCATGTTTTCAGACTGCGGGAGAAAACCAGAGTACCTGAAGGAAACCCATGCAAGCACAGAGACAACATGCAGGCAAATCCACAAACCAGGACCCTCTTGCTGTGAGGCGGACATGCTAACCACTACACCAGCATGCCACCCCGGTTGCTGATCATCTAGCTACATTTCCTGAATCCTTTTGCAAATAAAACAAAAATGAAACTGCCAGCTGTCAGCCCTTTGGGAGGTTACGACTGCATGAATTCACACAAATTTAAGCAAACCTTAGTGCATTTTGTGCAACATTGCAGTTTGAAATAATTACCGCAACTTTTCTTCACAGTCCCCCTTGCTAACATATGTCACCAGACGCTACGTCGTTGTTTATCCTTTTAAAGACATAAAAACGTGGACATGCGTGCAGCTATTTTTGCAATTTTCACATAATCCCACAATTTATTTGCAAGAAAAAAAAAGAAATAAAAAAAAATCTAACCATGCATCGCACTTAAAAAATCTGTTGCAAAATATAGCATTTTAGATACCAAAAAATAATAATATATAAATTATAAGAACTACTTTTTTCGTTCTTTACGACAGTTTTTTAAATTTTTCCACTGGATTAAATACCCCAGGTGTAAAATATTTATTCATTTAAAATAGTTTTCAACAAAATGCCATTTCATTCATTGGGTGCTGTACATTTGTTCTGATATCCTTTTTGCTGATTTTATTAAGCTGACGCAAAGCGAAAACCACCTGGTGTAGATCCTGATGTGATGGAGCCTGCTATGAATGACTAGTTACAGTCAGCTAATTAGTGGTGTCCGTATACTCACATACAATGTGCGTTTCTTCAAGCGAGAGACAAAAGGAGATCCATAGTCTCTTGTCTAGTCATTAGCCTGTCACAAAGATTAACTACATTCATCTTTACCACGTCTTCCCCACAACCTGACACACACTGTTCCAGACGAAATCAACAAGGACCTGATTGCAATGTTAACACGCAGGGAAATGACGTAACTAGCCATTTGTGTCACCCCCCCCCCCTTGCAGTGCCTTCCTGAGATCAGCCTGCAGTTGTCTCCACGCCTCCTTTGGCTCCCTAAAGCCTCAGGACGCCTGAAACTGATAATCATTCCATCAGGATGTGCCCAGAGTACTCGACAGAGTGCATAATTGCAGAATTAACCTGCGGCATTTGAAGCCTTATTGTTGGTGTCGTTTTAATGTGTTATTTTCTCCCTCTGGTGCAAGACATAATAAGAGGAGACAGTTTTACTTACTTCAGCTTTGTGCATGCTTGACTGATTCCGAGAAAACAACCAAGTTTGTCAAAAATGTAAATTGAGTAAATAATCTCTGGTGATTTAGGGACGTGCCAAACCCAGCTTAGTGTGACCGTCAAATATGAGGGATCCCAAAACACCCAGTTTGGTGCCACTCCCTATTAGTTCGATGACTGATGTGTAAAATTACCAATTAGTATCAAAATTGGCAAAAAAGAATGAGATATTTCTTTATGCTGCTGTAGTTAGGATTTTTTTTCAGCTGGAAATAGCTGTCTACAGTAACAGTACTGAGCAATGTCATAACTGAATATGTCAAATGGCAAATATGGCTGCAGTTTCAGTCAAGGCTTACAATGTCATTGCAAGAAACAGGTCTGAGAAGTATACGGAAAAACCCGGTCAAAGACGAAGGCATAAGATCATCCGAGTCATTCAACTTGGTGTGTCAGATACAAAAACACAGAGCCGAGCAGATATTTAGAACACAGGGAACCTATGGATTAATCTCTTACAGGTAGTAATTGAGTCCAGATGTGTGTGAGTGTGTGTGTGTGTGTGTGTGTGTGTGTGTGTGTGTGTGTCTTTTCTTCTTTGATAGTGTGTATGCTGTATAATCTCAGTGATCCGATGCAAGATCAACAATGATGGTTTAGATTAGGAGCTGTTGCAGTGAACTGATGAAATATATCAACAATATGGAAATTATAAAACATGCCATGTCTGGAAATGATGTGTGTAAGTACTGTTTTTATTCTATGGGAGTTTAATTGAAAACAACCAATCACCTATGAGTAGCAAGGCACTGTCAAAAGGTCTCAGGGATAGTAGCTTGATTTGAGCAGTTGATAGCTGCCTCTTGCCCAAATTCAGCTGGGACTTTTCCTACAACCCTGACCAATGAGGTTCAGATAATGAATGAACAGAAACACCCCCCCCCCCCCCCCCCCCCCCCCCCCCCCCCCACCCCCCCCCCCCCCCCCCCCCCCCC
>JAOUQZ010000001.1:16898859-16909275 GCA_028564935.1 Neosilurus hyrtlii
ACAGCATGTAATCTCCATGACATTGTTGCTCCTGTTCGTCAGGTTGAGGCTCAGCAACATTAATATGGCAATAAAATTAAGTCAGCTGATGACCTGAATAACCTAAATGAGCAGGTTATCACATTAATGGAAACTCTTTATGGAAAGACCTTATGAAATGGTTCAATTTTCCCCCCCATCAATTCAAGACGTCAGTGAGAAATAAACCCATCAGTGGATGGAAATTAATGTTATGTTGCTTAAGTTTGTTGAAACAATTGCATGACGATTACATGATGTACACAACGCTAACGGCGGAGCAGCAACATATTTATGTGTGCAACATTTTTTTTTGGCTGGGCAGTGAAAAATAGCAATGCCTAATATTTGGGTGTCTTACTTAAGAAGATATGTCTTACAACTGTACTTTCTTCTCAAACATTATCTTAGTAGGCAGACAAAAATGCAAGATCAGGAAGTAGGCTATCAATCAATCCAACCACACTTTCACCCAGAGGCAATTTGGAAAAGCCAATCAACCTAATGTGCGTGTCTTTGACTTGGGAGAAGCACCAGAGTACCTGGAGGAAATCCACACAACCACGGCAACAATAGGCAAACTCCACAGAGAAACGGCCTTTAATGAGCCTGGGACTTGAACCCAAGACCTTATCGCTGTGAAACAAGAGTTCTAAACAAACACCACCACTATGGTCCACCACTCTGATATATTTTATATCATTTTAGTCAAAAGTCTTTTGCATTTAAAAGTATTATTAATGGATGGAAAACTATTTTGATCATAACTTTTTTTTTTTTTTTTGCCTCCGCTAAAGGGTTTTCTCTAACTGCCACACACACACACACACACACACACTTCTTTAACAAGTCAATATCTATCCATAAAGCAATAAGGACAAAGTCGACATTTTGTTTATTGCATGCTTGGTATAACGGCTTATAAAGTATGCAACATACAGAAAATCAACATTGTGAACAAAACTTCCTGTTCGCTTTTACATCTGAATTACTCATAACATCCATACATTACCACTTATATAATTTTGTAATACTACGAGTAAGTTGTGAGATTCTAATTGTCATGAGAATCCTAAACCTCCCTTTGAGTTTAATCTTAAGGCAACATTTTTCTTAGACCTTTAACTGGTGCTTCATCTTTGTCATTCCGGACACCTCCTTAGAAAAAGACAAAAGTCCTAAACAAGGCGGATGAATCGTGTGGGAATCTCGTTTTAAAGCCAACCATGCATGCCTCCCCTCAGGAGCTTTTCCAATAGCTGACTTCATTTGCTGTACGCACAGCATCCCTCTCTTTACCTCCTTTTCATTTTTAAACTAAAGACAGTTGTTCTTACTCTCGCCTGATGCAATTCTCTACCCGTTCAGGGCCGCTGAATTGAAATATCTGTGGTTTGCAAATGTTCATGTAAAAAAAAAAAACAATAGAGGCACAAAAATTACTTTTAGGTCATGGTTTGGGATCTTAGTAACAAATTGGTGGATTTTCATGATTTTTCCTCTTTTTGCTTTACATCAGCCTGTGTACTGCACTTTATTTTTTGAATGTTTTCACAACATATGCTGCTTTTTTAATTACTATTACTCTTTTATTAGTTTTAGGCATTTACGTTTTATTATCTTGCTTTTTGAGGTACGCCACTTATGTGCAGTATCATTTTCTGCAATGATTATCTTGTTATAATGGTACCTGTGAAAGAATATGTATGATATAAGGTAAAAGCCAGCAAAGGAAGAACCAGTTCCTAAAGTTCATGTGTTGAAAGCAGGAAAAATGGGCAAACATAAAAACCTAAATGACTGTGACAAGGGCCAAGTTCTGATAGCTACATGACTGGGTCAGTGCATGTTCAAACTGACAAGTCTTATAAGGTATACCTAGTATAGCAAAAGTTTGCCTGTCTGGTCCAATTCCACAGAAGAGCTAATAAAGCAAAATTTGCTGATAAATTTTATGATAGTTATAACAGAAAGGATTCAGAACACAATGCATTGCATCTTGCTGCGTTTGGGACTGCAGATCAGTCATAGTGCCTGTCTTGACTTGCATCCACCAGTGAACGTGTACAATAGTCACATAAGGGGCATATGGAGACATAATTACAGATGGAGTAATCAAACAAGCTTATGTTCATTTTAAAGTTAATTGTTGGGTCCTAAGCCACTAGACCTTAGCAGTCTCGCACTCTGATTGGCCAGGGACAGTGGACTCAGAAGCCCCAGTACCACCAATCTGCCATTGTTTTTTTATTTTTAAGAATTTTATTCATTTTTTTATTAATTAATTTTCTAAGCTGCTAAACCCTAATTAGCGTCGCGGGGAGGCTGGTGCCCATATGAGCCGACTCTGGGCGAGACTGGGGTACACGCTGAACAGCTCGCCAGACCATTGCAGCAATGAACACAACAACTTCTTGCTGTGATTGCTGGCATATTGGCACTATTTTGCATTTTGCACCAGTCCTCCCTTCAATGGTTACCCACACTCTCACTCTTCATTGTTGAAATGATGGCATCACATCAAAATATCCTTTCAGGTTAAATCTTAAAAATCAAAATAATTCTATCAAATTTAGCATTAACTTACTTTTATTAAGTGCTGTAGTGTATGTGTAGCTGCTATAACGTATTGTAGCATGTTGCAGCATATACAGTATTTGTTTAGGAGGAACTGACATGGATGACATCATTATTGATTTAACTGATGATCCGATTGATGATCTGACTTTGTGTAGTACTACATCAATCCATATTACCATATCCATATCAATCCATATTATAAAATTATCTTTATCGCGAGTTATTGAGATTTTTCCATTTTCTGTCATGATTGACAAATTGGATTTGCTCAGTGCCTAAACTTTCAAAGTCCTGCAGCCTGTAAAACGTCGAACAGAACATGTAGTGTTGATTATTTTCTCTTGTATGAGTGTCCAACTATGACAAAGCAATTCCACATAATGACTTTCCATGGCAATATGCCCGCCTGCCTACTCTGCCCTTCTCAATGATTTTAATAAGCAAGCTCGGAGTTGTAGCCTTGCCCTTCGAGACCACATGAAGTGCACACTATTCTTTAATCAAATTCTTTACAAGTGGCAAAAGCCTAAATAATTTTCGGCACGCGCATTTGACAGTGCATGGATTAACTGCTAATTGGTTGTCTGCTCTATTTCAGAAGATACAGTGATTTATTACTCAGTTATACCACAGCTCTGTTAAATTCTTGATTGGCCAGAACAGAGTTCGCTTTCAATTAATATCCTTAAAATGCATGACTGGTGGAGTGAACACACTTTCACATGGCACCAACGGGCATAACTAATGTCCAATCCTTGTTATTGTATATTAGGGAGTAAAATGTTAGGTTGCGTTACCTGAGTGATGTGTTTACGCTCAATACTCTTGGACTGCGGATAGTCAAACACACACACACAAAAGTTCCTGCAGAACAAAAATCGCACGTCACAGTACCTACCGCTTTGTTTACACGAAAGGTAATGAATGTCCTCTTGTTCTTACACAATATTATTTCAGTTTGTTGATGGTGAACTCATGTAATCCAGGAATAATAATAATAATAATAATAATAATAATAATAATAATAATAATAATCTCAGTGTACATTCCTTGATGTTGGAACATGTGAAGTTCCTGCCAAACTTTAATCAGAATCACGACATGCATCATCCAATCAGCATCATGATGCCTAACAGCCAATCAACATTAGAATGGCAATGGCCATTAGACAGATGTGCATACAAGCCATCGAAAATCAAGTCAGTGTGTTTCTAAAATATAGTGTGCTGTTCCACACAAACATAAATCACATCAATCAGTGGTTTTATTCAACAATTTATAAAACAACAATAAAAAACAACAAATCCTCTCCGATTATTTGCAAGCTTAAAATAGGAATTGATCCAGTGCATCATATTTTGCATTTTATTTTGCATGGAATTTGCAACATTTAAGGTAGTGAAGCAATAAGATCAAAACCAAAGTTATAAAAGTGTAATGGGTCCATGGTAAATTTGATTCCCCACTTAAATCATTGTAACTTAATTGTCACTTCCCCCTTCCCACCCAAAAAATGTACAGTATGGCATATTCCTGAGATACTGTGTACTCGGAAGCATATGACTTGTGCACTACGTATGTTGCATGTTCTACAAGATAACTCAATGGCTTTCAATGGTGCTGCATGGGATGTTAAAGTGTGAAACACTATCTGATCTTCATGCTGAACAGGTCTGCCATTTTAATTATATCCTTGAACAGTGACTTAGTTTCTGTAGCCAGTGAGATTATTCACGCCTGACAAGTCATGGCTCGTATCTCTGGGCTGACCTTGTAAGTTTGACATGGCATGTGTAATTTTTTGATATAGAGACATGGGAATGAAGCATTGGCCAGGCCCTGGAATGTCTATAGATTAACCTAAAAATGATTACCTAGATCAATATTTTGTCATGGATAATGCAGATAAATTTAGCTGATTCACCCTTGGCCAGCTGTCAGTAGGCGAGGTGCCGAGCACAGTAATAACTTTGGCTCTTTATATGATGCCCGCCGAGGACCTTTTGTATAACAGTGGTACCTTGATGTGGCTCCTGGAGGGGTGGCCTTTACTGTATGAGAAAATAGATTAGATAGTTTTGAAGAAAAATCCTAAGAGCCATGCGTCAGTTCTTGATCTTGTACAAGAAGGTGTCATCAAATGTTACATGACATGTCAAAAGGTGTGGCAGACCAACTCTTTAAAATGCTTTGATTCTATAGCTAATATGATAAACATCAGAAGTATTGAGGTGGTATGATGTAGCCTCCAAAGACACAAACTTTAATGTTGCATGTCTTGTAACGTCTATTAATTCTGCTGATCGATGTTTCAAAAAAGTTTGCACGAGATTCATTCCCAAACGCCCTCAACTGAGAATCTTACAAGGATATACACATAATGTAGAGACAACATGCGACCAATATGTGGATAGTGTGGTATAGTGTTTGAGTCAACATCACACTTATTTACAGTGTCAGTCTTTTTTGAAAATAAATTTGATCTAGCCATTCATTCAGATTATTATTAGCCTGATACTCAGTATCACATCAGTATTGACCGCATCAGTGGAGTGGTGATGGGGTTGCGACTCTTGCCTACACTCCAAATGGTCATGTCTACGGCAAAGGGATCCTAAGATGGTGGGGCCTTCTAAGGGCTGTGTCATCCTTGTGGTGGTCCTCTGGAGGTGACAAGGGTAGTGGTGGGTAAGAATGAGGAGGTCTTAGCTAAAACTTGATCTCACAGTAGGCCCTGGGCAGCATACCCTCAAGTGTCATTGTCTTACGAAAGCCCCACAGCTACTGCAAGGCTCCTCCTTAAGTCCAGGCACACTGAAAACCTCTATGTCTGAAAAGCCTTAAATCAAGCTTGTCCAACTACCACTGCCAGAAAGAAGAAATTTAAAATGTTGACCTTAGAGAGCACCTGCCTTCCAAATGGGACAAGTCCACTTTTAGGAAACTGCAAATCAATACTAAGTTTGTCCATCAAGATCATCCTTATTTTTATCATAAAACATCCTGATTGGAGTGGTCATTTCCAGGATGACATACGCCCCATTTGCAAAGGTGCAAGAACATATGATTTACAATGTGTTGCATACTATGGCTTTCCAAGCCTCAAAATGGCAGGCACACTGGAGATATTTCTTAAATGTTGTTCTTTACTGGGTGGCATAGCGATTAGCACTCTCACCTCCCAACAAGAAGTTTGAACCCCATGGCTGGTAAGGGTGCTTCTGTGTGGAGTGTATTACATTTTTACATTTATGGCATTTGGCAGATGCCCTTATCCAGAGCAACTTACTTTTTATCTCATTCATTCAACTGAGCAGTTGTGGGCCTTGCTCAAGGCCTTGCTCAAGGGCCAAACAGTGGCAGATTGGTTGTTCTGGGGTTTGAACCGCCAAACTTTTGATCAGTAACCCAAAGTGTTAGTCATCATCCATTGTTTAAATTATTTATGAATGCAAAGAAATGTATGTAAAATATTACATTTTCCAGATTGTAAGTAAAACTCAAATGCTTTTATGTGTATCTAATTTTATTGAAATCTATTAAAGCTAGTTGATGTAGACTAGCATACCAGTTTTCTTTCTTTTTTTTTTTTTGTTTGCATTTAAATAATGCAATCTCTTTATGTACTGAAATAGCAAAGCCAAATATCACTTATTATACAGACATATCTGCCTTCTCTCTATGCCTATGTATTTATTAGAGCATGGTGAGCTCTCTGCAATCCCGGAGCATAAATTACCTCCATAATAACGGAAAGCGCTTCGGATTTCAAACATTTATTTCACTGAGTGCCTCTGATCACTCCCGAAGCCTGGTGATGGGAAGTCGATACATCAACCTCTACAGGGCCAATTAGGAAGCACTTCATAATTATATATTAAAACCTGCTTGACTCTTTTCTATACGAGATTTTGAGATCACATCTGAAAGCAGAAAAAGAAACCGAGCTCTGGCAGACAGGATCACATTAAATGTGCCATGCTGTCCTCAGTTCTGTGTCTGTATGCTTTTAATAACGGGGGAAAATGCGAATATAGTAATTCCACTAGTCGGAATTACAGTATATTTCATTTCCTTTCCTTCAACTACTCATCTCTTTCAGTATGATAATCCTAAGAATCTGCGAATTGCTTTGCAGGAAAGAGATAGCATTTATGAAGCAGCCGAGTCCATCTCATTTAGAAAAAAAAAGTCTAATGGTGAGTTATCACCCGTGGTCTTTATGTGTGCGTTAATCTCTGTGAGGCTTGAAGGAAGTACATTAGACAGCATGGCGTTTCATATCACTGGAAGACGAAAAGTAATAAATCAGGAAATAGAAATGACACAAAGCACTTCAGCTAAATTTGGAGATCTAATGATTATTTTTATTATCTATAAGTTATTCCGAGTCTTTCGATCAGTCTTACTGTGCTCTAGCGAAGTGGTTTTGCATGCTCTAAGTGCTCTATTGAATTAGTCCTAGCACTTATTTTTCCCCAAAGACTACATGGCGGCAACCTTCCGTGGATTAAAGCTGTTTGCACATGGTTGACCCTGATATGACAAATACACAAAGGTGTGCAAGTGACAAGCATTTCAGCCTTGCCATTAATCAGACATTGCTTTACTGCTTTTTTCTTCTTCTTATGCTCTTTCTCCCCACTTTCTTTACACTGTAATTAAAACATATTCTTTAACAATGGCTGCAAAAACATTTTTCACATTTCTTTAAGACCTGTCATATAACTGGGGGCTTACGATCACAATACTCAACCATATGTTTCACACCAGAAGATAATACGGCTTTAAAATTATGTAGTTTTATAACACAATTATCATGTGGCCTGTATGCAAAATAATAAGCGATGACTGTGGCTTACCCAAGGATTGCCCCCTTGAACCATTATGCATTTTTGAGTATTCCTGTAGCTAGAATTGATTTAATTGAGGTTATATGTTTCAAATCTACACTACAGTTCAAAATATTGCATTTCTGGCTAATCCCATTAGCCAGTCACACTTGGCTGCTCAAAAACAAACAAACAAAAAGGTCTGAACTCTAATATTTTTGGACCACTTTTGGTCTTGATTACAGTGACTAATCACAAAGGCATTGTTACTTCAGTTGGTCAGGTCAAGGCTCAGCAACATTATGTACCAATAAAATAAAGTCAGCCGATGATCTGAACGTAGCGAACGATGAGGTTACCCAGTCAGTGGACTTTTTTCCCTGATTGCATGGATATAAAACTGAGCTTTGAATAGTGAAAGAGAGGTTTAGGGAGGGAGGAACGGTGGCGCACTGGTTAGCATGTTCACCTCACAGCAAAAAGGCCTGGGTTCGAATTTCAGGCGTTTCTGTGTGGAGTTTGCATGTTTTTACTGTGCTTTCATCCGTGTACTCACATTTCCTCCCACATTCTAAAAACATGCACAGTAGACTGATCGGCTGTTCCAAATCACCCCTAATTGTGAGGGTGAATGCTTGTGTGAGTGTTGGCCCTGCGTGTTGACAGAGTACGCCTGTCGAACTGTCCAAGGTGCACTCTGCCCTCGCCCAGAGTCGGCTGAGACCCTAATTTAGAAAATTAATGAATGCATGAATTCAGGGAGAATGGTTTACATACATGAACTGGCTCCACAGAGTTCTGACCTTAACCCTTTTAAAAGTCTGAGATGTGGTGAAGGAGTCTTTATGGAGCTTTGTCTCTCTTCCCAACCTAAAGTAAAGATGTTGGTGAAAAATGCACACAGCTCTAGATGTAAATAAATGTTAACGTTAATTAAGTTTTTTTTTTTTTTTTTAAACAATTCTATCACAATTATGTACTGTAATTTAGGCTAAACTTGGGCAGTGTATGTTACAAATCAACACAGCAGCCCATAATTTTGTACCTCTAAAAGATTCCATCATTAGCTGGTCACATTTGGTGGATGGTCTTTTCTGATGTAATTTCTGATTTTTAAAAATAGATTTAATAGGATTGAACATCTTTGGTGCTGTATAAGTTTGAAATGTTTTTAATAACCAAACTCTGGTTTACACTTTTCTAAAAATTAGTTTTTATGAATCCTTGTTTTTAAGGGTGTTTTTTATTTTTTATTTATATATTTTTTTATGTGGTACCAGCTCTTGGGCTTTCTGGGAACTGGTGACTTATGATGGTAACTGGTGGTGTCAATATGTGGAGGAATACTGACACAATAACAACTTTTATTTATTTAAAGAGTTGTAAATTAGATATATATTATTTCCCTCCACTGAAATATTATGGGCTATTTTGTGCTGATTCATGATATAAAATCCCAAACACTGCAAATCCATTTCACTTCAATTACCAAACGTGGGATGAAAACTTTTGCAAACCACTGTTAGGTCTTCCTGTTGTTTTTGCAGAACTGACTTTGTAAAAAGGAAGCAAGTCATTATTCTTATATAGGATTAAAAATCAGGATCATGTCAGACAGTGTAAGACTGGGAATTAAATCCAGGACAAGTCACTGCACTCGCTATGAATAGCCAGAACCCTTAGGTGACACCTTGCATTAAGGAGATAAATAGGGGGTAATGGCCCTGTAAAATATCGGACGGCTGTTTCCAAAGCTTTTAACTTTGTCGGGTCACGTTCTTATGTAGTGGGAATTGATAGCCGTGAAAGTGTCTAAAGACTGGATATGGCTTTCATTCTCGTATCAAAGGAGCTTCAGATTAATTCAGTGCATGTGCTTGGATTACAAATTATGTCAGTTTTGAATTTGAGGCCCTGCTGGCTAAACTGTTATCAAGATAGCAATACACAACAGCTCATGACCTAAAAAAATAAATAAATAAAAACCTGGGAACTTTATGATTTTACATATATTATAATATAATGTAAAAGTCTGGATAGGTTTTTACTTCTGAGAATATCTAAGATACATTTTCATAGGACTACATTACATTTGACATAAACCTACAAAACATTAAAGGTTTCTCCCACATTTATAATAACTGACAAAGCCTACATTTTTCAAATTCAGTTGATGTAACCTTTGAGTCAAGTGACAAAGAATGTATGCTGACATAAGGATAAGGGGCACCATTTTCCTGGCTAGTTCACCATATGATAGAAAGCCATTATCAAAGCCTGGCTTTATAGCATAGTCAGACATTATAGTAGTGGTGGATGCAGGTCATATATTGTGCACACTAAAAAAAACAATAACATGGCCTATGGGAATACAGCAAGAACCCTACAGACAATAAATGAGCCTGTGGTATACTCGGCAACAAGCAACAACAATGAACCAGTAAAAAAAAAAAAAAAAAAAAAAAACTAGACCTATAATAGTGGTGCTAACAAGGAATAATGAGACACAGATGAGACTGATTAATGGACATGTGATCAGGTCAGGTGACATGCAGGGGTTGATGGGTAATGTAGTTCTACCATGATAATGATTTTATTTATGCTAGTTTATTTATGCTATGCTAAAGTCGTAATGGATATAGTGCTATAATGTTACAGCTTGTCAGGGGTAATTTTAAAAAAGAAAAATAAAATAATAATAAGATGGTTATAATAAGTTTTTTTGTTTAAAAATAATACTCACACGTGAAAATTTATCAGCCAAATAATAGCCTTGTACCAGCTATAAAATTTTAAATTGTGAACTAAAAATAATAATAATAATAATAAAAGAAAAAAGGGGGAAAGAAATGTCATTTTATTCCCGCTGACCTTGACTTGCTAAGTGTGCAATGAATTTTGAAACCAAAACTATCGTAATATGTGACAGAATGTATGAAAAGTACTACATGTATGTCATCAAATACTTTAATTTAAATTATATATA
>JAOUQZ010000001.1:16909375-16934581 GCA_028564935.1 Neosilurus hyrtlii
TATATATATATATATATATATATATATATATATATTGTGTCATTAAAAAAAAAAAAAATCTGTTTTTAAATTAAGGTTTATGTAATAGTAATCTGCCAAACAAGAACTTAAAAAGTTATGGCCAAAATAAATAAATAAATAAATACATACATACATACATACATACATACATACATGCATAGATACATACATACACACACACACACACACACACACACACACACATACTCACTCCCATGAGGTGTTTAAATACTTGTATGAAGTAATTCCTTTTTACAATCAATCATTAATCAGTAGAAACTCTCACGAGTTAAAAAAACCCACCTTGAGTTGCATTACATCAGGTAATTGAAACAAACCAATTGCAATCGTGTTTTGTCTTCTCCAAGTGTGAGATCTGTGCAGAGAAATCTCATTGCAAGGATTTTAGTACAGGCCGGCTGATGATGAACAACAGCTAAGATTTCTCTTTACTGACCAAGAAAATAGGGTTAATACCCGTCAATATTTATTATGTGACATTTTAAACCAGGGTTCATTTCTAATCCACTTTAGGCACTGTTGAAGCGTCTTCACCCGTGTCTGTGAGGACTTTGGTAGCTTTCAGTTTCCTTCCCATGAGGAACAAAGGCTTTTTAATGAGCAGCAAGTAGATTATGGGACTTTGTCAAGATTTTATTCCTTAGTATATTTCCTGTTTACCATTTCTGTTTAAGAAAACACTGTATGTTGGAAGCTGCTAAAGTTCCTATTACATAATGCAGCTAACTAACTGCTAAGTTGTGGGTCAGACGCTGCACTGGTCCATACATGAATTATTGCCTGCACCTCGACTAATTATGCCATATAATAAAGAGACCTACTGTGTATGATTTACACCCCACATTTAGAGAGTGTAATAATTGAAACAGAGAGGATTATATATCCTTTTTTAGAGGGAGTTTCCAATGGCAGAGCTTTGAAAACAATTACATGTTAAAGTGCTCTGACAGAAAAACGTTTTCAGGACTCAGGGTTTAGTTATTTGTGGTTTCTGTGCAATACAAAAAACTAATAACTGTGATATCTTTTCACAAACGATCCGGGCCGGAGTTTGAAACCTGTGCACTAAAGTATAAAGTCAGTTGTTATATGTAATATACCATTGATGCAGATTGAGACCGTTGCCCAGCCTTTAGCTGTCATGATCACAAGATGAAAAGTTCTTATGTATATATATGCCAGTTTTTAATGCTTATGTATCCTCATGAACACTATCACGTTCAAAGATACACAAATTTTTAATTTAACCAGAACCTACAGCTACCATTTTTACCATATTTATAGCATAAAACATGCAACAAAAAGAGTCAGTTTTGTCTATTTTCTGCACACCTTTCTGGATAGTAACAGTTTGCATCGATGACTCACCTTTTCATGTGTCATCATGGGACAATGCTCTGTGAGTGGGAGACATGGAAAGAATAGAGCAATATTAATTAGAATTGCTATCTGCAAAGCCTGTTGACGTCAGTTTAGTCAAGCAGAGTCCTGTCTGACATGCTTCAACAAGAATATAATTGGCTGATTAACTTTAGCTGACAGATCAATTTAATCATACTGGGGTTCTAAGGGTCTGAATTCCTCACACTTATGTCTTTATCCAGAGCAGTAAAGCACATGTGCTGTCATATTGTGATCCTAAACCCTGCTTTGCCATTATACCTCATTAGTACCACCAAGTTTTTTTTTATTTGTTTGTTTTGTTTTGGATGTCTTTTTCTTTGGAAGTTACTGTTATGGTAGCCTAAAAAGGTTTATTATTACTTCCTGCTCTTACAAGCTACTAGTCGTACACCACACAATCTGATCTTTACTTCTACATCAGTGCTTTCTTTCCATTTACACCTCAAGCATTTTATAGTGAGGTTATTAAAACAGTTCAGTTAGCTCTGCATCAGTCTTTTAGTGCTTCTTCAATGTGACTTTTCATAACAGCCATGTTTTCATAAGTAACATAACAGCTCAATCGTGCTGGAACAGCTTGACCAATAAGCTTGGGGCCTTTGTCTACTTTTTCATAATGAAGAAGAATAGAGAAGAAATCCCAGATTTATTATTATTATTTATGTCCACCAAGTTTATTTTTTGTTTGTTTGTTTGTTTGTTTATTTGTTTGTTTGTTTTTGTGTGTGTGTGTTCTTAGGTGTGGATTAGCTTGTCTGGCTTTTAGCAACTTCCTGTTCACATTTTTGACCGAACAATTTGAAATTTGTAGGAAAAGTAGGTGATCAACCAAGAATGTGCCCATTAAATTTTGTACAAACAATGTACACATATAATGTCACAAAACATTATTACCCCTCCCCCCAAAACAAACAAACAAACAAACAAACAAACAAAAGAAATAAATAAACGATCTTTTATAATGAGAGTCATTTAAAATAAAATGATATGTCTGTCAAAACATATTTTAAATTTAAATGAAATTTAGGTTTATTCAGAATCAAAACTTTCATCCAGATCCGATCAAGATTGTCTCTTTGACATCAATTTAAATTTAACATTGGAATTCCATTTCATAAATTCAGATACATCTCTGCAAAATTTTATCAGAACTTGTAGGGATGTTTCCTAGGTCAGGGAATTTGAAAATATAACAAGTGAAGCCATTCAATCATTGATTTTGCAAGCGACATATAATATCCACATTATAGTGGAGGTCTGTGCTCTCTAAGTGCTCTTGTATTATTATTATTATTATTAGTAGTAGTAGTAGTAGTAATAGTAGTATTGTTGTTGTTGGTGTTTTTTTTTTATGTAAAGCATACTAATTTTTAACAGTTTGAGTACTTAAAGCATAAATGTTTTTGTGTCAAATTTGAAAATATAATATTGAGAGAATGTAGGCTGTGTGTGTCACCTCCAAAGAAAGCATATAAGTCCCCTATGGTACAGTTCATTAACTTTTTAAATGTAAATTTAGCACTGTCCACAATGGCTTAAAGGCAACAATGCTAATAAATCCATGAAATCCTAATGTGGCATTCATAAAACAATAAACTTTTGGACATACCCCAAATGAGTAAGTATGCAAAGTTTTGACGAGGATTAGCAAAGTCTTTTTCAAGATATTGGCTGGAATTTTTTATGTGTGAAAGAAAAAGAAAAAAAAAATTAAAACAAGAAGATGGAGAAACTCAGAAACACATAAGACACATAATGCTTAGGAAATTCATCTATGAATATTTGGAGTGAGGGGAACATGAGCGTATAAAATAAAGTATTTCGATGGAAAACTGCATTGGGTCAAACTCCTCCAAACCAAGATGCTGTAGGAGCCAGGCCAAGCCATTGTGCTGTTCACTATATTCTGCATTTTGCTTTTTTCCATTGCCAATTATCTGAGTTCATGCTTGTAAAACGTGCTGCTGCAGTAACAGGAGCTAAGATCTTCATGTGCCAGATACTAGTGCTCGGAGTCATATAAAACAGCTGGATGATTCAGAATCAGTGACAATCAAAGTGGGGTAATTAAGTGAAGTAGTATTTAACATTAACAGTCCTGCTCAGAGACTGCGAATCAAACACAGTCCTGGTTTATTAACTCTGAATGGAAGGAGAGACCTGATGCGACTGTGGCTATCATCGATTCTGCAAGCCACAGGATGAAACACAAGGATTCCAAGAAAATGGCAGAAACCCCCTCTGATTCTGCACTCATGTGTAGAAAATAAGGAATGTACTACATTTCATCCAATTTATCTCTGACCAGTTTATTGTTACACAGTGTCACCTAGCACTGTAGTGAATGTTGCAGTATCTTTCTACAAAATATAATAACACTTTACTATAAGTTTGTCCAAGAGCACTGTGTAGCTAACAGAGTGTTTTGAGTCTCCTCATTCATAGATTAGTATACATTACACTAAAACATAAATAAACCACACCCAATGAGCATCATTCAAAGTTGTACTATGTGGGAATACAAGAAAAACAAATAAAAATCAATTTTATAGTTTCTTTTTTTATTTTAAAGCGCAGTAATAATGATATCGCCTGCTTCAAGTGACAGTGAAAACCTGTGAGCCTCTGTCATTTTAATTCACGCATTATAATTATAAAATTATCTTTTGTTTTGTTTTTACTCCCCTGATAGCAAACCAATTAGATTACAGTGTCCCTATGTAATGTTTACTTTAATTCTGTTTTCTACAAACCCCCAGTTACAAATTAATGGGCAAAGACAGGGTCTTGTCTGCATTGGCCTTTCACTGTATATAGTAACTGTGCTAGCACATTGGACCAACGACGATTTGGGTGGGGGGAGTGAAAATATTCATCACTTTCCAGAAATGAAGAGTCATCATTTCTCTTTTTAAAAAAGGTTTTACATAAAATCCAAGAAACATAATTGCTTTAGTGTACACTTCACAAAAACATAAACAAAAAGCCAATACAATGGTTTATTTTTTACTTTTTGTTAATCCTGACCAATGCAGTGGAGGTCCGAGCATACATGTAAGCTGGTGCATCGACTAAGAGCTGTGTAACGGTGCACACTCTGAGCTAATAGCGCTGTGTAGCTAACAAAGTGTTTTGAGCCCACTCATTCATAGTTAAGTACATATTACACTGAAACATAAGTAAACCGCACCCTGTAAAGGTGGGTTTTTAGTAAAAGCATAAAAGTGTCCATGAAAAATGATGAGCCTCTGTCATTCTAATTAAAGTGTTTTTTAATCCCCTGATAGCAGACCAATCAGATCACACAGTTCCTTCGTAGTATTTACTACTTTAATTTCTGCTAGCCCCCTGGTTACAAATTAATGGGTAAAGACAGGCTCTTGTCTGCATTAGGTGTTCTCTGCACATGGTTACCATGCTATCACATTTAACCAACGAGGATTCAGAAAAACTGTGAAAATATTCATGACTGCCTAGAAATGAAGAGTCATGAAGTTAATTGTACTGTTTACTGTAAAATGGCTGCGTAGTTAACCAAATATGTATCACCGATTCCATACTTCAGGCTACTAAAGCAAAAGATGAGATCAACCATAAGAGCCATATCTACTTACTCATTTTATAGTTTAGGCTTTGCAGCACCTGTGCCTTTGTAATGAAGCAGGCATCATCTCCCGTTAATCGTATGTACCCTCGAGACTTGTGTTATCACCGATTAATGCAGAATTTCTTAAAAACAATAAACATTAATTGTCTTCACTAAACAGCATTTTCTTTTCTGTCTAGGTGGAATATGCATTGCCCAGTCCCTGAAAATTCCACACGACCGCAAACAAGCTGATTTTGACAAGATTATTCGGATGCTTCTAGATACCCGTCAGGCACGAGCGGTGATTATGTTTGCTTATGATGAAGACATTCGGTAAGCCTTTGTTTACTAGCAACCACACTACAATCTCCTTACAGAGAAATGGAATAGTCAGAATGATATAATCCCAGGACACACTCTGAACTGTGTGAACATGCACTAGTTCAAACTAGTTTGCAAACTACTCAAGTTTTGAGTTGCAGTATGAATTGAATACGAATGCTAATATCTCCACTGAAGTATGTGTCATGCTATTGAAGAGAATAGTATTGATTTTTGTTGTGTTTGACACTCCAAATTCCCATAGTGGGTCACCATTCTACTGACTGTGTGGATATTCTTTCAGGGAGATTCTTAATGCCAGTAAAAGAGCTGACCAAGTGGGACACTTCCTTTGGATTGGGTCTGACAGCTGGGGTTCGAAGAACAGCCCGATCAATGGATTGGAGGATGCAGCAGTGGGAGCCATCACCATTCTACCAAAACGAGCCACTATAGCTGGTATGATTATTCTGTTCTATTTTACTTTCATACTGTAGACGCGTACAAAATTCCATGAGAAATATACATTTAGATACATTACTTCTTCTGGGAAATTCATACTCCAAGTTATAGCAAACTGTAAAGAGAGACAAAAACAGTGTTTCTGAAAAGCAAAGTATTGTCTGAAACAGAGCTCAGATTTGTAACGCAGAGATATTTCAGTCAAAGACAAATGCAATCAGTTTCCATAACATCCATACAGAAGTTTCGGACATCTGTCAGATGTCTGCAAGCACAGACTGCATGGTATTTTCTCAGTTGTCACACACAAGCACAGCAATGCTTTAAACTCTAATTTAAGGACAGCTTGGTTTTGATATGACTGGCTTAAAAAAAATCTAGAAAAACAGTAGAAACTAGGACTTGTGTGATATTGTTTTGTCTGTAGACTGTGATGTAACATTTAACAATGCATTTTTTTTTCATTGTTCATTTCCTTAACCGCTTAATCCTAATTAGGGTCACAGGGAGGCTGGCGCCCATCTCAGCAGACTCTGGCCAAGGTCAGAGCACACCATGGACAGCTTGCCAGGCCATCACAGGGCAGAAACACGGTGCCGGCAACTCAATGGCCTACTCTTTACGATTGACAGCAGTGGTTCTTTTACATGCCTCTCACCACAGACAGTGAGAGACATTGCTGGCCTTTAATATCCCAGTTAGCTGCACTGGGGGAAAGCAGTGACAACCCGGTGATAGTGAGGCTTCAACCCCATCACCTTACTACCAGGCCACCACTTCCCCTGCATTTTTTTAAATTATTCATAATTTTTTCTTAGATGATATACTTGTTATATAGAATTAGTAGGTAAAAAAAAGAAAAAGCACCAAACCCATAATCAACTGAGTGGAATGAATGATACAGTATCACCTACTAGTGTATTTAAACTGCAGATGTCGGTAGGTCGGGAAATATAATATGATCAACATAAACATCACTGGACTTTGTGTAAGTAGGCTTATAGTTAGTCATACTGGACAGATATTTAATCTTGGAATGGCATAGTATTTCCCTGGTGGTCACGAAACTGTGTCACATTTCAAAGTGAAACATGAAAGTTATAATCCCTAATGCAGCATTAAATCCAAAGGGAATACCAGCATGCTCAAAACTGTGAAACTGCTTTGCTCAACTCTCTAAAGCATGCCAGGACTGAGACCAGAAATTTTACTCAATATTCCTGACACAAAGAGTTTTTCAGCTTGGCATTTCAACCAGAGCATAAGTGCCAGGTTAATAAATAATCTGTTTGTACTGATGCTTTCTTGTGATCCTCTTGTGCTGTGGCAGATACTTATTAATGGTTTATGGGAATGATGCCATGGAAAGGAACACATGCAATAACTTAAAATTGAAAGATTTTTTTCTTTTTTAATTTTTGAAAAGAAAAAAAATCTGCTATTGCTGCTACAGCTGCTATTGTATATGTTGTACAGAAGCTTATTAACTTTTCTGCAAAATTATTTTGGATAGACTAGATTCATTGTTAAATGGCTGTTTTGGATTAAATAGCTTTGACTCTAACTTTTTTATTTGTTAGTGGTTTGATTCTTTATTAAAAAAAATAAATTAAATAATAATAAAAAAATAATAAAAAAATAATAAAAAAAACCCTATTATTATTTTTGCTTACAGAACATATTATACAGATATTTCTAGCCAGCCATGGAAAAACGACCTCTTGCTGTGACTGACCCTTTTCTCAGGCCTGCTTTATGTCATTTGATATATCATGGCACTTTTTGTAGTGATAACATCTATCTGCGTTTGACTTGTGCCTGCTTGCTGTGTGCAGATAAATACATTAATGTGTTTTTTTTTTTAACCATTTCTCATCTTTCTCAATGTCAAGTGTTCTGAAAGAGATAGTAAAAAAGAAAATGGTACACTTAAGTATTAAGTGGATCTTGCTCAGTGATATAGATGTTTAAGGACAAACAGTAACATTATTTGCAAGGATTTGGTGAAATCCAGAAATGTTTCACCTTGAGCCACATTATTAGTATGATAAATGTGACATTCTTTGTGGTATAACATTGGTAGGGTGGGCAAATCTCGTATTTGGAATAGATTCATCAAAACAATGCAAATTACGCATCCCTAACGTGCAAATATAAATGTCTGAAAACACCTTGTGACCTTGTATTAACTCACACCTCATTTCATATGATCATTTGCACCCTTGCGTCCTTTTCTGTGCAACACTATCCCACATCTGAGGGGATTCTTCAAACCAGGGAGAAGCATGAAATCCTTTGATCTGATGCTGAATAGAATATGTAACAGCTTGTGCACTGACGCATAGTCTGTGTCTCCCAAAAGATTGAACAAACAAAGTGGGAAAATGACGTCATTTCATTCAGTGTCTGCATTTCCCTTTCCCGGGTTCTGCATGTGATGCAAAGCTGATGGATTTGCCCTACTTTAGGCATGAAAGCAGACATTGTTTCTTCCAACGGTTTCAACATATTGCCGTATTGTAAAACATTAACATATGTAACTTCACTATCATAACAACATATTGCTCAAATGGTGCAAGCACAGAAACCCAGGCTTTACATGTTGAATATACATTTTTAACACTCCTCGCTCCTATTTTAGCAGCTCTTTTGATGCCTGCTCCATTACAGAGCTAAGAGGCATAGTGTTAAGTGAGGTGGTGTAGCTGTACAATGGCTGCACATTCCCTGGTTAGCTAACTCATGCTGAAGTCTGGCTGGCAGCCTGTCAGAACACATAGCTTTCTCTGAAAGAGCCGAGTGAGCCAAACTGACAAACATTCTGGGTGTCAGGAAAAGATTGTGAAGCATGAGAACTAATTATATTGCTCGTCTCCACAACTCACCATGTTACATCACTGAGGCTACATTGTAGACACTTTTCACCTATGTTAGTCCTAAACAATATACATAGTTATTGTTATATTTTCAAATAATTTTGGTGAAAGAATCAAGGGTGGTGTGGTGGTTAGCACTGTTGCATCAGAGTAAGAGGTTTCTGGATTTGAACGTTTTGGCCAAATGGAGCGTTTCTCTATCGAGTTCTCCCCATGTTCTTCCAATGCCTGCGGGGGCTTCTTCAAAGTGATTCGCTCTACTTCCACAGTCCAACGACATACAGATTAGGTCAAATCGCTAATTTCCATTGCCTATAAATGTGAACGTCAGTCTGAAAAATTGTGTCTCTCTGTGTTAGTGGTGAGTACGTCCGCCTCACAGCAAGAGGGTTTGAGCCCCACACTCAGCGAGGGCGTTTTTGTGTGGAGTTTGGATGTTCTACCCGTGATTGCAGGGGGTTTCCTCTGGGTGCCCTGGTTTCCTCTCACAGCCCAAAGACATGCACAGTAGACTAATTAGCTGTTTCAAATTGGCCCTAGCTGTGAGTGTAAAGGGTTTTGTGTGTGTTGGCCAAGCGATAGAGGGCCAACTTATTTAAATTTAAGAACATTTGTTCATCAAAAACACTGTATTAGACAATGATAATGTCAATCGATGCAAACCTTTTTTTTCGAAAATGGCTAAGCAATAATTAGGCTGTTTTATGCAACAATTTTAAATGTATTTCAAGCGTTAAAGTGAAATGAAAGGCAATCCTTCCATAAATCATATATAAATCATTATAGGTGTTTTTATTTACATTTTTGATCTGCATCAGCCTGTATGAAAAGGCCATAATTTGCAGTCCATTTCACTTTCATAAGAGTGAAATTATGAGAACAGTACATGAATTTGTCACTTTATAAAAAGAAAGATAATGACAAAAATAACAGTATACAGGTATTAAATTCACAAGTCAGACATAAACAAGTGAACTAATAAAATAAAAATAGTCATGTCTGCACATGATATGAGCTCATGTTTACGTCAGACACATGTGCACCTCTTTATAAGAAACAAATGGGAAATCCTACTGGTAATTCGTATGCAAATTTCTTCTGTGTTTACAGTTGCATACACGTGTATCACGTGCAACTTTTTGCAGTCCAATGGTGTGTGCCATTCAATGTATGGAAAATTTAACTTAAATTTTGATAAAATTTTTAGGTCGCAAAAAAATTAAATAGATAAATAAATAATTATTAACAAAAAAAAAAACAAAGAAAAAAAAATACCAATCCCCTAACACAGCATGGTTCACCATATTTCATGCCAAGTCATAATTTTTTTTTGGCCAGCCTTGGAAGAATTTGCTTACAATTTGAAACCCCTTATTCAGTTAAAAAGGGCTGCACCAACAGTCCAGTCCTGAAGGCTAAACATCTGACTCCAGACTTCTTTGCTTCAGAGGCAAAGGACAGGTATAAGGATAGAGCCTCAAAAGGAATGTAAATGTTTCATTCTCAAAGAAGGATAGGAAAGTGAAACCCATAAGAACTCCATTTAAGAACAACTACTGCATCTGGCAAATTATTGGTGCACCATCAGGGTTTTGACTTTTGTGTCCAAGTTAATAACTGGTTCTTATTGAGCAGAAAGGTGTTTCTTTTCAGACTTATAATGTAGCTTTTCAGTCAGAAGTTTTAATCTGGACATGAAAGAATAGTAGCTGAAGGGACTTTGTATTCCTCAGTGACCTCCAGTGAGATCTGTTTGTTTTGGTGCTTATTGTGTGTTTTCACTGATGGCTTTTTGACAGTGAGAGCTCTGGATTGCACAAATCTCATTGCACAATTTGTGCATAACAACAGCAATTTTCAGAAATAACTACATGCTGTTGGCTGCTAAAAACATTAGCATTCTTTGTCATACACCATTATCAAAGTGTAATTGTAGTAGGCAAAATAAATAAATAAATAAATAAACAATTGTACTTCATGTACCAGTACTCAGGGCCACTACAGTACAGGGGGGAATTTGACAGGTCAAGGACAGATGGTAAGAACAGTGGAGACCCTTATATACCAACCTGCACTCCTTCATCAGGACCTTTTTTGCAAAGCCTAATGGCCACAAGCTAGGTCTGGATACCTTCCTAAGATCGAACAGGGCCTGTGAAGACGATACCGGCCTTTATGGGTTATCTCAGATCGTAGAGAACATCTGGCAGAAATGTCAAATCTTCCAACCTCCAAATGGGCTGAAGGGTCTTGTAGAGCTGGACTCCTCCACCATCGCTCCAGGATGGAGACATCCCCATTTGACGGAATTATATGAGTGGTGGCCACCAGGCAAAACCTGAGACATGCCAATGCAATTAGAATGAGTAGGTGTGTCCAAAGTTTTGATTGGTATGTTCCAGTATATGACATAATTGTGATAAATTATGATAAGACTATGACAGCAATCAGTAAGTTAGGGTGTTGACAGTATTAGCATGAAAATTGAAGAAGCTGAGAAAGACAGAGATGAAGTTAAGGCTGAATTGCTCAGTTGTTACTGTCAGCAGGTAGTTTAAACTAAGATTCCTGATAAATGTTGATTCCATGGTATGATGTAGACCAATGCAGTACTACATACTTTATACAAGTTTTCTCTAAACTGCGGCATTGCGGCCCCTCCAAGTTATTTTAAATTATATCAGAGTTTACATTTGACTCTGGTTATAGGATAGGGAAAGAGGTAGAGTTCTGTGCAATACATAATGTTTAAGTTAGGAATCGAAGATAAGTGTTTTAGTGGCAGCAATAAATGATCACATTGGTATTTCTCCTCAATATCCTTCTCCCTCGTTATCAGAGCAACCTTTATCAACATATATTATTGTCCTTCTTATTTTTATGTTTGAAATGACCATCTCTAGTTTAAATGCCTTCATGAAATGAATGTCTAAATTATTTTTAAAGGATTCCTCTGTGAAATTGGACAAGCAGCTCATCCGCCGTTATTAATCAGCATGTGTCTCCTAATCAGCACTGCTATGATGACACAGCATGATCAGTCTTAAAAGTGAGATGTTCCTGTTTCCATCTGTTATGAGCTCACTTTGCAAGAATTAGCCATGAGTGCGTCAAAGGAGATGAAGATCCAGAGCGATATCTATGCATTTATCAGTGCTTTTGCTTTTTTTCCTTAAAGCTGTATGGCTGATTTCAGATTATCACGTCATGGCAATACACAGTTTGTTGCTATTTATTTAAAATCTGCAGCGCCTCTGAAAGCTTAGTCACTGTGTCTGAAGTATCCAGACTTTGTCAGATAATGTTGATGATGCACTTTTCTGGATTTTGTTATGTTGTAAAGGTGTCAACTGCCATCGCAACTTATACAGCTTTAAATTGTGGTTGTTATGGGCAGGTTTACATTATAGTTTCACAGAGTGTCTTCCATGTGGTGTAGTTTAAATGAAATTAAAATTAAAACAACTGCACAGGTTTTGTTTGAGGTTGCGTTGTGTTTCCCTTTTCCATTTAATTATTTATTTATTATTATTTTTTTTTACTTAAAACTCGATATGACTGTACTGTGATGCAACACACCAATGCTGGTGATAATATTAACAAAATTGCCACTTTTATTAAAAATTGCTCAAAATAGTACATCATGTGGGTACATCACTATGTCATTCATTAATTCATTTATTTGTCAAACCACTAAATCCTACTGCGGATTTGGAGATCCCTGCCGAGTTGCCCCAAGAAGGTGGGGTACACCCTGAACAACTTGCCAGTCCATCGCAGGGCCAACACCCATATGATCATTCACTCTCACACTTACACCTAGTGGCAATCTGTAGGAGCACATTAACCTAATGTGAATTTCCTTGGTCTGTGTGAGGAAACCAGAGTACCAGGAGGAAACCCTCTCACACACAGGAAGAACATGCAATTTTCACACAGATGCACACAAATTACATCCTTAATCCAGTAAGCTATTTATGTGTAATGAGCTAACTGGTTCAATGTGGGCACTGTTAATTATCAGGTACCTAGTAAGTCAGTGGGCACTAATAGTACACATGCTAGATGGGTTAGCTTTTTATTCAATATTGCTTACATTGAAATAAACAGGCATAAAATGACTGCTTTAAAACTAATTTTACAACTAAATATAACATGCATTTTCTATTTATTTTAAAAAACTAACTGACAGTAAGTAGACAGAGGAAATTGTCAGCTATATGCCTTGCCCTCACTTGTGGTTAACATTAAGCATGGATCTTATCAACCTGCCCTCACCCCCCGCACCTCTCCA
The DNA here is from genome assembly GCA_028564935.1 of Neosilurus hyrtlii. Taxonomy (NCBI): domain Eukaryota; kingdom Metazoa; phylum Chordata; class Actinopteri; order Siluriformes; family Plotosidae; genus Neosilurus; species Neosilurus hyrtlii. The sequence continues at coordinate 16,922,364 of JAOUQZ010000001.1, forward strand.
CATCCCAAAGAACCATATTCATAACCATATTAAGGAGCCATATTAATAGCTACATTTTCTACACTGGGCCGTAACCAGACCACAAAACAACAAGGAATGCTTTTGCTGAACATATCCAGATCCGGCTGCCAAAACAGCTTTAATCAGACAATACATCAGGCATGGTATGGAATAGAACTTCCACATCCAGGCCACAATTTGAGAAATGGATAGATGAGTTATTTTCCGTCCACTTTCCAAATGCTTTGGGAACTCTGAACCACTTTTGGCTTACAATACACTTGTCATATAGGCATTACTATAATTGAGGATCATTAGCCTAGAGCACAAATGAACCCAGAACTATCTGCTGTATAAGCTTTCAATAAAAAATGTATGCATCTGTATGTTAATAATGCTAAAAAGTAGTTAGGCTAGGGTAGGAGATATGCATGTACTTAGAAGTCTGAATTTTGACATTAGGATTCTGAAATTTTGCCCTCTCCAGTGTCCTTCTCAAAAAATGTGACCTTCTCATAGAAGCCTAATTTTTTGAGTCCAATAGGAATTTACCACTGTATTTAAAACTTGCGTAAAATTCTAAAACTAATCGATCATTTTAAATAAAACGATGCCTAAACAGCATTGTCAGTATTTGTGAACCAGCATACGGTTTGAAAGAAAACTGGGGGATAAAGCCTCAAGTTTTGCTTTATTCTAACTTGAAAAATTCAGAAAAGCACACCAAAACCATCAGCACGCCTACTGTATATTAATATTCTACTTAAACAGCATAGAAGACATAACACAACCTTCTTGACAAAAGAAAGAAAGAAAGACATCACAATAAAGCAAGCAAAATTGTGTCTTTTTTGCAACACAATCAAGAATTAAATGCACAAAATACAGATAACTAACACACAAACACCTTTTAGTTACTCACCTTACACATGCCACAAAGCACACAGAAGTACTGATTGCTTTGCTCTTGCCAGTGTTTTGAATTATGGAAAAAAAAAGAAAAAGAAAAATACACGTCACACATAAAAGATGCTCACAAATGGATGAAATCAGCTCGTATTCACTAGCATTTCACCAAGAAAAAAACAACAAAAAATTCCATAGCTAGGAAGTGGTTATATTAGTGGTAGGTTAACATTGTTTGACCTATGATTTAACTGGCTGTTGAGATTTTATTTCTATCCCGGGATTCATAAGTGCAGTAATCCCTAAAAGACTGGTTGAATTAACAAAGCAAACGGGATTGACAGGATCAATCCTTGTCACTAAGACTTCTATATCTGTAAGATTAAAGTAAGATTTGATATTGGAGTCTGTGGAGTGTAAAGTTACTTCCTCATCATGGGGAATTATTTCCGTGGGTGTGGGGTGTTTATTACCGCTAGTGTTTATTGCTTGCAACGAGCTGGGTAACTTAACTATTCTCCATAAACAAATGCAGTTTGTGCAAAAGTCTTAGGCACCCTTTTTGTGTTTAGTAGAAACTTTGCTATTGATTAACTTGTACATTAACGAGTCAGTACAAAAACATTTTAGATAATCAAACGTTAGTTTTCCAGCACAAAATTAAATGTAACAGATTTTTTTTATGTTAATAAAGAAAGTAGCCTATCACCTAAAAATTCAATTAAAAAAAAAAAAACATAATGAAGGCTGCTGAGTTTGCAAGTGTGATGGTCAAAATCTTCAGGCGAACCGTAGCTGGTTCTAAAACATGCTCAATCAAACTTACAGCTCATTACCTTGTAAAACCACACAAACTGTACATGAGTCTAGTATATTCTAAAAAATTAGTGTCCTCACTCCAAATAATGATTCATTACTGTTTTCTGTGGCTGTTCAGGTTTTTGTTTCTGTATCTAACAATTTATATAAGGCATCTTTGCACCATTAGCTGGGACAGGCAAGAATGAGTGTTGTTACATACTGGTACAAATAATGAAGGCATCACGTGACCATTAGCTTCTGCACAGAAAAACAGTCATGAGTTCACTTACGGAACACGTTGTACTCGTGGTCTTTTTAATGTAGTGTTTTTTCAGTCTTATATTTTAACAGTAAGTGGTGCAGTGGCATAGTGGTTAGCATGTCCACTATGTTCTCACCGTGCTTGCATAGGTTATTTCAGGTATTCCAATTTCCTCCTAGAGTCCAAAGACTAAGCCTAATTGGCTATTAGGTTAATTGGCTGTTTAATCTGCTTCAGGTATGAGTGTAAATTTTTATATGTCTTTTGGTTCTGCAGTGGATTGCCGAGCTTTTCAAGGTGTACCCTGTCTTTGCCCAGAATCAGATAATATTCAGCAAGAGTCCAAACCCCCCGGGACTGTAGTAGATTAAAATGTTTTGTCAAATGAATAAATAAATGAATGAATGTATATTTTAACAGTTTTATAACAAACCATGACTTTCTTTCTTTTTTTTTAATTGGGTAACACCATATGTATAATTCATGCTGCAATTCTAATGGGATTAATAAACAGGATCCAATCATTTCCAAACATATTTTTTACAAACACAAATAAGGTCCCATGATCCGGAAGTGACTCAGTACTGAGCTCTGTGTACCAAAGTGTTTACTGATTCATGTAAGCATAAGTTTTGAGTCAGGTTGTTGCTTTAAATTATTAGAGGACTCTAAAAATTTTTGCCAAGTAGCTATTAAGCTTAGAGCTTTTATTTACGACAGCTAACGATTTCATTTATAAGAGTTTTCGTCTTTGATAGAGCCTAAGTAAAGCAAGAGGCCACTTCACTCGAGGGCCATCCTATAGGGCAGGAAAGAACATCAACTACACCTTAAAGATATGGAACTGCATTATTTGCTATACTGTATTAATCCTGCAAGGGAATTTTTTTTTTTATTGCCTCTGCATTTAAACCATCCAGAGTGAGCACACACGTAAACAGTGAGTGCACACTCTCAGAGCAGAGGGCTACCACACACATTGGGGCACCTGGAGAGCAGTTGGGGGTTAGGTGCCTTGCTCAAGGGCACTTCAGCCATGAAGGTGAAGGAAGTGAAGGTGCAACTTACTTTCCCACCACCACACATTTTCCCTGCTGGTCTGGGTATGGAACCAGTGACCTTTCGGTCCCAAAGCTGCTTCTCTAACCATTACTCTATAGCTACCCTGTTAATTAATTGAATGAATGAATTAAAAGATTAATAATAATTAAGATTCTAAATTATCGATATGAAAGTGTGCAATGATGGGAACTTTTCCAAGTGTTTTTCATCTTTTTATTTTTATTTTTTTTTAATTAATGTAACCAGGACTATGTGGCTAAACATGACTCCCACATTCATTTCCACTAACATAAAATGAGGCCAGGGTCCTATTTTAGATACAGTGTTAATATTTATAAGCAAGTGTCATTGCTGAGTGGCAAGGGCAACTTTTGGCTGCTATACTGGAGCAAATATAGACTCATCTGCTAATTCCTGAGCTTCACAAATGGTGGAACAGCTGCAGCAGTGGCTGTAAACATTTTAAAAAACTGCACAAAATGTGACTTTGAACAGAAAGTGACACTCGGATTTAGTGGTGGAAAGAAAGATTTAGCTAATAAGTGCGGTAAAAACATACAATTATGTTGAAAGTTGACTTAACTAACCAAGTGAGCTATGCTGAAGTGTACATCACATCAATATGCAAAGAAATGTCAAAAGGCTCGCCAACCTAGCTCAGTTAGTCAAATGTTATTGGGTTAGCATGCCAGGGTCATTTGTTAGCCACCTAGCTCATGTTAATTACGTAGTCAAATGCTTTTTACACATTGTTTATTATTTTCTGCTACCTACAGACCATAGCAGTGGGGCCAGTGTTGTAGTGGTTAGCATGCTGTGCTCATAAATGAGAAGTTTGAATGTGAGTTTGAATGCCTATTAGACCCCTGCTGTGCTAAGACCCCTGGGCAAGGACTTAACAAGTTCACCCTGTCAACCCAGCAGCGTCGAGGGGTTCCTGTAAAAAATAGTGGGAAAGTAACCTGGGATGGACAAGCATCCCATTCAGGAGGGAGTTGAACTACTAGTTGCTTCATGCTACAGAAATTAGACACCAAGCACAGGTGTAAACACATACACACACACAAATATTTAATAAAAAAAATAATAAAATAAATTATAAATAATAATAATAATAACAATAGACCACTGCAGTATTAAATATATAGAGATCAGCCATAGCATTTCAAACATTATAGCCACTGACAGATAACATAAATAACATTGATTATCTGGTTACCGTGGTAACTTGCCAAGTAAGGGGATGTATTATGCAGAAATTAAACAGTCAGTTCTGAAAGTGTATGTGTTTGAAGCAGGAAAAAATGAGCAAGCAAAAGGATCTGGGGATCCAAGCAGGTCTTATATACAAATAGTGTTTTTAATAGGTGTGTTCAAATTAAATTAATAGGTCATATTAATTTGCATACACTCCCAAAATGACTTTCATGACTGGTAAATCAAATTGCTGATTTAAATAATGTATCGGAACTGACCTGTATTTTAGGACATGTATTTTCATTAAAGCAGACACAAAATGGACAAGACAATCTATGTTGGTCAGGTGAAAAATGCAACCCTATAAGATTCCTATAACTTGAGGATCCACGATTGTGGCCTATCTGTCTGTCTGTCTGTCTGTCTGTCTGTCCGTCCATCCGTCCGTCTGTCTATCTATCTGTCTATCTGTCTGTTTGTCTATATTAATGTAAAATTATTATTTTGTTACAGTAGTAAAAATGTTATGTTGGATACCGGTTTCCTCCTACAGTTCAAAGACATGCACATTAGGCTAACTGGCTGTTCCAATTCCCCCCTAGGTGTGAGTGTGAATGGGTGTGTGTATTTTGCCATACATTTGGAAAAGAGAGTTTCAAGGTTCACTCTGCCTTTGCCCAGAGTCTGCTAAGGCCTCCCCATGACCCTAAGTGGGATAAAGCGGTTCAGCAAATGAATTATTCATTGGTATCATAAACCTGTAGTCAGTGATCCAATTCCTGATCCTTCTGCTCTCCAAACCTTGTGATCCATCCTGGTGTGCTACTGCTAGCTGAAATTCTCATCTTAGAAGCCCCACGATCCTACTGATGATGTTCCACATTGACAAAAATATAGACTCAGAATCTGAGAAATTTCATTTTTCGGTCTGATTTTTGGTCAATGTTTCTTTTTTGTGCCATCTGAGGAAGGTTTTCCTTGAACTGTCACCACTGGCTTGCCCATTATTGATTTATAGGGTTTATAGAGAAACGTGTTTTACTATTTAAAGCTGCTTTGTGACAATATATTGATTGTAAAACATTTCTTTACAAATACAACTGAAGTGAATTGTATGTAAATAGTTAAATTATGTAGAGTGGAGGTGTATGGGATTTATTTTTTTTATGGTTCCTGCACTCTCTGAAAATAAAGTACATTATTATGTATATTACAGTGCATTACAATATATTATAGGTCAGGGATTTAACAGATGATTAATCAGGCAGTAGCTTCTAAGAAACACATTTGTACACCATAATATATATATATATATATATATATGGGGGGGGGTAATTTGTACCTATTTGCCCTAAGAAGGTACACAACCTTGGGGTTAATTACCCATGGGTGTCCGTTAGTGTACACTTTACTGAGGGGGGACAGAGGCATGTATAAAGCTAGAAAAGTAAATTATGGCACAAGAGTGCACATTCATTTATCATTCATTCAATCATTTTCTAAGCCGCTTAATCCTAATTAAGGTCGTGTGGAAGCTGGCGCCAATTTCAGCCGACTCTGGGCAAGGGCGGGTTACATTATTTTAATGTACTTCCAATTGACGTCTGCACCTTTTCACATAAAACAGTAAATAAATACATATACTTTTGTATACTTGACCAGATTACAGTCCTACAATAAGAAGTAAAAGAGAAAAGGTCATTTTAATGAGTAAAGAGTGGTCTGGCCTGGTAATACCTGACTAAACAATGGCATTTGCAATGTATCTTGATGATTAGATTGTTTTGGTAACAGAATATTTGGCCTGCGTGGGTGAAGCCTAGGAATCTCAGTGATGCAGGCCTTGCTGTTGCTATGGAAGGGATGTTTGATGTCCTCAACAGAAGCTGCTAGGGGCACGTTGTGTGGGTGTGCTAGATACGGCAAGCAATGGTATTGTGCAGCTTCATGTCTGTAGCACAGGGTCAGACTCATGCTTTTTTCCTCAGTAAAGCTAGAGACGGGCTCTGGGCACTGCTGTTGCAGCAGTGTTGCTGATAATACGTTTTTGCTTTGAATTCCCTCATATTTATTTTCCAAACCTGAAGCAACCTGGACCGGAGGTTGCTGCCTTAGCAAATTATGAGCTGGGTGCAAAAAAATGTGGTTTGGGTCTGATAGACAAACCAGTGATGAAACTGATGAAAGACAAGCTTCTTGAGGTTGTTATAGCACTGCAGTGCAATCAGCCACGCTGGTGCAGCCACAGAGAGAGAGGGCTTTAACGTTTGGTAAAGAGTTTATTTGACATGTCAATGAGTAAGCAAGTATATGAATATAAAAAGTATGCAAAGCACAGAAAGCAATTAGTAGAATGTTTCTGCAGACCTGAGAAGAAGCATAATTAGAATTGGGAAACTGCTTCTTATGGCCTAGATATTTATTATTGTTTTTTATAATTTTTTTTTTTTTAATGTGGAAATTTAAACTGCTGCAGGGGTTATGGAAAGTTCACATGTATCAGAAAAGTAAAAATATAAAATAAAAGAGAAATGCAGTAAAAGAGGATCTAAAAGTGTACTTTTCCCCCTTGGATCTGAGAAGGCTTGCATTTAATCATTGAGAATTTTTTGCCCTGCTTATTGCTTATGTCCAAACTCGGCAACATTTTTTAAATAAATAATAATAATTAAAAGTTTGGAAAAAAAACCCCAAACAAACAAACAAACAAAAGATAAACAAACCTGGAAACTCTACATAAACAATTATTTTGCTTTTTTTTTTTTTTTGTTATGCCCATGTTTACAGCTCAGAAACCTCATTTTAACCTAAAGTGGACATGGGAAGCTTTTTTTAAGCCCTCGATATTCACTCTTTCTCAATCTGTTTTTTTTTTTTGTTTGTTTATTTATTTATTTGTTTGTTTGTTTGTCTGTTTGTTTGTTTGTTTGTTTGTTTGTTTATTTATATTTCTATTTATAAGAGTAGATGCTCTTACTTAACATTGCAATGACATTGAAAATTCAGAAAAGGGAAAATGTAGGTAAATAATTTTTTTATTTTATCTATTTTTTTTATATTTAATAATTATTTAAAAATTATTTTTTTTATGGAATAGAGCAACTACGCTGCGATGGTCTGGTGAGCTGTCCAGGGTGTACCACGTCCTTAGCACCAGAGTCGGCTAAGATGTCCGCCAGTCTCCCTGTGACCCTAATTATTATTAAGCAAATTAGAAAATGAATTAATAAATGAATAGTTCATGGCACAGTGGCGTAGTGATTAGAAGGAGGTCCTGGGTTCCATCCCCATGCCCAGTGAGTATGTTCCTGTGTGGAGTTTGCATAATCCGCCTGCGCTTGCATGGATTTGCTCTAGGCACTCCGGCTTCCTCCCACAGCAGACAGAATTAGGCTAATTGGCTATTCTTGATTGCCCCAACATTGGCCCTGCAATGGGCTGGCGAGCTGTTCAGGGTGTACCCCACCTTTGCCCAGAGCCATCTGGGATAGGTTCTAGCCTCTCTGTGACCCTAATAAAGGTTAAGTGGCTCAGAAAATAAAAATGGAATGGAATAGTCCAACTATTTGTATGAGATGAATGAGTTTGGGTAACAGGGATGAATGAATTTTGTTGGACACTAAAACTAAAACTTTCTTTTTAATGTATAAGGAATGACTCATGAAAAAAGTTGTTTCAGTCATAAAATGCACATCTGCACATTAATGCAAAAAAGTTTTATAGATTAAGTTATTGTGAGCTGCGACAGGCAGAAACAAAGCTGCTTTACTAATGCTTAAGGTCATTTATCTGAAACATGCACACAGGTTGCCGGGTGTACTGAGGAACATTTTGTTTGTTTTTTTTAACTATTTTACCTTTATTTATATGCATATTTTTATAGCTAATCAATCAATCCATGGCAGACTGATCATGGAACCTGATTCTATGTTGTTGTTTTTTTTTTCCAGGATTTGATGCCTACTTTACATCCCGTACACTGGAGAACAACAGGAGGAACGTGTGGTTTGCGGAGTACTGGGAGGAGAACTTTAACTGCAAGCTTATGAGCTCCTCTAAGAAAGAAGACACCAGCAGGAAGTGCACAGGTACGGTACATACTGCTCACTTTGTATATAGTAGAACTGAGTAGTAAGATACTACTGATTAAGTTCTAATGATGTATTCACTTTTACCTCTTCCCATGATTCCTTGCATGAAGTATGGATTAAATTTCCGGTTACTTCTTGTTATTCAGGTGGCACACTGTTATGCTAAAAGTAGCAATTATTTTTAATAAAAGAAAAATGAATAAATAATAATGCTGGAGCACAATTATTTTAACCACTCAAAGTGGGTAATTTGCTCAGTTTCTTGTCTTCATTGACAAAGGAATGAGAGGACAATTCGACGACATACCTTGGTTTACCTGCTGCAAGTCTGCTGCTTCTGACATTTTAAACTGATGTGAAAATTTACCATTTAAGGAGATACCATCACAAACAATTAAACACATTAAAACACTTCTTTACCAACATTTTCAAACAAATTGCAATCATTATTAGATTTAAATAAACTATAGAGACCCTGATAGAATGTAAGGTACCTCTGCAGGTACTGGTTTAATTACCTCTGTTTTTGTCCAATAATATGTTGAATAATATGGGTCATGACCCAATTTAATAAAAAAAAACTCTCTTGTCTGTAGGATTTATGAAATGGTTTGGTTTTGACCTTTCAAAGTCATTCAGAATCAAAGGATAATGTCTTTATAAGGTTTCCTATTGGCATTTCATAATGTCATGTATATTGGCACTTGTTTCTCAGTTATAAGTGTCTCTATGGTCTCCTATATGTCTCTTCTTGCATCTCTGGGTCCATGACACTTTGTTTCTGAACTATAAGGAATTTATATTTTAACACTGCAAATGTCTGTCTCCAAAAGTTTGTAGCCTTGCTCTGACCTTAACCTTTGACTGTGACATTTAAAAATCAAATCATTTTTGGGACTCAGGTAGGGTTGTGTCCCCACCAAGTTTGGTGAAAATCCATACATGGGTGTGGTCACAGACAAACCTTGGCGAAAATCCATATATGGGTGTGGTCACAGACAAATCTTGGCGAAAATCCATACATGGGTGTGGTCACAGACAAACCTTGGCGAATACCAATACCAAAATTTTGCTGAAAAGGGAACTGCATACACAAACACTCATATTCATATGATTATTCTGTTAAGTGTAGGCAACCCACCAGCATATTCTTGGAAGGTGGGAGGAAACCGGAAAATCCAGAGGAAACTGATGTGCACTAGTGATTGGTATTCTTGTTGGTATAAATGATATTTAAAGAATGTACAAACTTCTCCATTCAACCCTACCTAAGACATCATGAGAAACTAGCAACTTGGTACATACTGTGAAGAGCCACACCATGCTTAATATTATTTCATGCCTGACTGTCAACCCAGATAATTGTGCAAGAAAATGCAAGGCCCTTGAATGTTTATTGCTTCTTGTCCCCCCATCCAAAAAAAAAAAAAGGCATCAGAACTGTGCAAGGCCCATTGCTTTTATCCTGCTAGAAATGCATATTTGAATACAAAGCAGCTCCATCTTTGAAATAAAGCCCTCAATTACATAATGAGTTTGGCTCAACCCATTGCTGCTATTTCAGGCTGACTGACTTCCACGAAACTCAGCGTAGGACGAGTCTGACAGCACGAAACGCAGTGAGAATCTTAAGTGAAACTCATGATTACTCTTCAGAGGGCTTGAAAGAATCTAAACATGCAAAAATTACAAGCTCAGTGTAATGTGCACCTGGGTTGAAAGCATTGCCCCAGTACAAACAAATTGCATTCCAAAAATCTTTTGGAATAATATTACTTTTTTATAGGATGGTACGGTGGAGTGGTTATTCCCACTAGCATTACAAATATTAATATCAAAATAAAGACAAAGTCCATGTTTTGCTATGGGACACATGCTAATCACTACACCACCGTGCCACTAAGGTGCACAGTAGCATGATATAATTAGGATTTTGTAAAAGTTTGGTTAAAATAATTTAACTGGTTGAGGAGCAGTTGAGAATTACAAGTGTCTGACATTTGACTGATAATGGACGATGATGGCGACGCAGGAAAACAGATGGTCATCCCTTGTTTTGTGCCACTCTAGGTGACACAAAACGTTACCAGATTAGCTACTGGAAGTTACCTTTTTTCATGAATATGTATATGAATGGGCGTGTGTGTGCGCACATGTGTGTGTATGTGTATGTGTGCCTGGTCCATTTTGATAGACCAGCTTCCCATTCATGATGTATTCCCCTCTCATGCTCAGTATTCCCTGGGGTAGGTTCTGGATCCACGATGACCCTGACCAAGTTAAATTGCTTTACTGAAGGTTACTGAATGAACTACACAGTTTAAGATATGCTGTATAATTGCAAACACAGTAACTTTAGCCAAGTCTTTATTTGATATATTACTAAAGACATGCATTACTATTATTTTTAATCTATTTTTGTGTACCTTTTAGCTCACCTGCATATGTAATCACGTCAAAAAATAAACCACAAAATTCTTGTTTATTGTGTTCTTTTGCTTATGTTCCCAACATACACCTCATCTTTCCTAAATTATTGGTAATTACTTTAAACACACCAATCAGACATGTCCACGTAGAATATTTGTGACCCCATTCAGCAGTATTAATTAAGTAGAAATATTTTGACATACTGCGACATTCATATATTTGCCAAGATAATTGAATGTGATTCAAAATAAGGTTAATACATGATTATAGTATTAAAATGGACTGAGAAGTCATTTGTATGTCGCTAATTAGAAACTTACTTTGAGAAACAAACTTTTGAGAAAATAGCAATTACAGTTACAGAACCAGTTTCTGAATGTCCGCATCTGAAACTCCCTGACATCCATCAACTAAATGAATCTGGCTCTCGACCAGTCAGCGCCATCGTACTAGCATCTTCCCAGCAACAGATGAGTTTTATTTACACCGAGGCATGCCTCTTTTGAGGCTTCTCATTGGTTTACCGTTATATGATTTGGTGAATTTTTCTGGGATTCTGTAAGAACGTAGAGAATTCTGCTACCAAATATGGATACTAAGGAAATACCCTGAGCAATCACAAAAGCGGTTTGATTTTTCCATTCCTTTACAACAAATTGGACATGGAACTCTTTCCTAAACAAGTATTTCAGCATGGATAAAGTGTGTTCATGGATATTTGAACTTGGTCATTTTGAAGATTGTGCTTTGGAGCATGTATTTCTGCCGATATCGCGTTTTCATCCGGTACACCATTTTCAACTCACTTTGGCTCTTATTCGAAAGACTACCCTTAACTTAATCCATATTATGCTGAAGCGGGCCACATATTCTAAAATACGGTATTTGGACGATTTTGTTTAAACTCTTTTTCCAGGCAGGTCCGAGTCACAATGCATCTCATTTTTTCTTGTAATTTTTTTGAGCCTGGCACACCTGTATCTGCATGCACATCTGTGTAAGCTTTAAAGTAAGCACAATCAGTCAACAAATGTATATCCTGTACAAGCATATACTCATATGTATCTAAGGTCTATTATGGTTGAATCTGTGGTTCTCTGACCTTAGAAACATTGGAAAACAACTGCCAAAATAAAAAATAAATTCAAACACTACATCACTTTTACCTTTCCCAGAAATCTCCTGATCAGCAAAATGACTTAAATAAAGCCAGCATTTATATATTTACGGGGATTTCCGGATCTAAATGTATGAAGACAGAGTGGAAAGATAAAGTGCTGAGAGAACTGCAAAGTATAATTTTTATCTGCAGTAGCAAAAAAAGATAACAAGTAGATACTTAAATTGCTTCCTGAGATTTATTTTCGGTGCGCTGCTTACAATAAATGGTAGAAGAAAAAAAAATAAAAAATAAAATAAAATAAATAATTAAAAAAATTATATATATATATATATATATATATATATAT
>JAOUQZ010000001.1:16969696-16982002 GCA_028564935.1 Neosilurus hyrtlii
TCAGGATACCTGCATGGAGAAGCCAGAAACAAACATGAGACAGGACATAACTTATCTCCCTCGGCGGGCTCTAACAGATATTTATAAACTAGAAACAATCAAAGAGTGCAAACCGCCACCAAGGCGAGTCATTTCCCACCTATTTGTCCATCAACTCCCTTTATCCTGCTATGGTAAAGAATCCTTAAAAAAAATCTGGATCATGATCTGAATCACCACCAAAATCTTAGAGTGTTACTTGTGCAAACAAACCAATGAATGACATCACGTCCTTAGCAGAGAAAATAAGTTGGGACTGTAAAGCATTCAACTTTTTATAACCAATGCTCCACACAACATTTAAATGATTAAACTGAAACCCCTGACTCGTGAAACACTTTAGATGTTATTTTGCCTCTTTTCCTGCAAACAGGTCTTAAGGTATGCAACAGTACACATTTATTGTATTTTTTTATTATGGAACTTACACATTCACGACTATTTCACCTTAACCTGAAATGACAATCACTTCCTTGAGATCATATCAATGACTGGTTTGATGTACATTATCCCTCATATCCTTTATTTAGGAATTAGAGCCCATCCTGGTCTACTCTGGGCGAAGGCAGGGTACACACACATGACCACATTCATACCTACAAGCATTTTGGAACAGCCAATAAGCCTAATGTGCATGTCTTTGGACTGTGGGAAGAAACCAGAGGAAACCCACACAAGCACTGGTAAAACATACACTCTCCACACAGAAACATAATTAGATCACAAAATTCCGATCACTTTAATCCATTAATATTACATAACTGCAATAACGCAATTAGAATGACATGATTTGCTTTCTGAGTACTTGTTTGAAATACTGACAAACATGACTGTCAGATGTTTGTGCACATCAAGTGGCAAGCTCCATGAGAGTCTGTATACTATTTGTTGAATGCTCTGTAGGACAAAACATCTATTTGCTCAGCATGTAGGCGTTGGTCATTTGCTTAAGCCTCAGAATTAATGGCATTTAACCAGTGATGCTAGCCAGACAGGAGGGATGATTTACTGGCAAGTGTGCTTGACAGAAAACGGTGGCAGTTAAAGCATAAAGCATGAGCAATTCTGATAAAAGAGCGAAGCTGTGTGCATAATGATAAAGGATGGAGCACCTTGCACTCTTTTAGCTGCTTCAAACAGAGGGCACGGCTTCACAACTGGACCTGACGAGGCATGAACCTCAACTGCAGGAGCAGTGCTCAAAAAGGTGGAACATTTAGAAAAACAAAAGTCACGGTGTCCATGGAAATATGGCACACAATCCTACCCACATACTTTAGGATTTCACACCCAATTACATGGCTTAACCAAAACCACAGTAGGTTTAGAGTGGCTTTGTGAATGTGGGGACATCATGTAGCATGCTTATGCTTTAGTATGGCTTTACATGTATTCAGTGGATCTTCCACAGGCAGATCTAGCAATAGTGTGCAATTCTTTTTTTCGTCATGGTTGTTTTTTAGGTAGGCCTGATATAAAACCCATTTGCCAACAATGCATACCAATGCATATCTGAGTCTTGCTTTCTTTTGAAAACACTTGCATGTGTTATGGTGGCAGGGCAGCTCAGAGGTTAGAGATCTGGACTATTGATTGGACAGCTTGTGAATGTGAATCCTGGTACCACCAAACAGATGCTGGTCTTTCAAACAATGATAAGTGTGCTTTGTAATAAGGCCCTTGAATTGGTGCATTTTTGGCTCTATACACAAGCTGTTAAATTGGTTCAAATGGTCTTTATACTCTGACAGCACTCAGTAACTTATGAGATCTGCAAAAGTAACACCTCCCTAAATAAATTAATAAATAGATAGATAAATCAATCAATCAATCAATCACCTGTGGCCACTGCAATCCTATTAAAAAGTGCTGACCAATCACTGCCTTGCTTTCTGCTAGGAAACTGAATGCTCCCATGTCTCCTTGCGCATTATTCTGCCATGCATGGACCTACAAAGTGTGTGCGGTAGTGGGTGTAGCTTTGGAAGGGTCGCCAAGGACAGAAGTGGGTTTAGCCGGAGCCCTTCAGAAATGCTACTTTTAAAATGTTGCTGGCTTTCCAGAGTACCAACCCCAGATTTTACCCTTGTAATATGGTATAGAGGACTGTCCACTATCAGTAAATCTGTGCCAGAAATTAAACTTAGTATTGTCTTTTGCTGTTGCAGTCCATCCAGTTCAAGGGTTGTCATGTTGTACATTCTGAATCGCTTTTCTTGTTGTCTGGAGTGGTTATAAACGACAAAACTCTTCAGTCACTGACCGTGGCGCCGAACTGTTTTTCCTTCGAGGTATGGGATAGGGGGCTTACCTCTGAGAAGCTTCACCCCAATGTTTAAAAGAGTGAAAATAAGTTAAGAGTAAATGAAATGTGACAGGCAGCAGCATTTTATTTTGTCCCATCAGTCCAGTCCTTTTCTTGGTTTAAAACCGATCTGACCATGAATCATTCCAGGTACAGTTCTTAAATGCTAGTATTACAGCACTTTCTGCACCAGCATGGATTCTTTATCTATGGAATCACTAGTGGCCCAAGTCCACTTCAAATAAACCACTTAAATAAAGACTTCTTTTTGATAACTTTTTTTTTTTTTAATCTAAATTTTCTAATTTTTTTGTGAGGTTTTAGTGTCTCTTTATTTTATTTTGGTCAACAGTGTTCTGCATTATCCACAATGCCACTGGTGTACCTATAGATAATGGTGCTGGGAGAAATTAGTTTTTTATTCATTACTGCCACCAAGGAAGCTTTTATTTTTGGGTTGTGTGTTTGTTAGCAGGGTTATGCAAATGTTATGTGTGCATTTGAAATATCACAAAATATCCACCAGAGATAGGAATTGGACTTCTTGAGGCTCTATCAGATTTTAGTGGTGATCTGGACCAAATTCTGGATTCAGGATTATTTTTTAAAGGATATATTAATACTGTAAGATAGGATGATTTTTTGGAAGTGCGGTATTACAGCAGACCCAGCAGAGGGCGCAGCGTACTTTGTTATTTGCAAAACATTAAAAGTGGAATACATTGAAATTGCTTCAAGAGAAGGTTCTAAGGACAAGGAAGACTCCATTAGATTTTGTAGATAATCCAGATATAATTGTGGATTCAGGATTTTTTAAAAGGATTCTTTAACAATGTGATGATGATTTTTGACATTTTGTTTGATATGGAGAATTGCTGGGTTGGCACAGGTTTGTGGTTTCGAAAGGCTCTTGTTTCTCTCTGAAAAGACCAGTGCAGCAGAACTGAGGTATTACAATAACTCTGTGTAATCACATTATGTAGCTGCATTTAATCCTAGAAATTGAAGTAGAATGTTCGCAGGATTTTCTCCACTGGTGTTACTTTGGCTTATTTAATAATGTGACACTAGAAGTCACTGGGAAATGATGAATGACAAAAAGAGACTGTCATTACATTCATGTGAAATTGTTATGTATCTTCTGTGCTTATCATTTTTTTCAAAAGGGAGAGCTTTTGTTCCAGGGTGCTACATAAGAATTTGTTGCTTCACCAACAAAAACTTTTTTTCACTTTTTCTATGAGTGAAACATTGACATTCTTGCCATGTTTCTTTCTTAAATACCGAGGTTTTTATTTGTTGCTGTTTGCCTGTTATGTGTAGCTTGGATAGTAACAAAACTGAAACCTAAAAAGTACAGGCTCGTACACCACCGCTCAGACCTAACTCGGCAAGGCAGACAAACTTGTTGAGCAAAAAATGGCAACACAGCACATGAACTTATTACATTTACATTATTAAACTAACAAGAGCAGTGATACACATAAATGCGAAAAACAGGTAGTAAAAGACATTAAAAATGAAACCTCAGTGTTAACCTTTTCTTTTTCGCTCCAGACTCCATTCGGGGAACAGAGTGGAGATTCATTTATTTATTTCCTTCAGGGCTAAAGTAGATTCAGCCCTTAAAGGACCCACACTACTCTTATAACACCAGCCTTGGACACCTATCAATAAAGATATCTATAGGAAGCTGCACCTTCAGACACTGCACAAATATTTTATCGTAATTTACTTTAAGTGTTTTCATCAGTAATTCCCTGACTTTGATCCTTAATGAAAAACATGATACTAATAAGGCCCTGCGATGGCCTGGCGAGCTGTCCAGGGTGTACCCTGCCCTCACCCAGAGTCGGCTGAGATAGGCGCCAGCCTCCCTGCGACCTTAATTAGGAATAAGCGGTTCAGAAAATGAATGAATGAATGAATGGTACTAATAAAAGATAATAAAATCTTGTATGTTCCAGCATACCTAATGGTTAGATTCATTTTCAGTGAATGAAAGAACAAACAAATTTAATATGTATTAACATTTAAGAAGAATGTGCAGTCTGTCTCATTTGTATTCATAAATGTACTGTACCCAACCTGTAAAATCCCATTTATGTTTGTTTGTCTGTTTATCAATTTAATGTTTATTTAATTATTTATTTATTCGTTCATTCATTCATTCATTTATTTATTTATTTGTTTGTTTGTTTATTTATTTATTTGTGCATGCATGCTTGCTGTTAAAGAAGTAATCTGCTACCCAGGCACAAGTAATCCACTTTTGCTCCAGTAGTGTCTGTAGATCAGGAGTTAGTCAGAATGGTTCACTCTTGTCTCCTGCCTATTTCCCCTGACCCCAAATGCCACTCAGTGTATGTCAGACTAGACCAAATGTGCAGCCTCTGTGGAATTTGTGCACTTGACAGTACTAGTGCAAGCTGATTTAGTCCCATTCGAGCAAGAGATTACACCCTAGGTGGAACCTTTGCAAAAGGAGTTAATACAAGTTTTTATTTATTTAGTCAGTTCATTTATTCACATTAGGTAAGAGGGTCACAATGTTGGCCTTTGAGCAAAGCCTTTAAACCTCTTTGCTACACACACACACACACACACATTTTTGGGAGACCAAACTACATTGTAAACAATTGCAGCTAATGGCAACATCTCTGAACAGTTTAATTAAAACTGTGATGCTCATAAATTCAACAATAAGAGGAAAGATCATGCGAAACTCACTGCAAAAGTGCACAAAAATCTTAAAATATAAACTTTATAACACTGCTAAGGTAAAAATGTGCACTAGTGATGGGAAGTCCAATTCTTTTAACTTACTCCATTTTTTTTTCGGTTCGCTCGACAGTAGCAAATCAATTTATATCAATTTATTTGATTCCCAAAAAAAAAAAAAAAAGAAAAAGAAAAAAAACACTGCCAGGCTCAAACTCACATCACCGGTTTACAGGGCATACAGTTAACTCACTGAGCTATTTATTCTGCCTTATGAAGAGGTATCATACTAATTATATGACATGTCTCTTACTTAATGCTGCTTAAAACAACTTCGTGGTCTGTGTGTTTTCTTTTACATTATTAATGTTTTCTTGCAATTTGACATTTTAAACGTTACACAAATTGTTAACTGCAGATCACTGCATTCGCCTTGTTGTTAGTTTATGATCCACAATGGCTTCTGTCTTTTTAAGGTAGGGGTATCTCGTCTCTCGTTCAACAAGTTGGCGGTTACTTGTTGAGTCGTTCACGAATGATTCAGCGACTCTGCCCGACTCTGTCACTCAAGGATTCAGCGGTTCGATCAGAGATCTAGAAGTAGAGACCGCATGCTGCACAGTGCGTCACACAGCACTTCCACCTCCGCCAGCTTTGAGACTTAAGTGATTCCAACTACTTTATGTGATAATAGACAGTTATATTATCAAAGAGCTGGTGAATCGATTAAGTTGCGTTTGTTTTATGAATGGATTCTTTCGAACCATTCGTTCGTGAATCGCCCATCACTAATGCGCACACCCGTCCCCTCTTTGACCACTTCTCCCTGAAAAATAAAAGGCCTGCATGTCCGCATCTGCACAGCTGAACATTTTCAAAGTGGCCAGTGCCTGTGAACTGCATGAATCTGTTTTTTTAAAGTCACTAATCCTGTTCCTTACCACACAATGCCTAGGTACAAATATCTGAAGATTTCAAAGTAAATGCGATAACACTGCAGAACTACTCGGCATGTTGCATCAGTGGTGTTCACTCCAGCCTTAAGAAATGTGGGGGTGGGTGGGGTCTAAAAGTATGTGCAGTGATTTCTTTATCTGCATGCAATCGTCTTTTTCTGTCCTTGATTTTGGTGCACACTTTATTAAATAAAAAAAAAAAAAATCTAACAATTATTGTTAAGCCTACATACATGACCAGTCATATAGTTAGCTGCAAATATCCATATTCGAAGGGACAGACAAAATATCCGTACTATCCTTATATTTATTCTTACTTTTATTGCCTGTTCTTGTCATGCAATCTTCCAAACTTTAATTCTTCATATTATTTCCCATAGACATAACATTGCTTTATGCCCTGCGATGGCCTGGCGAGCAGTCCGGGGTGTCCTCTGCCCACGCCCAGAGTCGGCTGAGATGGGCTCCAGCCTCCCCGCGACCCTAATTAGGATTAAGCGGTTCAGAAAATAAATTGAATAACATTGCTTTATTATATTGATGGCTTGTTTCTGTTCATGTTACCCATGTGTGTGTGTGTGTGTGTGTGTGTGAGAGAGAGAGAGAGAGAGAGAGAGAGAGAGGGAGAGAGAGCAGATTTATGCCATAAGCAGAAAGTACTACTTTTTTATTATATGATTTTTCTATTGTAGAGGATATTTGTTGTATAATCCGACTCCAAGAATATCATTCAGTCTGTTTAAGAATTTAAATATGTTGTTATCGGGATCATTTCACACAGTGTAACAAATAATCTTAACCTTAAATATACCCCAAACAAACAGTTTAAATCAGTCTAAAACAGCCTTAAGCACTTGTAAAGTCGGAGGATTGTAGTTTCAAAGGCAATTATCAAAATCCCTAAAATCACCAACCTATATATTTTTTTCTTTAACTGACCTGATGTCATTGTCGTGTTGAGTGTATGCATCATTAATAGCAGTTTTGTATTTGTTTCCAAGTGTGTGCGTGTGTGCATAATGAGCACTGCAAGTTGTGTGAATAACGGCGGTCATTTGATGTAGGAAAATGGCCCGAAACTCAAGCAACTAAGAAGCAACAAAAATACTTGAAAGGACCTTTCACACATCAAGTAAGATCTGGTTGACTCATAAAAGATGTGTCCAGGCTCTAGCCGTATTTCTGTCTACCTCTGATCCCAGATGGGTGCTTGTGCTGGATTAGAAGAGTGCACCAAGTGTCTTCTTTTGTTCGCGCACTAGAATGCATGGCCATATCCAATCAGTCAGCTGAATGTGTGTCAGACCATGTGGCTCTTTCGGCTTTATTCTTTCCTCCCGCACCAGGTGTCACTCTTCCATTCACACTGTTACTGAGTAAAGGCTGAAAAACTTGACATAAACAATGGCTAAAGTTGGCAGTGGCCAATAATAGGTACCTAGGGCTTTAATCATTATTGTTTATCCTCCAGCACCAACTGTCTGTTTATACAACCAAGATGATTGCTGTTGTGCTTCATATTGAACCAAATATTGACCAGTTTGTTACTGCCGCACATTAGAAAACCATAAAGAGCTTTGGTAATTTTCTTACCCCCCCCCCATTTTAATTGGAATACTTTTAAAATTACATCATCTCTCCATGCACCTTGTGCTCATTTGTTATGTGTCCCTGTCTTGAATTTTATCAGTAACTCAAAAGTACTCTAGATTTATTGATTAATTTAAATTGATTTCACTTACCACTTCATTGATGAAAGTTTTAATTAAAACCATGGAGATGGAGCTTGAATGGACTGCAGAAAATATTTTAAAAACTCATAGCAGTCAAATAAAAAAAATGGCCAGCACAAAAAAAAAAAAAAAAAAAAAAAAAATTCTTTGCTGAAGACCAAATTAATTTGAAAAGTTACTTTTAAGAAAGTTGTGTATACAGTAATGTCGGGTTGGTTATCACTGGCCAGTAATCTTGTTATTAAATTGATGTAATCAGATTTATTTTTATTGAATTTTAGACTGGTAAGCATAAATGAAAATAAAATAGATGTGCAGTCAGTGTGTAAGAACTTCCAATTGACATTTTTCATTTTTGGTTCCGCTGTTGCTTCTCAAACAATATATGATCCTTTAACCATGTTTATAAAATGGCATAAACTCTGAAACCAATAGAAGACAGGCGGCCCAATATTCATAGACTTGTAGAATTGGATTTTTCAGGGTTTTGTCTGCTGAAATCCTTCTAATACTACATGAAGAAAGAGTTTCATCAGAAAGGGGGCTCCAAATAAGACCTTTTAAGACAGTAAAAATTCTTTAAATAAACTAAAGGGATGTACAAGGTATTTATTCTTGAAAGTCTTCCATATAGGACATTATTAAGACAATAAAAACAATACTAATTTATTGCTCTTTGCTGACCTCTTCCAGATGGAGGACATACAGTGGCCTGGTGGTGATGTTGAAATTCCTGGCTCCATCTGCAGCCTGCCGTGTAAGACTGGCCATCGGAAGAAGATGGTAAAAGGGATGCCTTGCTGCTGGCACTGCGAACCCTGTGATGGCTACCAGTACCAGTATGATGAGACAACATGCAAGCTGTGTGCTTACAACATGCGTCCCAATGCAAGCAGAACTGGCTGCCAACAAATACCCATCGTCAAGCTGGAGTGGCATTCTCCCTGGGCAGTTATTCCTGTCTTCTTGGCAATGCTTGGTATCGTGGCCACCATCTTTGTCATGGCTACGTTCATTCGATACAACGACACACCCATTGTGCGGGCTTCGGGGCGGGAACTCAGCTATGTGCTCCTAACAGGGATTTTTCTTTGCTACATCATAACCTTTGTAATGATCGCCAAACCGGATGCGGCCGTCTGTTCCTTCCGGCGTATCTTCCTGGGTTTGGGGATGTGCATTAGCTACGCAGCACTGCTAACCAAGACCAATCGAATTTACCGCATCTTTGAAGAGGGAAAGAAGTCGGTGACACCACCTAGACTGATCAGCCCAACATCCCAGCTAGCAATAACATCAAGCCTTATTTCAGTGCAACTTCTTGGAGTATTCATATGGTTTGGGGTGGATCCTCCGAACACAATAATTGATTATGATGAACAGAAAACCATCAATCCAGACAAAGCTAGGGGTGTGCTCAAGTGTGACATCACAGATTTACAGATTATTTGTTCATTGGGATACAGTATTTTGCTCATGGTCACATGTACGGTTTATGCCATCAAGACACGAGGAGTTCCTGAGAACTTCAATGAGGCCAAGCCTATTGGCTTCACCATGTACACCACCTGTATCGTTTGGCTGGCATTCATACCTATATTCTTTGGAACAGCTCAGTCTGCAGAAAAGGTAAAGCACACACACTTTTTGTTATCCTACTAAAATGCTGATGTAGGCGAGATGTACATAAACATGGAATTCACTTCCTTTTCCTGACCAAGAATCAGTGCACCTCCATGGACAGGTTTAGTGTTACAGGAGATGCTTCTTTGCATATAAAGGCGAGGCTCAACCCGAACCTTCGATTGCTGTCAAGTGTTGGGTGTTATGTATTATTTTTTTTCTCCAAGGTTTTTTTTTTTTTTCTCTGGATACTATAAAATGCCTATATATATATATATATATATATATATATACACAAACTATTTTGGCCTTGAATGAGTGAATCTATGTTTACAGGATGCTCTATTGTGGACTCGAGTCCTATCCAGGGTCCATACCTAGAGTGTGTTTTACTCAGTGCTCCCCAGATCCACTACAACCCTGACAAGGACAAAGATAATTGAATGATGAACATACAAACATACAACAACATTTTAATCTATACCTTCTTTACACAACATTTGTTTAAACAAGCCACATCCGCTGGACAAAATAAATGTGTTTCTTAGCTCCAAGTCTGGAGTCCTAAGCTAAGATTATGCTAAGTAGTGTCTAATAACAGATCCTCTTAATTCGTGTGCACTAACAAACCCTGTTAACTAGTGTCCACTAGCTAGGGTCATGTTAGCTTGATCCTGAGAGCATCCTAGCCAGTGTCCAGAGATTCTATTATCTGTCCACTGGCTAAGAGCCTGTTAGCTAGTATCTACTGCCTGAGATTGTGCTGAAAATAATGTTGGGTAGATCCTGAGAGCATTTCAGGTATTGTCCACCAATTAGGATCATGTTAGTGAGATCCTAAGAGAATCTTATCTAGTGTCCACTAATTAAGATCTTGCTAGCCATTGTCCTTTAATTGAGATGCACTAAGCAAGTGTTTAACAACCAGGATAATGTTAGGTAGATCCTGAGAGCATCTTATCTAATGTCCACTAACTTAGATCCTGTTTGTTAATGCCCACTTACCAAGATGCTAATATCCACCAATCAAAATTGTATTGCCAGGATCCTAAGAGCATCTTAGCTACTGACCACTTATTGAGATCCTGTTAGCCAGCATCAACCAACCAAGATTATCGTAATCATCATTCAAGTTTTCAAACCTATTTAATGAGAGAATATTTGCTTTGGGTGAAGCTGATGATTCTGTAACAAAATGAAGAGGATTCATCTCCCAGGTGATACAGTACATGCATTCGCTTTTACAGACACAGGCAAATACATTTAATTTATTCTATACTCTTGCGATGGGGGGTTCCAAAACATATCGTTATGCCATCCTTATGAAATTATGTTTGCCTGAAAATCTCCCCTGCAGTAATTTTCTCCAAGGCATGTAACCTCCCATATGTATCACACGTTCAGCTCCATTTCAAATCCATTTGCAGAATGTTGTTGTAATGATGCTGTCTGTCTAATACCTGTTTGCTAGCTGTGGGCAAACCAGACTCTGGCTTTTCCACCTCTAAACCATCGTCCACTTTTTATTGCTTTCATAGGAAAGGATGAATTGTTGGTATGGAAAAGGGTAGCATTCTCGTTGGCTGGAAGGGCAGAATGGTAATGATGACTCGGTTTAAAGGATCTCTCTCTCTCTCTCTCTCTCTCTCTCTCTCTCACACACACACACACACAGACACACACAGAGGCTTTTCTGTTTCATAATCATTAGAATATTTGCTCCTTTTTTTTCTCCATATGAATATCTGGAATGAAAAGCAATTACTTAAAAGTACAGGACTGTAAACAAAATGATTTCAGTGCATGTGGCACACTTATATAAACATTTTTTTTATTATTTATCCCCCCTCCCCCCCCCCCCCCCAATATAATACTATATGTATTATATGTCTTGATATGGTGATACTTCTGCTGTTTGGTCTATAATTTATACGAGTTATGCTGCATCCCACCATACACCATTGTATTTTATTGTTTCTACAATGGAAAACATTGATTCCTTCAGTGCAGTATAACATACAGTGGGTACAGAAACAAATCACCCATTCAAAATATTCACATTTTGTTGCTTTGCTGCCTGAAAATAAGACACACATCAAAGTATTTTTTTCCAGCTGTATTTACTCAATGCATATAATAATTGCCAAGTGAAAAATGTAATAGCAACAGTTTAAAATTAATAAATTAAATTGCCAGAATCACTGAGATGAGTAATGGATCACCCCACTGTGACTGTACTTTGTTGAACCACCTTAAGCTTTGATTATTGATCATCTGTGCAATACTTTTCCTTCCATAACTTCCCAAGCTCAATCAAATTGGATGGTGGGCTGCAAGCTTCAAGTCCTTTCACAGATTTTTAATAGGGTTTTAATCTGGGCTCTTACTGAGTCCTGTAAAGACATTCACCTTGTTTCCCTCCTAACAAGTTAGACTTTGGTTTCATCAATTTTAGTGTCAATTAATAACACTTTTTTGTTTGTTTAAATCTACTTTAGCTTTTGTGCATTTTGGCAAAGCTCAATCAAGACTTAGCTTTTTCCTTGAAACCCTTCTATAAAATACACATTTGTAGAGCATTTGTGATATTATTGTCACATGCAGACAATGACAAAACTGTTTTAAAGGTGTCACAGGCTTCTTGGTTGCCTCATTGATCAGATTCATCCAGGAAGGATCCTACTAGTACTGGTCACTTTACACTTTTTGATCATAGCGTTTACTGTGCTCCTGGGGATTAAAACCCCTGAGAAGTTTTAACAGTGCCTTGCCACCCATAATTGATTGTTTGCTTTCAGTTACACTTCCAAGCTCTGCAATGCTCTGGGAATACTTGATTTTATGCTAAACTAATCATAGTGATTGAAGTTTATAATCATTACTGGTGGAACCAATTAGCTTTGTGTGCAGTAGAGAAGTAATTAGTTGT
>JAOUQZ010000001.1:17019411-17036217 GCA_028564935.1 Neosilurus hyrtlii
CTTGGAGTTGGAAATTATGGATAAAATGATGATATGGTCAAAATAATCACTTCCCTAATAATTGTGCACACAGTGTAAATGCTTGATTAAGCCACTGCATTTGTTTTCTTTCTCACATTATATCCATATACAACAGTATACTGGAGATAATGAAGCAGCAGTTACAAGTCTTGTGTAAAATGTAAATGCAATTTTAATATGGCATTGCTAGTTATGCCAATTACAATCACTTGTCCTGCTTTCATCTGGCATCAGTAAGATAGCTCATCCAATCCTTTTTTCCCCAACAGGCTAATTCTCATAATTTCAAAGGTAAGACCAAATTAATCTTTTCATTTTTTTTATTTTTTTTTATTATGACCTTGTTCCATTTTTAAAAGCTGGAGGAAAGGACGTGAAGGAAGTGCTAATAGGACTTTCCCAGTCATTCATCATGCCTTCAAAAAGTTTCACCCCAAAGCCCGATGACAATCTTGCAGTGCCTTGAGCAATAGAGAAAGAATGAAATTATAATCGAGTTTTATATTCTGTATAAGAGGACTGGAAAAATGGTGTTGGTTATCTAGTTTAAGTATTAAAACCTTTAACTTTAGGATAACAGAGACAGTCATTTTTAGTGGGGGTTTTTTTTTTCAATTTTTTTTTTAATCATAATACCCAAATTTCTTTTTTCACTCAACAGTGAACACATCAATGTACCAAGGCAACTAGGTGTGAAGGATAGATGCACCTTAGGGTGTATTTTTCCACTGAAAAAGTGGGCAGTTACATCCTTGGGGAACTTTTGCCATGGGCAGGTCAAGACAAATCTGAGTCCCAAGCCTGACTTCCAGCTTTTATTTATTTATTTATTTTTGCAGCTGATAGGCTGTCTTGGGGATTGGTGTGTGCATGTGTAGGGTTGTGCCTGAAGAAACGACCATAGACATTTCTATTATGTACAAATTATGTTCATATTTAGTATAAGAAATAAATAAAATGGGTTTTGAGAACTAAAAATAGATACTATGATTGTGTTATACTGCGCTAGAGATACATGGACACTGACGGTATACTGATATAGGGGATTTATTAGGGTTTGGTGCTTATTTACTCATACTTGTAATAGATTGCTTTGATACCAACATAATAATTGCTGCAATATCATGTGATGTGAGACTAGACCATATAATAGCCAATATAAGGGCATCCATAGTCGAATGTTTACAGAAGTGGCTTTGGGACCGTAGCAGGAAAAATGTGTGACTGTTGGGGAGTGAGCTGCACCTGCCCTTACTCCACCCTCATGGCTGAAGTTACCTTGAGCAAGGCACCAAACCCGCAACTGCTCACCGGGTGCCCCCAATGTGTGTGGCAGCCCACTGCTCCGAGTGTGTGTGTGTTTGTGTGTGTGTGTGTGTATCCAAATCATTATCACAAAGGAGGTATTGCAGTGATATCCTAAAATGGATATAGCGTGATAATATCTTAAATCACCATGACATAACAACACCCAATGCTAGATGTGTGAAAGAAACAGCTTTTATTCAAGCAGATAATATTGGCCAATGTTACAACTAGTAAATGCACTTCATTTAGCCAACTAGACAATGTTATTATTTATTTATTTTTAAAGTAGTAGCATACTTGTGTACAAATTTCTATTTGAACGAGAGAAACATAAAGAAATCTGTTGTCTGTTGTGATTATGTTTGCAGTTGATTAATACAAAATAGGTTACTGATTTAGGTATAAATACTGCCTAGTAAAATATCAAAAATAAATAGTCAAACAGTCATATAGTGCCTGACTAACACATATATAACCCGAACTGATGCAGTGAGTAGCTTCTCCTTTCTTAAACAAGCATGCTGGAAGATGTATGCTATTAAAAATAAATAAATAAATAAACACTTGCAATGTTTCAGAAGGCCCTGCATTAAAGCATGTTAAGAACTGTCCAAATTCTTGGATATATGCAACTGTCCTCTATTTCAGGGAGAGTCGTGAACCATCAACTTTGTGGAACAAATGTGGTCAAAGAAATGTGCCAAACCAAATGTGGTTCAGTTTGCAAAAGAGCATAAAGATCTGATGATGGCATGTTCCCCGTATCTGGGAAAAATCTGTACCACAATTGTTCCCCTCCCTATAGTTTCTTACTGCAACTTAGCCTTAAATGTCAAAATCGTATCTCGGGATATGTATGTATGCACATATACTGAACCCTGTAATGCTCTGACACTTCCATGAATGGGCTGTAATGATAAAAAGCACAAGTGATGGTGCCTTCAGTGAATAGTATAATTATTCCGATCATTCTCATCAATCCTGATGACACATGCAAATTTAGGGCCATTTTCGATGCAAGTTTCATTACAGACCCTGACAGGAATGACGGGACTAATGCGAGAAACAAGTTTAAGCGTTTTCTTTAAGAAGCAGTCATTGTTTTTATCACTTCTCTGCATGAAAGACATTTTTATACTTAGATTAAAGTGGAATTTTACTCCATTAAAAATGAACTATTTCTAGATAAATAAACTTTATTTCTTTCAAAAAAAAATTTCATAAAAACCATCAACATGTAAAAGTGATTAAATTGTATAAATAGTGAGTGCATCTTGTTTATATTCGTGTTAGTTGGAGTGTTTCATGGGGATAGAAGAAAAGAGATGGGAGGCATTTATAAATTTATAGTGCCTTTTGCTTTAAGAATGTACTGCTTTAGGTCAAGCAAGAGATAATGGCTTTCTTCACCCCCTCGTGAACATTCATTAGCTTCACGAATGCTGTGATTGCTGCTGTGGTGTGTGTCGGACACCGCTGCTGGCAAAATGAGATCTTAAACAGGGGTCACTCTGTCTTTTCCATGCTTCCATTTTTTAACTACATAGTGACATGAATTTCTGTAGAATAGACATTGTGACTGAAAGCAGTGAACTTAAAACTGCCATGTCTAAAAGGCTTTATCAGAAGAAGTGTACTATAGGAAGTAAAGTAGCAACATATATGTACAGTATATTTTACTCTAACTATTAGTTTTACGCATCAAGAAAAGGGACTAGGTTAATTAATGCAAATGTTTTATGTATTTACTAGCAACAATGCCTTATTTAAGCTACTCTTCATCAAGGACACATCTCTCCGAAGCCTGTTTTTTAGGAATTAATTTCAAATATGCGAAGAGTAACAGAAACTTAAAGGTCAATACAATCTCGTCAGTTCTTGACCTTTAACTCAAAATGTTTGAAGCTACTTTCACTTTTAAAACAGTGGGGGGGATAAACCTGACTATCGTAGAATAAAGTCAGAGATAATTTGATTTTGAAATGTCTAGGTCAAAGGTCAAGGTCAGAGCAAGGCCACAACAGAAAGTGATATATTTATTTTGTTAAAGATGAAATTGTTTATATTTTGGAAACAAAGTGGCATAGACCGGCAAATGCGACGAGAGACAGACAGGAAACCACATGCACATTTCCAGATGACAGTTACTTTTCAGCACAATCAGGATAACAGGAGCGCTAATTCTTTTGAAACAAGTGCTGATACGTGTACAATTACTATAGAACCTATATAGTAACCTATATACCTTGTGTATATTGTGTATAGACTTTTACCTGAGAAAGTTACCTTTGACACTGGGTAACAGAGAAAGGTCAAAATCAAGGTTATAGAATTTTGAACACTCATAAGTTGCTCAAAAGTTCCAATTGCCATGCTACTCTGAAACACGAATAGGAAACCATATAACAACTTACATATTATAAGATGAGCAGATGGGTACTTAAAACCAGCATCCATATAGGACAAGGTTTATTTACTTTATTATTTTTGCTGCATGGTGGTGGTACCGTGCACTCTGAGTACCCATATAGTTTTGTTATTATTATTATTATTATTATTATTATTAATATTATTGTTGTTATTGTTATTGTTATTATTATTATTTTATTTTTAGATTTAGCAGCAGAAAACAGTTGTTAAGTGAAGGTAAAATGAAGTTCATTTCCCGAGCATTATTTTTCTGTTACCACGCCTTACTGAACGGTTAATTGGTAAGTACGGTAAATAATATGTTTGGTTTAGGTTTTATTTTCTATAATAAAGGAAATGAGTTGCCTTAACTCTGCACTAGCGACGCCTTACCTGATCGCAGCACGCACTTGCCAGAGCAAAGTAACTTGACTTCCCTAGGTCGTGCAGAAATCATGCATTGCACATGCACGGTGCCACGTGTAACACCACCAACCCACCTGAGGTCAGGCCCCCTTCCATATATGGTAAATGACACTGGGAAGCACTCCTTATAGGGACACAGTGATTTAGTTTCATATCATTTTGGTCACAGAGGCAACAGTCTTCTCACGCTCCCATCCCTATTCACTCCCGGATAATTGCATGGATGTACATGAGTACAGGTGTTCTGAATAAGGTCCCTGGTGAAGGACTGTCATAGCATGCTACATTGTTTTGCTATGACAGCCTATGTTCAACAGAACAACAGTGTTCACAGCAGCTGTTTTAATGTTTGAAGGCATGACAGCTTATGTCACCTTTTCTTGTGTACTCTAATAAGCATATGTTTTATGACAGGTTTTATGATATAACATAAGATGCCCTGGCCTCTAATGAAAATAGGACATAGCACACATAGTTTCTTATAAAAGGGTATTTTTGGCAACATAGATGCCTTCTAATAACATTGGTTATAATGCATATACTGCAGTTTAGGATTTTTATTTGACACATTTTTATTTGATTTTTATTTTTTTGTACATTATAACATGTTTCGATCATCTAACACCAAACATTACAGATTATGGAAATTACTCCCTGTTGAATAACTTGCAGTGTGATTTTGTCAGCCTTATGACACAGGAATATGAGAACGTCAATTTATTGTTATCATTAATAATAATAATAATATTATTAATAATAATAATAATAATAATAGGGTGGCCCTGCGATGGCCTGGCGAGCTGTCTGGGGTGTACTCTGCCCTTGCCCAGAGTCGGCTGAGATGGGCGCCAGCCTCCCCGTGACCCTAATTAGAATTAAGCAGTTCAGAAAATGAATGAATGAATGAAAATGACATGACATGACATAATAGGGTGGCATGGTGGCGTAGTGGTTAGCACGTCCACCTCACAGCAAGAAGGTTTGGGTTTGATTCCCAGCTCGGGCGTTTCTGTGTGTAGTTTGCATGTTTTCTTCGTTCTTGCGTGGGTTTCCTCTGGGTACTCCGGTTTCCTCCCACAGTCCAAAAACATGCACAGTAGGCTAATTGGCTGTTCCAAATCATCCCTAGGTGTGAGTGTGAGTGTGAATAGTTGTGAGAGTGTTGGCCCTATGATGGCCTGGCGAGCTGTCCAGGGTGTACCCCGCCTTCGCCCGGAGTCGGCTGAGATTGGCACCAGCCTCCCCATGACCATAATTAGGATTAACCGGCTTAGAAAATGAATGAATGATAAATGAATGAATAATAATAGTAGTAGTAGCAGTAGTTTAGAAAACAAACAATTTTTTTTGATAGATAGCTTTTTTTCTTGAGAAGACCTTGTCCCTCATTGTCTTCATGACCGACATGCACATTCCTATAATTGCTATACAAATGTGACCGTTGGACTGTTATAGTTGAAGTCTAAACATTAAAAAGCATGAAAATGACATGAAGTGAAATGTTCCACAGGCAAAAATAAATACATAAATAAAATAAATAAATAAATAATTAAATATTTTTTATTTATTTATTTTTTTAATCTGTCTCCCTTACCAGGTCCGGCTGCAAAGAAAAAATATGTGAGTTACAACGACCTTGTGATCTAAGGACCTCCATCACCAGAGGGAAGCAATCAGTGAGAAGACATGGTCTTTTGCCATTTTTTTTTTTGGCAAATGAAAAAAACAGACCCTGGTTTGAAAGGAAGAAGAATTTTTGTGTTCTTTGGTGTACTGCGTGCTCGTGTCTGAGCTCCACTGTACTGCACCCATACCACAGGATAATGGACAAGGTTTACATTTCCTGGAATGTGAGCTAGAGAAAAGGATGGAGAATTCAGATTTGAGATGCTGATTTCTCCTCCCTCAAAGAAAAAAAATAATAAAATTAAAATATTGCATTTATTTTGAATGTTTTTTTTTTTTAAGTTTTTTGTTTTTGTTTTCCACCAGAGGAAACGTATTGAATGAACATGGAATGATGTAACAAGTAATGGCACAATTTTCAGCTCTGAGCTGATCTGTACTGTTTAAGGCAGCTCTGAGCGCTGGCCTGAAATAACCTGAACAACCTTCCTTAAGGCATTTGTTGTTATCATTTCTGTAATAAGCACTCTTGAGGCTGTCTCTGTGAGAGCATGTGAAGGATGGCGAGGCCTAGTGCTATTAAATGGACTTCCAAATTTTTGCAATCTTCCACCGTGCAAGGTTGTGTAGTCCTTTAGCATTCCTCTTACCTTTGATGTTGAACTTTTTTTGTTTTGCAATCATAAGTTTTCTTCTTTTTCCTTGCCTCTTGGATGCACATTATATTAAAGCCATATTCTTCTCTTTGAGATTTTCCCCATTTATTGTGTGTGAAGTCTTTCAACCCTTTGTTTTTCTCTCTCTCTCTCTCCATGTTTGCTTCATATTTGATATACAGTACGTCGTGAGGGTTTGTAGACCATCGACTGTGTTTTCCAGTGACTTTGAGAGGATAAATGTTGCATTGGATCTTACAGTATTGAAATTCAACAGACCGTGTTCCAGGTTTTAAAAGGTGTTCACGTAGCAGTTGTCATGTCAATGCATGCCTGATATGTTTGATGTTGAAGTAAACGAAAATATTTCACCACAAGAAGGCAAGTAATATCGGCCTGCTCTCAAAAAAAAACTTACTTTTGCATTTTTAATCCTTTTACCTCTCTCTCTCTTTCTCACTTTCTCTTTCTCAGACTTCCACCCACTCAAGACAGAATATGGCTTTAATTTGTTTGGGAATTTCTAACTGCCCCGCAACCTATGGAGAAATTGTGCCGAAAAGATAAATATGAATATATATTTAAAAAAAAGGAAAAAAAAGATTTAAAATGAAATAAAAAGCATGTATGTTTTATACTGTTTGTACTAAGTATATTCACGTTGCCCTTGCTGCTTATGTGCTAATATTGTGGGAGACATTTCCGTTTGGCCACTCATGCAACTTTACTGTGGTGTTGTCCAAGAATGTATCGACATGAAATAAAACTGTTGGGTTATTTTTATTTTTTAATTCACAAAAAGTGGTTATTTATTTGCTGCATTTATCTTTTTTTTATAATCTGAGCAGATTGTTATACATTTGCTTAAATGATGGTTATTCGTAGAATATTTTCACATAAATTAGTTTATTTGCTGAGTGTAAAACTGGGGGTAAATAATATGTTTGGTTTAGGTTTTATTTTCTATAATAAAGAAAATGAGTTGCCTTAACTCTGCACTAGCGACGCCTTACCTGATCGCAGCACGCACTTGCCAGAGCAAAGTAACTTGACTTCCCTAGGTCGTGCAGAAATCATGCATTGCACATGCACGGTGCCACGTGTAACACCACCAACCCACCTGAGGTCAGGCCCCCTTCCATATATGGTAAAGGACTCTGGGAAGCACTCCTTATAGGGACACAGTAATTTAGTTTCATATCATTTCGGTCACAGAGGCAACAGTCTTCTCACGCTCCCATCCCTATTCACTCCCACAAATACCTCTGGAAGGATTTGGAGGTGTTCCCAAGCCAGACAAGAGATACATTCTCCAGCATGTCCTGGGTTTGTCATGGGGTCTCCTCTCAGTTTTTACATGCCCAAAACACTTTCCCACAGTGAGCCGACTGGAGATATTATTACCAGATACCCGAACCACCTCAATGGCTTTCTCTTGATCTGGAGGCACAGTGGCTCTGCTCTGAACCCCACCCTGATGTCCGAGCACCTCAACCTATCTCTAAGGTTGAGCCCAGCCACCCTGCAGAGGAAACTAATTTTGGGTACTTTGTAGCCAGTCTCCTGCAATTCACAAGCAACTATGGTAATGGTCTATTTAGTTAATTTAAAATATTGTTGATGTGAATGGGTAAAGGCACACGTCTTAGAAAAACACTTGGATGTCCCATTCATTTAATAAATTAACTGAATTATTATTATTATTATTATTATTATTATTATTATTATCATTATTATTATTTATTTTTTATTTTTTTAATTTGCAAGAGATTGCCTTGAATTAAACAATGCACAAATAAGAAACGAGTTAGCTGTGGAGGGCGTGAAGGGCTGATATTGTACTTACAAAGTCTTTGATTTATTGCATAGAAATACAGCAAAGAAAAAAATTGGAAAAGATGGTGCAAAAAATAAATAAATAAACAAATAAATATAAATGCATGGTATAGTATTTGGTTGGCTTCCACTAGTGAGGTTACTTTAGATACAAACTGTTTGTCACATGGAAACTAAATGGCAATCAAAATTGTTTGGAATTCGAGAGACATTTGGAACAGATAGTTAGCCTAATGTACACGACTTTCAACTGCAGGAGGAAACCAGAGGAAATCTACATATGCAAACAGCACAGAAACGCCCTCGCTGAGCCCAGGACTCGAACATAGCACCTTCCTGCTGTCAGACATCTGTGCTAACCACTATGCCACCATGCTGCCCATTAGTCCTAATAACAAAGCAACACATTCAAAAGCTCCATCTATACATTTATGTCAGAGGAGTATAGAAAACATCTTTTTCAACAAATATCCCTGAAGCTGTGTTCTGCATTACAAAAAAGGGCATCAAAATTGGCATTGATTGGCAAGGTATTAGCACGCGTGACCCCGTGCTTAAATGACAGCATGCGTATTCAGCAGAAAACTCTGCATACGGTTTCTTCTTCTCCCCTCATCAAACAATGCCAAGACGTCTTCTGTCAAGGCCAATTGGATGTCATCTGACGGAACAGAGTATCTCAGAGGTTTCATAGAATATATCTAAAACTGCACAGTTTGCAAAAGAAGCTTAAAAACTGCTGACTCGGCCCCGGATGCCACCCAACCACGTGGCTTTCTGTCCCATGGGTTGTTTTTGTTTATGAGGGTAAGCAAAAGTACAAATGCCACTTTAGCCAATAAACATTTTACATATTCATAATTAACTATATAAGATTTATATATTCATATTCATGGCTGCATTTATATTTGCTGTTATATGAAAATAATCAACAGCAGGATGGTATAATGAGGCCTGCCATTAAGCAAAGTTCCTTGTTAGCAAATAACATTTTCTTATAACAGCATATCTCATCATCATCTTCTTCTTCCTCTTGATCCGGGGTCGGGTCGCGGGGGCAGCAGCCTAAGCAGTGAACTTCAGACGTCTCTCTCCCCAGCCACTTCCTCCAGCCTTTCCGGGGCGACACTGAGGCGTTCCCAGGACAGTTGAAAGACATAGTCCCTCCAGCGTGTTCCAGGAAGAGACCCCGGGGTCGACCCAGAACAGCATACCCCGAAATGTTTGCAAAAATGCCAATTATTGCAATTTTACTAATGAATAACATATGTTTTAAAGTTTAAAGTCATTTTTAATGCTATGAAGGATCCAGCATATGTGTACTTTTCTAACTTTCTTCTAAACTATAACATAACGAGCATTTAGAGAGTCCAGGAAAAAATCGAATACATAGCACCACCTGCTGGGCCTGCTGTAATACCACACAGTTTACAATCTTAAAGAATCCTTTAAAAATTTGCCTGGATTCAGAATTTGATCCGAAATATCTCCAAAATTTAGGAGAGTCGTCCTTTTCTAAAGCTCAACCTTTGGTTGGAATGTCATGAAAGTCCACACATAACCTTCTGAATAATCCTGCTAACAGCACACACTGGAGGTAAAACATAACCTCCTTGGCAGAAGTAACAAGACAATCACAATATAAAACGAGCATAGTATTATTAAATTAAATATAAATGTTGGTTTTAATGTACAGACGTTTAATGTTGTTATGGAAAATAAATCAATTTCTTCTGACTGATCAGATTTGTTATAACATGCTTTCCTTTTTTTTTTGGTAATATTTGCTATATAAACCTGCCATTTTTAAGTTAGAGGATATACATTTTATATCAAACATTATGTGTGTAAGTGGGACTGTTTTTAGTTACATAATAGGTTATATAATGGAGTTATGCCAGCCAGTACACAATATTATAGATAAATAAATTGTATATAGTTTGAATACAATGCAAAGGTAGTGTTTTTTTTTTTAAATCAATTTATTTGTTTGTTTGTTTGTTTGTTTGTTTGTTTGTTTTTGTTTATTAATTGATTGATTGATTATTATTATTTCATATTTCATTTTACTACCATCTTTTATCAATACCAGTTATCCATCAGGGTTGTGGCAGACCTGGAGACAAACCCAGCTGAATTCAAGTGAGAGGCAGGGTAGACACTGAGCAGGATTCTAATCTATCACAGGGCTCAGTATGCACATATTTACGAAGAAAGAAAAAAAAAAGTTAAGCAAAGTGAGTGCAAAGTCAAAGCAAGATACAGAGTCATTGTCGTGTATCAAGATACTGTATTTGCTGTATTAATACTCACTCACTTGCCAAATCACTTATTCCTATTAGTTTTATGGGGCGCCTGGAGCATATCTCAGACGACACTGGGCGAATGTAGAGTACACCCTGGACAGCTCACCAGGCCATCGCAGGGCTAACACACAAACAACCATTTACATTCACAGTCACACCCAGGGGCAATACGGATCTGCCAATTAAACTAATGTGCATGTCTTTTAACTGTGGAAGGAAACTGGTGTATCAAGAGGAAACGCACGCAGACACATGGGGAACATGCCCGTGAGTCAAACCCAGGACTGTCATGTGGTCAGGCCGATGTGTAAACCACAACACCACTGTGCCGCCCACTGTGCCAATAACACTATTCAATCAATTTGATTAACAAGCTAAAGCTTCATACACTTCCTTAATCATGAATATATTGTTTAATACATTCCATATTGATGTCAACAACTGTCACAAGAAATACTTTGTTGAAATAGTAATAGTAATCGTAATAAATTGCAGTACTTAAAAATGCTAATTTAAGACCAAGGCATTGTATATGGTAAGCTGAGATTGACCGAAGACAATACCAACCAATAAAATCACTTCGTATGTGAAAGAAAGAAAATAAAAACCTTATTTTCCAGCCTAGTGAAAACGACACTCTTATGAAAATCCATGAATAAGAAAAATTGCACAGTTGGTCACAAATAGCTGTGTCTCCGATTTGATGAGGTCTCTCGCCTCTATCAAACAAGAAATAGCAGGTGTCAATAAACCTCAATTTGTTCTATCCACAGGAAGTGAGTTATTAACCCCACCCAGGACTTTTTTGTTCATGCTTTGGCCTTTCCATTTACTTGGCGAAGGAGACTCAGGTTATACAGAGGGGGCTATGAAAGGTGTATTGATCTCCTTCAGCTGCATGCTAAGTAAGTATTTGACATTTCTTCTCAGGTCATTTTGACAGCACTACAAAAAATTAACTCCGTCCTGCCTGGATGTAAGTAGCTACCACAGGTGTAAGTGAATGGATCTAAGTCTCGGTTATATACCTCACAAAATCACACAGATTAAAATCGGATAATTACACCGCCGTGACTCATCCTCAATCACAAAAATTAAATGTCAAGGATGTGGAATATTCATGAAGGTGTGTTATTGATTACTTGATATCACTTGATATTCACTGAAAAGAATATTTCAGAGAATAGACATAAAACATACCCTGAGCATCCTTATTCTGGATATTAACACTATTCATGTAACAATGTATATATATAGATATATATTTATATATATCGGCAAAGGTGGCACAGTGGCATAATAGTTAGCATGACTGCCTCACAGCAAGAAGGTCCTGGGTTTAATTCCCAAGCTCAGGCATTTTTTGTGAGGAGTTTGCATGTTCTCCCCTCATTTGCTTGCGTTTCCTCCCGGTACTCAGGTTTCTTCCCACAGTTCAAAGACATATACATTAGGCTGAATGGCTATTCCAAATTTATTCCTATGTGTGACTATGAATGGTTGTGTGTGTTGCCCTTTAATGGTCTGACGATCTGTTCAGGGTGTACCGTGCCTTCGCCCAGAGACAGCTAAGATAGGCTCCAGCTTCCACATGACCCTAGTCGGCAAATCAGTGAATGACAGTGAGGGAGTACATCAGGAAAGAAAAAAAAAAAAACGATGTTATTCCACAAGTCTGTATTTTCTATCTTCCAATTCCTTTTTGGGATTAAAGAAAAGTGCTAGTTTTTAAAGACCGAGGTTTAGATGCTATCGGACATGGACTGTTTATTCAAGAATACTATGGCACCCTCTGCTCATTAGAAACTTAATTATGCAGCCATTAACCAAACTTTGAACGTGCGTGTCTTTCCCCTTGTGTATATATATATATATATCATCACCCCTTCATACTTTAAACAACCTTTTAATTAACATATTATTTGTAGAAAGTA
The DNA here is from genome assembly GCA_028564935.1 of Neosilurus hyrtlii. NCBI lineage: Eukaryota > Metazoa > Chordata > Actinopteri > Siluriformes > Plotosidae > Neosilurus > Neosilurus hyrtlii. The sequence goes on from JAOUQZ010000001.1 coordinate 17,031,934, forward strand.
AATTAGTAAATAAATGAATTAATAAAATACTACAAATTCTTTCACTCATAATTAGACTCTAGTTTGTTTACTGTTGCTTAGGAACAGTGACAGCAACCTGACATTACTAACCTTTCCAAGCAGTTAATTTCTTCAACACAAGGTGTTATTTTTAATGCAATAAATATTCTCAAAGTGTAGGTACTCAAAATTATTCACGAGTCACTGCTGTGAAAAGAAGAAAAAGTAGGAAAAAGTTAAAGACATGTACATGGAAAATCAAGTGAAAAATAAATACATCTAATGAAACTACTGGACTTTTTTCAGCACCAGTGAACAAACGTTGTATCTTCTTTAATACAGTGCCTGCAGATAAAGGTGACATTATAGCGGATATTGACCCCCATCCTTCCACCAAAAAATAATAATAATAATATTTTGTTGCTTTGCAGACAAAAATGAAGACATAAAAAGGAAAGAAAATCTTCTCACAGCCAAGTTATATGTAATAGCAACACTGACTCATCACTCACTCATTTGTCGAACTGCTTAATCATAATATTAAGGTCACGGAGAGTCTTGAGCCTATCTCAGCCATCACTAGGCAATGACAGCTCGCCAGACCATCATGATTCCGAACCACACACAATTCACAGCCAATTAGCGTCATGTGCATGACTTTGAACTGTGGGAAGACAACAGAGTATCGGAGTACCAGGAGGAAACCCACGTAAGCACAGGGAGAACACGCAGACCTCTCACAGAAACACCCACGCCCAGGACCTTCTCGCTGTGAGGTGGATGTGTTAACAACTACACCACCATACAGACCATAATAGCAACAGCTCCAAAACAAAACAAAACAAAACAAAAACAATCACTGAATCATAAATCTTCAATTGTTTTAACATCTGATAAATGGTATATTTGAAACTATTTTCTCATGAGGGACCGGTGGTGTAGTGTAGTGGTTAGGGTGCTGGGCTCATGATCGGGATTGTGGGTTCGAATCCACTTTAGACCCCACCGTGCTGGACTCAAGACTATTGAGCAAGGTCTTAACCACAAGTGTGCCTCTGCCGTACAGCAGTATAAATGGGTCTAGCAAAAATACTGCGAAGGTAACCTGCGATGGACTAGTGTCCCTTTCAGGAGGAGTTGAACTCCTAGTCGCTTCACGCTACAGAATAATCTCCGGCTCTGATGAACCAGTAGGCTCGGGTGTGAAAAGCCCATCAGACTTACCTTGCCATTCACTTACCAGGCATATTAAATAAACACAATATACAGTATTATCTGTTGGAATCTACCACAGTGTAAAAACCTAAAATCAGTGCTGCAAAGCCAAGCTATCATGCATCATCATTGCTCCTGTCATGTGACCTTGTTATTGTTATTGTAAACAGACACTGATCAAAACACAATGTAAAACCCTGAGCTGGGGTGGTTTCGCCAGGAAACCTTCGTATTCACGCAAGATCAGCTGAAAATATTAGATTAAACACATGGCCTATTCACTAGTAAATGGATACCATTAATTATTGAAAAAAAAAAAAAAAAGATGAGACGTCAACATGTCAAATAGTTCTGTCTCTGGCACTATTTTCTTGCCACCATCATACCTCTTTAATAGCAGAGGTTATAAAAGACAGACTGAATTTTAAGATGTCATATCAACATTGTGCTATGGCATGTTAAAAGTACATAAAGCTACAACTATCAGATAAGTGATATAACCTTGGCAGTTTTAGCTTCAGTAATGATATACAATAAGTCTTGTCAGTTATAATGAAAGTCTTATTTAGCATAAAAAAGCCCATGCTAAAAAAAGCCCATCCAGGGTGTACCCTGCCCTCGCCCAGAGTCGGCTGAGATGGGTGCCAGCCTCTCCGCGACCCTAATTAGGAATAAGCGGTTCAGGAAATGAATGAATGAAAACCCATGCTAACAATATGTATTGGCAAGAACAACCAATAAAAACTAATAATGTATATTAAATATCAAAGGAACATGAACTAAACATTACTAAAAACCCCTGTCATCTACATATATATATAACCTATATATAATAGGTGTAGAACAGATCCATTACCAAAAAAAAATGGGCAAATTTCTTGGACAGCTGTAGGTGTGGTGTATGATATCAGATGTGTGATGTAAAATGCCATCAAAGCTGTTGGTGTAGAATTTTGATCATGTTAGTGGTATTTTTTTCTCTGTCTTGTAATAATCAGCATAATAGGCTTTATCTCTAGATGCAAGCTGAACTAAGCTGCTTAATCCTATTAGGGTCACAATAAGGCTAAAGCCTATCTCAGCTGACCCTGGGATTAAAAAGCTTGCCAGACCATCACAAAGCCAAAACACAGACACACACACAAAACCGCTCACACTCACTCTCCACACCTACAGGCGATTTGGTACCGCCAATTTACCAAACATGCATGTCTTTGGATGTAGGAGGAAACCAGAGCACCCGGAGGAAAGCCACTTGCAAACTCCTCACAGAAACATCCAATCCCAGGACCTCCTTGCTGTGAGTCAGACATGCTAACCCTTAAACCACCATGCCGTCGTAGAGGAAAGCTAATTTAGATATTTCCTAATGGCAGGTCAATTTCCTACTGTGTGATGCCCTGTAACATCCAGCTGTATTATGACAGAGATAGAGATTCCATGCGATTTGAAGTCATCTGATGTACTCAGAATCATGTGGTTACTTACAGTAGTCTTATGATTGTTCTTAGTTAAATCCATAATAAATGTATAATATTCATAGTGTTAGGTTAAGCATAGGTACGTCACCACAGTGGTAATACGTCAATTTGACATAGAGACATGACCTTTTTTCCGCATTATAGACATACAATACATATGTTATACCTGAACACAAGTACACAGATTACATTTACATTTACAGCATTTGGCAGACGCTCTTATCCAGAGCGACTTACCATTAACATTTTTATACAACTGAGCAATTGAAGGTTAAGGGCCTCGCTCAAAGGCCCAACAGTGGTGGTACTAGGGGTTGAACCCCTGACCTTGGATCCTGATCTTCGGACACAGTCAAACCTTCATAATTTGTATGGGGAGGATGTGCAGGATGTTGTGAAAGGGGCTTTTATTACACTTATGTCATGTGTGAAGTTGAACTGTTGACAGGCCCTGAAATAAATATCAACAATTACAACCCTGATGTACCACTAAAACATGTTCTCTGCTTGTACCCTTGAAAAAAATCTATATTAATCTTAGGTCAATACTGAGTCTTGGAAATCGTCTTCCAAGAGTCTTTTAAGTTTCAGAAAACATGTGAACTGAACCACCTCTTTAAACATTAACATTTACTGACATATTCTTCTAATGGAATTCTTAAGTACAAGTTTCTATTGAAAGAGGAAAGAAAATGTCAAAGTGAGAAGGGTAGATGTCTCTTGGTTTATTTTTTGGTAAACAGTTTCAGTAAAAACATCAAAACAGTGATGCTTGAGTCGCATCATACCGACTGAGATTAATAGGGCTAATTAAAACTTCCACCTCAATAACAAGAAGGTCCCTGGTTCATGTATTGGGCTCAGGTATTTCTGTGTGGAGTTTGCATGTTCTCCCTTGTGCTTGTGTGGGTTTCCTCTGGGTACTCCAGTTTCCTCCCACAGTTTAAAGACATGCACATCAGGCTAATTGGCTACTCAAAATTGCTCTTAGGTGTGGATGTGAGTGTGGATGGTTGTATGTGTGTTGCCCTGCGATGGTCTGGCAAGCTGTTTAGGGTGTACCCCACCTTAACTGCAATCCTAATAGTAGGATTAAGTGGTTCAGCAAATGAGTAAGAATGAAAAACTTCACAAAGATATTATGGTTGTGTTTGTGCTGCCCTTTTTGTCTTGATTATTTTTTGTGATCACCTTTGCTTATTGTTTAATATTAATTTTGGGGTGGCACAGTAACATAGTGGTGAGTACATTTCTTCTTGTTTATGTGGGTTTCCTCTGTGTGTTCTGGTCTCCTCCTAAACTCCAAAGACATGCACATTAGGTCAATTAAATATTCACAATTGCCCCAGGTGTGTGTGTGTGTGTGTGTGTGTGTGTGTGTGTGTGTGTGCGCGTTGGCCTTGCAATGGTCTGGCAAGCTGTTAAGGGTGTAACCCTCCCTCCAACAGGGGTTGGCAGGGATGGGCTCTAGCCCTCCTGCCACCGTAATAAAGGATAAAGCAATTCAGAAAGATATATATATATATATATATATAAGATCTTGAGTCGATTTTCCGTAAAACAGTGCTCGATACGTCGGAGTAGAGCT
>JAOUQZ010000001.1:17047319-17061586 GCA_028564935.1 Neosilurus hyrtlii
AGGGTGTGTATATATATATATATATATATATATATATATATATATATATAAATATATATATATATATATATCGATAGATTTTTTTTTTTATTGATAAGGAATTGGGAAAAAAGAATAAAACAGTTATTCCACTTCCTCTGAACGAATATGATTATATTCTATAAAGTTTTATTAGAGGTGGTGAGATACCTGTTAAAAAAATTAGATGTGTTGAATCATGTATTTCTATTCTGCTTTTTACTTTAAGCTTCTACAAATTGGAATTCAGATTGTTTAACTCATCTTATTTTTCTATGGTAATAATTATTTTATCATCCTTGACAACCCTTCTGTTTGAAAACCACTACTGCCACCAAAATAACGCTAAGTGACTCCTTGTTTGCTGACAATGCAGCACTTGGAACCACCTTCCAGGAACCCCTGCAGACTGCAGCAACAACACTAAATAATGCATTTAGTAATGCATAGATGCAAAGACGGGGGATTCATCAGCAAGCCAAAAACCAAAGTTTTTGCTTTGATGCACGTGCAGTTCCCTGGACACCCCCCCAAAAAAACATACCAAAAAGATTTGAGTAACATAAAGACTTGAAGCTAAATTAAGTGCATGTTTCTTGGTGGAGATCTGACTGATAATGGAAACCTTGAGCCAGAGATTAAGAAAACTATAACCAGAACTGAACGCACCAAATTTGAAACCAGGTTGACTCCAGTCAGACATCTACACATGCTACAGATGTTCTACCTGTGATCCCTTTGCCACCACTTGTTAAACATCAAGTGGTGGAAGAGTATTACCAATACAAAAGTCCTAAAGAGAGCCAGGGCCCCAACCATCGAGACCATGGTAAGGTGTACATACTTGTATTGGCTGAGCCATGAATGTACAATGGAGGAAAATCCCAAAACCTGGTGAGATGGTGTAAGGAGCATGGTCAAGATTTCCAAAAATCACTGGAAGATCTGTGCCAGACAAGACCTGAAAGCATTTGATGGTTTAATCAGCAATAGGGTTCTTGCAGAAGCTAACCTGGCCAAACGTCAATGCAGTTTACTTGTTTAGTCAATATTTTCTGTCCCTGGTTGTTTGTATGTTACTGCTTTAATACTGGTGGCTTAGAAAACCTAAACTCAGGCAACCACGGGTGTGTGAAGTACATGCAGGTGATTTTCATAATCTAAAATAGGAAGCACTGAAAATTAACTTAGAAAAATCGGTCACCTTAACCTTACCCCAGTGCTGAACACATCAAACCATGCCTTAGTCGCCCACAGCACACACTCATAAATGCGCAGTACCTATGCAAGACTTCCCTAGTTCCTGCATAAATGAGACTCTCCCTCAGAGATAAGACGAGAGGCTCAGCCATCCGGGAGGAGCTCAGAGCAGACCCACTTCTCCTCTGCATTGAAAGGAGCCAGTTGAAGTGGCTAGGGCATCTAATTAGAATACTGCCAACTGGGAAGAGACCAGGGTTGACACAGAAGATGCTGGAGGCATTATGTCTCTCGGCTGGTCTAGGAACGCCTGGGTGTCCCCCCAGAAGTGCTGGAGGAAGTGACTGGATAGAGGAACGTCTGGACCTCACTGCTTAGGCTGCTTCTTCAAAGCGGAAGATGATGATCACAATGAAAAATATCATTAATATGGATTGATGCATTAAGTCTTAAAATAAAGAAAAATTTTAAAACTTGGTGTCCTTTTTATTCAATTCATCAGTTGAAGCTACAACATGCATAAACCAGCTTTGAATATGAGAAAGTTTCCCAATATAAATATTAATGTAACTTTTTGAACTTAAGCAACTTACTGGGAATTCAGCCCAGACATATTATATTCTTTAAACTAGACATATAATATTATTCCTAATAGAAGTCCGAAGATATGATAAAATGCTTCTTTTCTTATTGCTTGAACCTTTGAGGCTAAAACCTGGCATAGGCGATGCATATTCCTGGCTCTGTTATGCCACAGGAGGTTAGACCATAGAAGTGAAACTGAAATGCTCAGGAACAAAATATGGAAGTGTAAGAGGGACAACTCTGTCAGAAGTATAAAATGCAACGCATGACTGTGTGCTTATGCACTCAGGTATTTGTGAATAGCCCACTGACCTTTGAAGTGTTGATTTGAGTCAAACACTGACGAGTGGTGTACAATCTCTCTTAGCAGGCAAAAACGGCACATGGGTTTTTATTTTGCCAACCATGAAGATTGCTATGTTGCAAGCAGCAGGGATTCTGAAATCAAGAGCTGGCCTCCAGCCAGGCTTTTGATAAGCAAATGAAATCAGCCGATAAACAAGAAAAAACTTATAAGCTTGCATCTTCAAACACTCGACCTAATAGGCACATTTAAGAGAACATGAATGGTAATAAAAACCAAAAACAACAACAACAACAACAACAACAACAACAACAACAACAAAAAGTTTTATTATATATTTTTTTGGAGAAGGGGAGCCTTATACAAGAATTTGGTCCATTTGCCCCAAAATTCTCCTCTATTTTTGATGGATAGAAATGCAACGTTGAGATAGCGCCAGTGCCAATGGAACTGTTATCTTTCTTTTGTGAGATCGATGTTCTGCTGTGGTTTGAAAGAATGCCCGAACTTCAATCCAGCTTTACAAACTATCTTTGGATAAAACTATTCGTCTTTATAGGAGGAGGGTTGCCACCTCAGAGCACCTTGATAACTGTTTTAATCCTGAGATTATGTTACGGTCTGTACCAATATTTACATTTCCCCCTCAAAACCACCTGTACAAAAGCATTTTAATAATTGACTTTATTTCATTCATTCACTCGCTAAACCGCTTGATCTTATGAGCTGACTGAGCGAAGGCAGGGTACACCATGAACAGCTTGCCAGACCATTGCTGGGCCAACACACACCTGACCATTTACACTCACACCTAGGGGGCAATTTAGAGCAGCCAATTAGCCTAATGTGCATGTCTTTGGATTGTGGGAGGAAACCGGACTACCCAGAGGAAATCCATGCAAGCACAAGAAGAACATGTAAGCTTCGTATTCGAACCCAGGACCTTCTCACTACTGTGAGGCGGACATGCTATCCACTACACCACTGTGCCATCCCATTAATAGTTAACTTGTGTAAGTTAAATTAATAGTACAGTGGAATAGTGCAATCTGATTGGTCCACTATCAGAGGAGTAGAACACATTATTTTGAGTGGATAATGCTAGAATTAAAATGATGATGTTTTTAATGCTAGAATTAAAATGATGATGTTTTTAATGCTAGAATTAAAATGATGTTTCAATTGTGGATTTTTTCCCGGTCACTTGGAGCAGAAGGTATCACTATTGCTTGGTTTTTTAATAATAATAAAAAGATGCATAACAGTCATTCATTCATTAATTCATTTTCCGAACCGCTTAATCCTATTTAGGGTCGAGGGGAGGCTGGTGTCTATCTCAGCCGACTCTGGGCGAGGGCAGGGTACACCCTGGACAGCTCGCCAGGCCATCGCAGGGCCATCAGTCACACTCACACTCACACTTAGGGGTGATTTGGAACAGCCAATTAGCCTACCGTGCATGTTTTTGGACTGATGGAGGAAACCGGAGTACCCAGAGGAAACCCACGCAAGCACAAGGAGAACATGCAAACTCCACACAGAAAAGCCCCAGAGCTGGAAATCGAACCCAGGACCTTCTTGCTGTGAGGCGAACGTGCTAACCACTGCGCCACCGTGCCGCCCTGCATAACAGTCTTACTTTTTTATTTGGTTTGTGTAGTATATACTAAAACTTCTTTCTGGAGTGCAGTTGACTTATCTTTTCATGGAGTATGTTCTAAGCCCTGAATGAGTATTCTCAAAAAGATGCTGTCAACTGATCACCGAGCTTACCTGACGTGAGCGTCACTGTTAAAATACATAAAAACTAACTATACAAACCTCATTCTTGAATATTTTTTTATTTTGGTGCTAACACTCCTGACTAGTGTATACTAAAATGAGCAGGCACCCCAAGCTTGGTGAATATTTTGTGCCAGGGTCTATTCAGCAACATCCATCGCGCCTTTGAAACATAATTGTTAATTATGTGTAGGTGCTGTTGTATCCCATCCAGAATGTATTGCCACGTTGCTTGGGACAGGCTCCACTCTGACAACAACAAAGTACCTCATTGAAGTGTAATAATAAATCTGTTTTACGGAAATATTGAAAATGTGGGAATGATAATTATTTTATTTTTATTATTGATATTATTGTATATTTCCTTTTCCATCAGCAGTATGTATCAAAAGTACTGCAGAAAGCCTAAAATATGACGTACCAGAATCTCTGGTTAAGAAGTACAGTTCTGCACATGCTCGACACTGCTTTCTTTCACTGAAAATATCACAGTCACCACGTTTCCTATCGTTACCTACATTTTCTGATTGGAATTCTATGCTGTCTGCTGGCAATTCTGGCAGTAAAAATAGAAGCCTACGTGTGTGTGTGTGTGTGTGTGTGGTTATGTGAGTGCACATGCATGCATGTGCGTTGGCAGATTGTGGGGTGTGCATGGGCCTGACATCCCTCCCACCAATCAACAGACAACTTATAAAATGTGTGGGCGGGCTAATTGCACTGTCAGATCCTCTTGAAGGCTTTAATGACTCTGTGCTCTGAAACACACAGCCCTGAAATAGCATGGGGCAGATCCTGCAGCTAATTGGAAGGCATGGCTTAAATCTCGACAGAAGAACTATGTACATACTGTCAGTGTCGAAGAGGACAGCAGCCATTACGGCAAAGCAAGAAGTCTGCATAGGAGATAAAGCTCTCGGGAGCCTTATCCACCTGTCACAGGATTTATATATCAGCAGGGCTGGATTTCCATATCGTTGGTTAGGGAAGAAGGGAAACTGGGAGCTGGCTGATAAATAAGGTTATGCAAATGAACTTTAAGTATTATTAGCTACTGCATGCATGCATTTATCTAAGGTGGACATGGGCTTTGTGCTTTAAGAAGCAAATTTAATACCAGCCTGTTTCAGTGATCAAGGTCTTATTAATGTCGAGGAGTAATAAGCTCAGAGTACTGAACTTGTGGTAGAAACATGAACATTTTTAAGTAGAAAACTAAGTAGGGCAATCAGTACAGTGTGTATTTCTTCATTAATGCGGATCTTAAAAAAAGTTACTGACTATTGAACATTATCTACATTATCAGGGACAGTATTGAGACATTTGTCCACTTTACTGTCAGGGTGGAATCAGACTTTTTACAATGAGGTAGCCATGTTGGACCCATGGGCCTCATTCACCAACTGTTCTTATGAAGAAATTTGTTCATCATAACTTGATGTCAGAAACTGATTTTTTTGTTTGTTTGTTTGTTTTTTTACCGTGTTTTAGATAATTTAATTTAAATAAATAAAAACTTTTTAAAAATATTATTATGTTACAAAGCATCATACAAATAAATATCTCCTAATGACATATTAAATTATGTTAATTGGAGACCCAGGTTTACAGTGTATTTAATAATTGATAACGCTATTCACAGAGCAATCGCAGACCAACGGAAAAGCCAATGTACTCATAGTTAAATGAATTACAGCTCGTGCACTTAGGAGGGCATGGGGAGAACATGCAAACTCCTCATAGAAACGCCCGTGCCCGGAACTCGAATCAGGGTACAAACTGTACAGGAGGAGTGCAGTAATGGGTCTTAATGAAACACAGGCAAAGATCAGAAAAGTAAAGAGGAACAGGGTAAATCGATCAGCAAACAGGATGTCAGCGGCGAAACCAGAAATGTAAACAGGACAAACTGCACAAAACCGAGGTCACGAGTACAATAAACAAAAGAACAGTGATGAATGCTTGGCAAGTCAGATGAGAATGAACTGAGGAATTGCTTTGTAACTGTGTATATGTGCACAATCCTTATAGAGCCTCTGGTGTATGTGTGTGTGTGTGTGTGTGTGTGTGTGTGTGTGTGTGTGTGTGTGTGTGTGTGTGTGTGTGATGGGCATCAGGTGTGCCTGTATGATTAGTAGGCTGGAGAGTGGGAGTGGGAGCGTTCTCATGGTGAGTGATCGAGTTCGTCAGCCATGATAGGAGTTAATGATTGCTCCTGGGACGTGAAATTCATGGTTGGCTCTTGGGTGGATGTAACAACGTCGGCAAATAAGAGAGTATGAATGCAAGCAAACAAACAAACAAATAAATAAAGTGCCTCACAATACTTCTAATTTCTAAGCTAACTCAAGTTTAGCGAGAGAGAGAAAGAGAGAGAGAAAGAGAGAGAGAGAGAGAAAGATAGAGTATATAACCTTGTAAGATAATGTGGTTGTTTTATAGCAAAATAAATGTAAACTAAGTAGGCAAGCTCACCTGTCACAATAATTCTAATGTTTTAGTATGTCTCGCTAAATACAATAAATAAAAAAATCTATCTATTTATCTATCTATCTATCTATCTATCTATCTATCTAGTTAATGTTTTATTCTTTGTTTTTTTTTTGGTTTGTTTTCTTTCTTTCTTTTTTTTTTTTTGCTTGCTTACTTAGTCATTTATTTTACGGCGCTCTCATGTGATGTCCCTTACTTGACAAGTTTGTCGTCGATCTCTCAAACCCCATACACATATACTACATATATCAAGATGGAATAATTTTAGAATAACTTGTATATAAAAGGGAATTTAGAGCAACCTACACCATTTAAAAAAGTACACCATTTAGAAACCGTAGGTTTAGAGAACATTTCAGTAACACAAGATTATAACTAGTTGGTTATTTGTGAATTGCTTACTCTGTAAAATGAATGAATTAATGACAATTAGGGTTTGCATGTGTACACGTACGCCGGAGAGACGAACGGATGGACAGACACTACAGGTTCGTCTTGACATTCCACTTGATGGTTAGAAGCTTATTCCTTATCAGTGGGGCGCTGCATGGGAGCTCCGCTATAACCACAACATGACCCTTGAACATGTCCTCATAAGTAAAATAAGTGATTAAGCAAGCATGCATCTGGAAGATTACCTCATATAAATCAATTAATTACATCAAAGCAGCCATGGCATCAAAAGTTATTGAAGCCATCTTGACAAAAATAGAATGAACCCCTTGTTAGATGAAACTCTGCACCCGCTCTTTGTTTTCTTTTATTTCTCTTCTCTTATCCTTTTTTAAAAATGCAAATGAATGCTTTGTAACTAGCCTATAGTTGTCAACTTCACGTCACACTTTGTTCCAAATTTTTTCTCCTGCTTTTTCGTTACCACAATGACTATATGTGTAAAATCCCCGGCAAGAAATAAACCAGAGAACTGCTTGATCAGCCTGAGTTCGCTTCAGTGGTTCCCCCCCAGGATCCTGGCAAAGTTACCTCTACTGAGCGAGGGAGGCATATCTAAAACCAAGTGCATGGGATTTATTTTATATTATTTTTTTTTGTCTGCATGTAATAAGAGGAAAAAAACAAAAAACAAAAACTACTAATTGTTTCAGGCAATATCTGACAGCCTGTGACAACCTCAGGTTCAGGTTACTGAAGACGCAGAGACAGGCAGATCATTCGCTCCGTTTATTCACTTTTCATTTCAGTTTACCATCTGCCCTTCAGCAGCCCAATTCTTTTTATAGTTTTACTCTGAGATACAACCAATCATGCACTGAAACCACCCCTCCCCAAACACACACACACACACACACACACACACACACACACACACATACACACACACACACATACACACACACACACACACACACACACATATCATTCCTTTCTCTTTCTTTCTTTCTTTCTTTGCAAGCACACAGTGAACACATAAATAAGTGTCAGTATTTACACACCGGTGAATCTTATCAAAAGATGTTGCAGGTAAGAATACCTGCTGGTTTTACTGGACCTTGTCCATCTGCAGACTGCAGAGAGTGGTTAATCGTGTCCTTAGTGCCACAGTCATATTCCTTTACATCATTATTACACCTGTGTGTTACTTTCATTTCTAAAACACAGGTAAACAGTTTATTTATTAATTTTCGACAGAGATTAAAGATGATTCTTGCTATACATTGTTGATAATTTGTGTATATTGTAAGTTATAGTATAAGTGTATTAATAAGGTTGCTATTTTGTAATTTTTTTTGTTTGTTTGTTTGTTTGTTTTGTTTTGTCTAGTAGAGAAATTAAGTGACTGCCAAAGCACAAAAAACCCTTAAAGTTAAATGTCGGTAAAAGTGACTGAAGCTATGCAATACATTCTAGATGACCATCGTTTTACTTATACATTTAACATGTATAAACTCTGAACAACTGTCTATAGAACAAGCAGCCTTGCAGTTCCAAAAATCTTTGGAAAATACAACGATATCAAACAGAACTAAACTAATCTCAGAATCACAATCACAGCATCTAACACGGAACATTGTCAGTGGCGAATTCCAAGGTTTTGAGCGTGTTAAAAAAATAAATTAGATGCAGCACCAATTTCCTTGTGCGAACGCTGATGAGAACCTGGGATTCTTTTTTTAATCCAGCCTATAAGATATTGTAATATCTACAGGATACCATAAAGGATACAGGATAGCATAATAGCTACAACTGCTTTTTTTTTAATTATTAATATTTACATTTTTATTTATTTAGTGGTAGACACTTGTAAGGTCCAAAGACAATATTTACCATAATTTATTCTGTCTAGACTGCATCCTGTTTTGCATCTTCTATGTACAAACATGCAGTAAGTCCTAATTATCACAAATAGGGTCGTGAAGCGATTCGTATTTAAGCAAAAGTTATGCTGTTCTTATTATGATCTGTCCTTCTCCCTCTCTATTTCTCTCTCGCTTTCTTTTTTTCAGTAGAATATTTTCTCAACTTCAAGTACAGCGGGGAAACAGTTTATCCTTGACCTTAGGACATCTCTGCCTTCTAATCTCTCTTTTTTCCTGATGGTGTGTGCAAAGGCTTTATCCTGGAGACGGGTATCCATCACCAGCCAAGTGGTGGGCTCAAGATAAGACTGAAAAGTTACTCCTAATTGAACACTTACTGTACAATAGCCCTGAAGAGGCAGCCAAGGCTATAAAGGTAAGATAATACAGTAGAGATTCAGCATATCAGCAAATCATCTAAAGCACCACCAGCGCTCGCCGGATATCATTATCTACTGCACTTTACTTGTGGGATGTCGTGTAAGATAGAGATTTGTTTTCAATGACACAGGTGACCTGTTAGAATTGTTGCCACCAAAATAAAAAAATAAAATAAAATAAAAAAAAGAATGCTAAAATTTTGTTTTATTTTCTTGAGTGTGACTAAACTAGTTTTTGTGTGAGGGATAATGTACAGCGAGTTGATCATTAGCCAATTAGATTAATCATTGCTAATTAATTATTCATTGGGAGGCTGGAGCCTATCTCCGCTGACTCTGGGTGAAGACAGGGTACACCCTGAACAGCTCATCAGTCTATTAGTGTTACCTTGAGTAAACACATGCGAGCAAAGGGAAAGAATGCAAACACTTCACAGAAGCACCATCGGCAAGCCCGGGAATCGAACCCAGGATTGCCTGCTGTGAGGAGGATGTACTCCCTTGTGAGTCGTGCTTCTTAATTATTGCACTGATGTTTTGTTTAAAATAAATAAATCAGTAGAAGCACTGGAATGCTGCTTGTTTGCCAAAAATAATCTCTTCTAGTAATATAAAGGTTCTGTGATCAGAATATTGAGCTTTGCAAGGGCAGTTATATGCATGCTTTTTACTGGAGAAAAGATCCTGTCTTTGATTTGGGAAGAAATAAGTATATAACTATTAGTTTGCTAAAAATTCATGTACGTTATTGCAAATGTCTAGAGAACCCCCTAATGAAGCTTCCATACAGTACATTTGTGTGCTGTAGTAGATACAACTTATGAGGTTTTATGGCAAAAAAAAAGAAAAAAAAAAGAAAAAAAGAAACAAAGAAAGAAAGAAAAAAGTGATTACTCGTTAATCCTTATGAAGGCAAAGAAATGTAAAGTAAATCTATAATAATCTATATTAAAAAAACAAATTAATTTAAAAAAGTACATCCCTTACAACAAACATACTTTTGAGTTATAATGTGTGACATTGCATCTAATAATTTAAAGAAATAAATCACACCTTTGGTTTGTGAAGTAAATAATTAATATATTAAAATAAACACAATTTATCGTTTAAAAGTTCCACAGTACATATGGTTATTAGATCAAAGTACCACTGTCTCAGACAGTTAAGCTAACATGAAGAAATAAACATGCATTGTTCTTTCTGGATTGGAAGAAAGTGATGCGAGGATGAAGAATGATGTTCTTCCCCCCACACGCATTAGTGCTGCCCACTTCATTTCACCAGACACATCAGACACAGACGAGATGCTAGCTAATCTTCTCCATGCTGAACTAAAGGGCAGAAGGTACAGGATGTAACAGCTTAAAGCACATGGATGAGAATGCATTATGGTAGATTCAACAGAGTAGAAATGCATTCGATCCGGATAGTCATTTTAAACCTATCTCTGAAGAACAGAGCTTTTAAACATGGTGTATTTAAACAAACGAGTCTCTATAATTAACCAGTAATTTAGTTGTTTTAGCTCTGTGGTGAATTTTGAAATGAAACAGCGGGGTTAAGGTTCAGAATGTGGATTTAATTCACTGTTCGTTTTTACACCGAGTGACATGGAATTTGGTAGATGACAGCCTGTCTCTCTAATTTTGCACCTTGTACATGTACAGTACCATTGGATTCTTTACCAGAAGGTGTGACTCGTTTAAATGTCAAGTTTATAATAATGTACCGATTCTGATATCTTATCACTATTGCTAATTATTCTATTAAAACCTACCGGATATGAGCAATCATACATTATAAGTTTTTAATCTACTACTAGGATATCACTGTATACACTCTTAGTAGGTATGTCACTTTAGGGTGAAAAAAAAAAAAAAAAGTGGTCACAATGTGTGCTAAGGCAAGTCTGCTCTCCATTTTATACCCAAGCCTAGTGGCTTATCAGAGCTAGAGCTTATCCCAGTTTCTGTAGAGTGAAGTGACTAGGAGTTCAACTCCTCCTGGATGTTACGCTAGTCCATCGCGAGTCACCTTCCTAGTATTTTTTCTTACTGGTACCCATTTATACTGGGTGGACAGAGGCTGACTTGTGGTGGAGACCTTGCCCAGGGGTTTTATTATGGTGAGGTTTTATGGGGATTCAACCCTACGACCTTTCTATACACCAAACCACCAACCCCACACAGCATTGTGTCCTAAGCTAAAGCTAGCTGACAATTCTGGCTCTTCTGTTCATTCTAGGCTTACTCCATAAAAAACAACAAATCTTTTGAGACAAGGTATTTGATGGTAAGAATATATATATATATTGTTTTTTTTTTTTAAGAACTAGGCCTTTTTTGCACTAGAGGTGCAGGCCTCCAGTCCTCAGCATCACCTGATGGATGGCTTATCATAACCGTTGTGTGACAGCCAGAGGTGTGGTGAGATAACATCGCAGGGTCAACACACACACAACCATTCACACTCACGCAAACAGCTCTTTAAAACAAGTGAGAACCAGCCGAAATGTCCTCGCTCTTAATTTGAAAAGTCTAACTGTCCTCCATATATAACAAGAACACATACACAAGACCGAGACTCTTTTGGGGACATTTCTGAGTACTTTAATAGCAAAAAGCACATTTGTTCTTTACTTGACACATCATAAATCAGCTCAGTTATTGCTCATTACACTTCTTAATGACTTAGCCTTTGTGCTACATTAGCTAGGAATTAATCACATCTTTAACTCATATGATTTAATATTAGCCTTATGTACCGTACGTACACAGCATTTTGAGTGTTTTTGAGTTAGTAAACCCTACGCTAAGTGTAGAAAAAAAAAAGAAATCTGATCTAATGGCACAGCCGAGGCTCTGAATAATATAGTATACACATCCAGAGTTGTTATTATTATGTCTAGACATTAGCATTTTCAGGGGTATTCAAATGTCACATAATGGAATGAAATACAATTGGAGCAACTCGCTAGTTGCTTTACCTGAAAAGTCATTTGGTAAGTGGTTCTTCAGTGCAAATGCATACAAATCATCTATAATTATAAGCAAATATCGGAAGAGACAAACTGCAAAGAGTAAACTGGAACAAATACCCCTGGAGTACATTAATAGACTTCAATTCTTGACTTGGCATCAATCACTCAGAAGACATCTGCAGTATATATTAAATAAATAAATAAACAAACAAATAAAGAATGCAGTGTGGCATGTTTGATTATATTACCAACCGAGGCAGTTCAGGTACAGTTGGTGGCTCATGAATGATAAGGATCATTAGGTGAAATCAACTCGAGGTTAAATTGCATTAAACAAATTCATAATGTACTTGTGTTCTTTCTGGCTCAACGAGACTGTTTGTGGGCAGCATGGTGGTGTAGTAATTAGCACGTCCGCCGAAGAGCAAGCAACTGCAGGTTCAAATTCCGGGCACAGTGAAGGATGAGTTTACATGCATTTCCTCCAGGTACTCTGGTTTCCTCCCACAGACTAAATACATGCAAATTAGGCTAGATGGCTAGTCCAAATTGCCCCTGGGTGTTAGTGTAAATGGTTGAGTGTGCTGGTCCTGCGATGGACTGGCGAGACATTCAAGGTATCGCAGTCAGCTGAGATAAGCTCCGGCCTCCCTGCAACCCGAGTTGGATTAAAAGCAGATCAGCAAATGAATGAATGATGGAAAGAACAGCATTTGCACCAAGCACTAGCTCCAGATCTTAATATCCTCTGGCTAATAAATGAAATCCTTAGTTTTGTAAAAGTGCAATAAGGCAATTTCATCATTCTGGTTTTCCCATGGCTGTCTGGTACCGGGCCAAGGCTTTCTTTCTTTGTCAAGTAAAAATAAAGTAAACTACATAATTTTTTTTACCCAATTTCTGATGGGTTATATTTTACTTATTTACCATTACAATAATTATTGTAATTTCTAAACAAAGGTGTATTTGATGCATAGTGGTTGTATTTGGTGCACAGCAAGGAGGTTCTTGATTTGAATCTGCACATCGGTGGTTCTCTGGGTGATTGGTTTTCCTCCCAAAGTCCAAAAATATACAGATTAGGTCAACAAGCTACTCTAAATTGCCAACAGATATGAATGTGAAGGTTTGTTTGTCTCTGGAGTTAACCCTGAGATTGATGGACTGGCCATTGTGTACCCTTCCTCTTGCCCAAAGTCAGCTGCAGCTGACTCCCAGCTTCCCCTGTTACCCTGATGTATAAGCGGTATACATCATGTATGGTTTAAATGTACGTTTTGGTAGGATTTGGGCTCTACTGGCTGCAAAGTTAAGTACAAAAACAACTTCACTGCTTGCAACCTCGAACCTACATGGTCTCACACGCACACAAAACCCCACCTCCCACCTACTATAATTGGCTGTTTCAAATTGCCCCCTAGATGTGAGGGTAAATGGTTGTGTGTGCTGGCCCTACGATGGATTAGCGTACTGTTCAGTGAGTATCCAGGCTTTGCCCAGAGATGGCAGCAAATCCTAGTACCATAAAATGTCTTGGCAAATATATGAATGAATCATTCAGTAATCAAGATTTTTACAGGCTCGATCACAAGTGCAAACAAACAAACACATTAATATTGTTCCACTGAAGTTTTAAATATTGGTTTGGCTGACTGTCTCATTGTTCCCCTTAACCGAAAACAAAAAATGTCTTGTTTTAGCCCTATTGTTACTTCATGGCATGTGTTGTGTATCAGCAATAAATTACTGCTCACTTATCCAGGCCTATTTTGCAGTGGGTGGTACATAAACTGATATGGCAGTCATTCCATTGTGTTGGTAGATAATTAATGTTTGCTGCTGCTTATGCACAACTAACACTTCCCACACACCTGCAACATCTGCTTCTACTGATTCAGAGGCCGTAAAAGTGGCCTTGAAGTGCTATGAAGCTTTTGCTCCCAAAATGTCTAGCAAAACATATTTGATGATTTTATTAGTATAAATTGTTTATTTATTTATTTATTTATTTATTTTGCGGCGCGGTGGCGCAGTGGCGCAGTGGTTAGCACGGCCGCCTCACAGCAAGAAGGTCCTGGGTTCAATTCCCAGCTTGGGCGTTTCTGTGTGGAGTTTGCATGTTCTTCCTGAGCTTGCGTGGGTTTCCTCTGGGTACTCCGGTTTCCTCCCACAGTCCAAAAACATGCACAGTAGGCTAATTGGCTGTT
>JAOUQZ010000001.1:17081040-17095589 GCA_028564935.1 Neosilurus hyrtlii
GGCCTGGCGAGCTGTCCAGGGTGTACTCTGCCCTCGCCCAGAGTCGGCTGAGATGGGCGCCAGCCTCCCTGCGACCTAAATTAGGATTAAGCGGTTCAGAAAATGAATGAATGAATGACTACATTTACCATTACATTACTGGATTTCATGTTAAACTATAGGGACGTTTCTGATACATTTTTTGTATTTTTATCTGGTTTCACCCAAATGAGGATGGTTCCTCTCAAGGTTTCTTACTCGTGTCGACTGAGGGAGATTTACTTGCCACCATCCCTGCGGGTTTGCTCGCTGGAGACGTGTGGGGTTTGTAGGAGAAATGTTTAAATTCTTTACCAAATTGTTTTTTACTATGTAAAACTGTAAAAAGCACTATACAAATAAAACTCATTAAATAAAAAAAAAAGAACTATGAATGTTTTATGTTTTCAGTAATGAATTTTTAATTTAATTTTATGTAGCATATCACATTTAATTATTTTTATGAATATTTAAGGCATCTTTGTTTCACAGCATTTTCTTGCATGTGCCATAAATTTCACACATTGAATCAGAGAAAGATTTTGGGGATATGGCTATCTTTGAAATTCTCTCCAAATAGAGCTCTAAAGTTATGGGTTTCCAGTGTCATGAATCTACTGTTTTTTTATCTCTTGAAGTGATTTTTCAGTCTTTGTGACCAATATCTCACAGTCTTTATACTCTCCTTTTTCTTCTAAATTGATTGTATCCTAACCTCAAAGATTGTTTGCCTTCCGTTTTTTGTATTTCTTAGTCTCTGGAGTTAAGCGATTGTCAGTCTCTGAGAGTAAGTTTTTCCAATCTTGAAAATAAGTTTTGTTTCTCCAATCATTAAAAGCCTCCAGCGACTCCATATCCAGGATGTAGTGTCTTGCAGTCTGTCCAGTGTAAGCCACACAGTCAACCTTCCTTGTTCTGGGTACACATAATGTGTTTGGTCACAAATAAGGTACCATGTTTCCCTAAACCACCTCTGGGAAAACTACCAGGGAAAAAGAATTCTCTTAAGACATGCAAAGATCTCCAGATACCCATTGAGACAAGGCCTCTTCTAATGGGACAAGGAAAGATCAACTGGATTATGAGACGCCTCCAAAAAAAAATTATTACTCATAGCTGAAGAAAAGATACCTCATTTGGGACTTTTGCAATTTTCTTTTCTGTTGCCACAGTATTCCCAGAGCACACACACATATAACACATAGCTGTGACTCATTCGAGGCTAAATTTAAAACCAATTCCAAGTGATGCTATATCAAGGGAAAGAATTGGCATCATTGATTGGACTGCGATCATCTGCTATCCAAGAATTTCCTACTAATTTACAAGCCAAATGTGATTACAGGCACTGAAGCCAAAGAGAACCGTCCTTGCATTCAGTACATTAATGATAGAAGTACCGCCAAATGCTTTAGGGGTAAATAGGATGTGATAAGTACAAAGCCTAGCCAAGCTTAAAAAAATGTCTTCCATCTGGGTTTGTCACCAAAGTCTGTATGTGCGTATGCATTAATACACTGCATAATGTTCTACACCAAATATGGATATTTAACTTTTTGTTAAATCTGTATATGAGTGGGGTAGTTTGATAAAAACATAAGATCTAAAATAAATAATAATAATAATAATAATAATCTTGGGCAGAAATGGCAGTATACTGTAAGTGGGAACAGTGTCAGCGTGTCAGAGTGAGTGATACAGTTGGAGAAAGAAGGGCCACTGTTGCCTGTAGGGCTTATTAAAATGGATTTACTAAATTATTCTGAGCAAGTGATATCCTATAACTGAGCTCAATCAAGAACAAGAGCATCGGAGAACTAATTTTCCGGAGTCAGTCATCTTTTAAGATTAATGAATAAAATATCTCCATTGACTCTTGCGCACTATAATATTCTTGCTCAAACATTTATGTAAGTAATTAAATCCATTAATTCACTGTTTAACCATATTTTTTATTTAAAAAAAAAAGAAACAAAACAAAACAACAAAAATAATTTATTGATTAAGTACAAAATAAAAGCTTTCAATTAGAGGCTAAACTGAAGAAGCTCCCACATTTCATTCAGTAAAAATTAACATCATTTGGGTATTTTAGTCATTTTCCCCTCACATATTAGATTGCTTTAGAAATTTCAAAACAACACTATTTCTTCTCATTTTTCATTTTGTTCATGTATGCATGCTTTATTTTTGCACTTCCTTTAAAAGACTCCAAAATGGTTTCTTAATGGTTAAGTCATTTTCTAAATGGATGCCAAAGTCACATGCCAAGTCAGGTTTCTTCTAGTTTAGCAAGCAAAATTACTTGCACCACAAACTTGAAATGAGTCATAATTGTAGATGATTGTCCTACTTTACAAAATCACCGGCACATAATACAAATAAGAACCAATTTTATGAGTGCTTGTTAACTGGATCATTTTATAGGGTTTACTCAGACTCATTCTTCAGAACAACGTGAAAATCAATGTTTAGCTTTGATTTTCTGTACATGACTTTATAAAAAATACTCAAATAAAAATCAAAAACTTGTATGCAGGTAAATCAAAATTTTATGCTTGGAGGCTTCTTTTATTGTGTGAAATGAAGGCCTGGTGCTGCCCCAGTGCTCAACCTGTTGAAAACTGGTTTAAGTAGTAAGTTTAACACCTTACAACCTTAGTACAAATTAAAGTGTGATATAAATAAATGGGTTTGTGTGTGAAGTACAATAATAAATATAGCCTAATAAATGTAAACATTTCTACAATTTTAATTTTTCCTTTTTCTGCTTGGCATAGATTCAGGAAGTGGGCAGAGGCAACACCACTCCCGCTGCTAAATATTGACAGAAATACAAGTCACATAAATATTGATTACTGTTTTTGCCAAAGAAATACAAGTCCCATACAGTAAGTATTGATCGCTGTGTATTTTTACAGCATACTGGGCTCACACCAATTATTTAAAAAGATTAACGGCTCTGGTAAAAATTAGAGCCAGTAAATTACAGCATGATGAGGTTGGTCTGAAGTCTTTTCCAGTAAAAACTATATTGTTAAGAAATAGAAAAAAAAATGCAGCAATAGAAAGTAATCTTGTCGATTAAAGCATCTTGTTGATTTAATTTGCGTTCCTAAGTTTTAGTTTTATCTCATTAAACCGAATACAATTTTATTATGTCATTATTTACTTTCATTTACTGTAATCAAAATGTAGATGAGAGAGGCACAGGGGCAAAGTGGTGAGAACATCTGTCTCATAGCAAGTCCTGGATTCGAGCCCTGTGCCCAGCAAGGGCGTTTATGTGCCGAGTTTGCATCATGCTTTCATAGGTTTTCTCCAGGTACTCTGGTTTCCTCCCACAGTCCAAAAAGGCACATTAGGCCAATTGGCTTTTCCACATTGCCCCTATATATGAGTGTGAGTGTGAATGGTTGTGTTTGTTGCCCTGCAATGGGTGGTTTGTCCACAGTCTCATCAACACTAGTAGAATAAAGTGGTTCAGCAAATGAAAATCTAGATAAAAATTATTCTAGTTAGTTTTTTATAGTTTATTTAAAATAGCTTTTTAGCCTATGTCATATTTTAACATGTTTACTTCAAGAATTTTAGAGCTATTGTGTATTTGGCCAAACCAACCTGGAAATGTTTTTGTTTTCCTTTACTCAAAACTATGTTCCTACAGAAGTCATGCTGGCTAATAGCCAGTTTAAAGCCAGGAGAACATGCGCCAATAAGTGTTTAAATTTCCATCATCAGTTCATTTTGGCTGAATATAAAAATTTCCCCTGTGAAACCACCCCAGCTCAAAGGCTTAGCTCCAATTCACCCATTTAAGTTCTTGTTTTGGTTCTGTCTGCTAGTGACTGGAAGAAAGATCTCTTGCATGTGTGAAAACAAAAATAATCCAAATTAATGCAAGTTGCAATGCAACATTATTTTGTAGAAAGCAGAAAAGCCTAAAGTCAAGTGGTTCTCACTCTTTTGCCAAACTGCCTAATCCTAATGGGGTCGCGGGAAGGCTGGTGTCTATCTCAGCCGACAATGGGCAAAGATGGGGTACACTCTGAACAGCTCGCCTCACCGTTGCAAGGCAGCACACCCACAACCATTCACTCGCACCAAGGGTCAATTTAGAACAGCCAGCTAGCATAATGTGCATGTCATTTGGACTGTGAGAGGAAACTGGAGTACCCGGAGGAAACTCACGCAAGCACAAGGAGAACATGCAAACTCCACACAGAGACACACAAGCCCGGGAATCGAACCTAGGACCTTTTTGCTGTGAAGCAGATTTGATAACCACTATCACCGTGCTGCCCAGATCAAGTGTTGGGAAAAAAGAAAAAAAGGCATTTCACTTCCAAGAGAGATAAAACTAGGCTAGTGTGAAATTCGGATTTCACAGTCAAATTTATCGATGTGTGTTTACACCACCAAATCTGGACAAGTAGCCCTGGTGCATGGTTCACTGCCATACAAGAGTAAGCAGATAATTTCAAAACGAAATCTTGGTTGCTAACATTTTATTTTCAAGAGAAAACAGTGTATTTCATATATATTTGATATGGGGCTTTTTACACCTGAGCTTTCTGCCTCTTCAGGCTGGAACTTATAATCAGTTTCCTCAGCTTGAAGCTACTAGTTCAACTCCTCCTGGATGCGATGCTACTCGATTGTACCTTCCTATTTTTAATGGTACCCATTTATACTGCTGGGTGGACAACAGAGGCACACTTGTGGATAAGACATTGCCCAGGGGTCTTACCACGGTGGGGATCTTACAGGGATTCGAACCCACAACCTCTCGATCATGAGCCCAGCACCCTAACCACTACGCCACAGGGCCCACATATTTGATATGCCTGGTAAAAAAATAAAATAAAATAAAAAATAACTGGTTACCTTTAACAGTTATAGCAATCTGCTTAATATAAAATCTTGACAGGTGGGTGAGATGTCCACGCACTAGATTTTTACTCTGTGATCAAGTTGTTGAATAGCTACAAGCTGGCGCAAAACAGAAGCCTAATGAAATTCAGTTTGAAATTAGATAACCACACTCAGAATGTCGGATGCCCCTACGTTTCAGTCTGAATGGAATCATCAAATGTAATTTTCTTCCTTTTTTTCCTACTTTTGCAGATAACCATGCTTTTTAAAATGACTTATGGTAAATTATGCAAAAGAGAAACATTTCAGTTTAGGAACGGTCTCTAGTTTTCAGGACTACATACAAAATATTAACACATGCTGAGGTTTTCCCAGGCCGCAAACATCGTCATACAAACTGCAGATTAGTGAAAGATTAATTTTTATTTTGAGGTCTCTAAAAATAAAAATGAAATATAATATAAAAATGTAAAGCCTTTTCTTCCTCATCTGGAAATAACACAATCATAATGTAATGAAAGTGTTTCTCCAGTTCCAGTGAGGTAAAACACTGATTTTATTTCGCCTATACATAAATAAAGTGCTGTAATTTCCATTTAAAAGAACCAATCACAAGCTGAAATGCATGCACATATAAATAGTTATACAGGATGACCCAACAAATCCTCAAAAATCATTAAAGATAATTAAATCATTATTTGCACACATGAAACTTCTTATACTAAAGTTTTTGTACATCATGTTTTAAAAATGACATCCTCCAGTGGCCATCATTCACTATACACACTTGGAGGCAATTTTTAAGGCTGCCATGGCTAAACGGGTCACGTCAGGTGGAACAGTGGCTATTCATTGATTCATTTTCAGAACCGCTTAATCCTAATTAGGGTCGCGGGGAGGCTGGCGCCCATCTAAGCCGACTCTGGGTGAGGGTGGAGTACACCCTGGACAGCTCACCAGGCCATCGCAGGGTGGAACAGTGGCTATCTCCTGCTGAATAGCAACCTTAAGCACTCCCACAGTTTAAAGTCATTGAGTATACACTTATGATTTAAGGTAGCCCCCAGAAAATTAAAATAAAAAATTACAAGGGCCAAAACATTTCCATAAGCCCTTCCAATGACCTTCGAGCTGTGTGCGCCATAGCTCCATCTTACTGTCTTCTCAACCACACCATGCTGAGGACAGTTGGGGTTGGGCTACCAACAGACCATAACACCATCTTTCCTACCTTGCTAAGTTTCATGTGTCCAAATAATGAAAAACTGTATTGAATAAACACTAATACTTACACCTAGGGTCAATTTAAAACAGCCAGTTATCCTTATGTGTAGGTCTTTGGACTCTGGGAGAAAACCCACACAGGCATGAGGAGAACATGCAAACTCCACACAGAAAATCCCGAGCCTGGTAATTGAGCCCAGGACCTTCTTGGTGTGAGGCACTACGCCACCATGCCACCCATAATTTGATGATCTTTATCCTTTTTTTTTTAACTGTTTTATTTACACTATAAATCTTTTTGTAGGTCAACCTGTATGAACTGTATGTGTACACAAAGGTTTTCTTTCCTTCCACTTTTGTACTTGTCATGTGCTCTAATACAGCAAGAAGGAAGCTATTTAAGGATTCATGTCAGGTCAGGAGTGGAAATGCTTCCAGTCTGATGTGGCCCAGGTTGCTGAGCCTCAATAACAGATGGATGTGATCAGTAGAATCTCAGCTCGGTTACACAGCAATGCCCTCGAAGAGAGAGTGGCACAAGGCCACTCAAGATGAACAAATTATGCCGATGGAGCTGGCACGCCCTAGTTTCAGGTGTCTGAATCGCCCCTGACTGTGAGGTCAATTGTACCAATCATTTCAAGCCTGTGACTGTCATGCTACATGATTTTCACATCTGCTAAATCAGGTTTACTTCTGTGGGGTTTTTTCCCCCTCTGCTACATCTATATTAGAATAAAATTATAATATATAAAATAATATGCATTATAGAGAACAGACAATCACGACTAGGGAGAGCATGACTTAATCCTTACTAGTTGGGTGACCAGTAAAAAAAAAAAAAAAAAAAAAAGGTTGACTTTTTTTGTTCCTTTCAATAGTAAAAACTTAATTCGGGGCATTGCCTATTGTAGGGTGTTTAATTAATGCAATGCTAATAAACAACGTCAAGATACGTCAACCAATACATAACTGCTATGCCATTACACGGCTGTGCAACCTGGGCCCTTAAACAACACCAGCTACAACACCTCGATGCCTTCCATCACAACTGTCTTTATAGAATACTTAGGGTCCGGTTCTATGATCACATCTTTGACCATGAGGTCAGGGAGAAATCTGGCTCTTGCAGTCTTTCCATCACAAAGCCACCATTGACTCGAATACTTTGGACATGTGTCCAGGATGCCGGATGTGAGGCTTCCCAGATATCTACTAGGTTGGATGCGTGCTCAGGGTGATTGTGGTGTCCTAGACAAAACCTTGTGATGGTTCTGGGTGGTGATCTTAAGTTCTTCCTGGGGGGAAGATGTCGACCTGACAACTGGAGCGAGGCTTGCCCTAGACCGTCACAAATGGCGAAATCTCCTGCAGTCTGCTGTCTGGCTTGTAAGCAGGCAGACCCTATTGGGTGATGACCTCACCAAGGTACAAGATAATATGCTATTACAATTTCTAGCCATGCACAAGGTAGCAATTATTATTGTTATTATTATGATGATGATAATGATGATGTCATGTCATTTTCTGAACCGCTTTATTCCTAATTAGGGTCACAGGGAGGCTGGCGCCCATCTCAGCCGACTCTGGGCAAGGGCAGAGTACACCCCGGACAGCTCGCCAGGCCATCACAGGGCAGAAACACGCTGACGGCTATGCAGCTACTCTTGACGAAAATCAGCAATGGTTCTTTTACATGCACCACAGACAGTGAGAGACATGGCCGGCCTTTGATAACCCAGTTAGCTGCACTGGGGGGACAACAGTAAGAAACCATTGATAGTGGGGCTTGAACCCCCGACCTTGGGATCAGTAATCCAGCACCTTACCACCAGGCCACCACTGGCCAATAATAATAATAATAATAATAATAATAATAATAATAATAATAATAATTCATAAAGAAAAAATGCCCTTCCTCCAATAGTGCGCTCTAAGTGCAATTGTTCTAAGTGCTATCATATATATTGGCGTTCGTGTGAATATTTTGCAGTAGTATATACTAAACGGGAATGGTACATCATTATTCCAAGTGAAAAATACCTTTAATTATAATGGCCGACGAAGTTTTTTAGTCAACTGGAGCAAGCAGTGTAATCACTTTATGTTTTAAAATGGAAAAAAATAAGCATAAAAATGTTATTATAGTTTAATATTTTTGCTTCTGTTTCGGTGCAGCATATACACTAAAACAATTATGCACCTTAAGCTCCACTGATATTAATGAATTGAATATTTTCCTCAACCTTCCATCTCAGGAATAATTAGATAACTTCCATAACTATTAAATTAGATAGCTATTAAATATTGTCATCTTTCACATAACTTTAATTTATTTATTTATTTATTTTTTTGATGATTCCATGCTACTACTTCTTCTGGTTAAAACAAAAATTTTAACACAATTTCTATGTGTTATATTGATGCCACCACATGATTTGATAAATGAAGTGCATGAATATACAGGTGAAAGCATACAAACTGTATGTTTTCCTTCCTAAAGATACTGCAAAATGGTTTTACACATTTTATCAGGGTTTAGCTTCATAAAAATAAGGTTCACTTCGAGGTTAATATTGCTAATGACATGATAGAGTGATTGGACATCAAGAAGGGGTCGATTCTGTGCTAACATACATCACGGAAATTATTACCATTGTAGTAATTAAAGTTCCACTTCGACCATTTTACATTGCAGTATAAAAAAAGTCATGTAATGTAATGTTTCCGGAGATTACAGAAGAATTAACAATAGGTGTATGCAATCTGAGAGCAACTACGCGCACACACGCCCACACACACACACTATCAAATTAGAAGACGAGTCTTTCCTCAGCTCAGAGGTGACAGGCATTGTGCTGACTGCACACTCTTATTCAGGAGTGAAAAAGAACAATGCACCCTGCTGGGAACCATCCGTCTTCCTTAAGACACTTTTTCACCTGGTTACAGATAAGACATTGCTACCTAACACACCTCTCAAACCTGTTAACGCTAGCTGAGGCTTGGAACACCCCAATGCACAAAGCAAACCAAGCATCATAGCAACATTTCTGTTCAGTGAAACGTATCATTTATTTATTTATTTATTTATATTTCACCTCTCAAGGGTCATTTCTTCTCAGTATGAATGAATGTGTAAGTGCATGTGAATGGGCATATTTTCCCCAAGATCAGCTCCCGAGGCACCTCAGTCCTGACCAGGAAAGAAATTTCTAAATAAGAATGCACTTTTTTTTCTTTTAACCAAAAAAAGAATTTGAAAGAGCCAATTAGCCACTCTTTGGACAGAAGAAGACAACCAGAGTACCCAGAGGAAACCTACACAAGCACAGGAGGAACATGCCACCTCCACACAGAAATACCCTTGCCAAACCCGGGGTTCAAACCCAGGCTCTTCTTGCTTATGTAGCAGATGTGCTAACCACTACATAAGAGTGCAAACCTCTTCCAACCCCAGAATTCCCAGTATGAATCAAAGTGTCAAAAAAATTCCTGGATCCAGAATTTGATTTAATTCAAAGATTAATTGCAATATTTCTTGTCCAAATGGCCACCTCTGTTAGAAATTCCTTGAAAGCTCCCACATTCATGTTTTATTTATTTATTTTTATTTTTTTTTATTCATCCTAATAACAACTCACAGGCCAAGGGTAAATCATAATCTCTTTGGTGAGGGTAATCTTTTTTGACACAACTTACCATTTTGAGACTTATAATTAAAGTCTTTGTGGTGAATACTGAAGTTTACAGTTTTACTATATAAAAACCCAACACTACACCACCTTACTTATTTGATGCTGTGTTTCAAGACATTTCCAGCGGGGGTTTCGGGATAAACATGGATTACATGAAATTGGTTAAAGTCCCAATGATTTACATTCCGTTCTACAGAAAACTCATTAGGACTGAGAGGGATTTGTCTGTATCTGTGTCTCCAGACTCGTGTTGAGGATATATCTAGTGTCTGTAAACACTTCCCTCCATCACACATAGAAAATGTGCTATGAGAGTGAATGCCACTTCTGAGATTTCTTTTTTTCTTTTTTTTTTCTAGACTCTTAACAAATGTCTGATGATGAATTGTGGCTCCACACATGGCAGCAACGTTACATGAAAAAAATGCTGGAATAATACTTGGTTTCTAATTTATTTTTATTCATGTATACTCATCACTGCACACTACTGTATTTTTTTTATTTATTCACTCGCTAAACCATTCTATATGGTTTGAAGTTCATTCATGCTACGCAAAAGTAAACATAAATTAATAAATAAAATTTGCGACACTTTACATTTTTTCTGAAAATTGGTATTGTCACTGTTTTTGTTCATTAGCCATACTTTTACCTCTATATACTTGTCGGAAAAATCTAGAGGAGTAATAGACAAAAGGTGGTGGTGAATAATCCTCAATGCACACTACTACTACTACTACACACACAAACATATTACATATATATATATATATATATATATATATATACAGAGAGAGAGAGAGAGAGATGGTTGATATTTACATTCAATAATACTATTATAATAATAATAATAATAATAATAATAATAATATTTGATCGCCATATTGCAATGTGAAAAATACATATCATAGGATAGCATGCGGCCTTTGGGTCCCATTTTATAAAAGTGAAGCCAAACTTCTTGTCATTTTGTAACATTTGCTACCCAAATCTGCACACTAGGGATTTTCACTAGTTCCCTAGTTGTGCAGTAGTTGAAACAAAGTAAATTGTCCATCTTGCGGCTCTTGGACACATTTCTTTCTCTGGCACGAATGATCAGACTCAAAATCTCTTTATTATGTTTATCCAGTGAGCTTAAATAATTTCAGCTGAAGATATTTCACTAATATGTCTGTGTCTAAGAAGGACTTTTATTACTTTGACATCAACTGGAAACTGCCCAGCGGATTTACTGGTTCTGTTTTTGTTTTTTTTTTATTATGTTTTTCCCCGCCTAATTTATGTATTTATTTATTTATTTTCTGTGGGGTGCAGCTGCCTGGATTAACTCAGCAATCAGCAGTGCACAGTCAGTTAAAACTAACTATAAAACTATTTGCAACATCTACTAAAATATTTTTTTTAATGTCAGTGATGTTGTGTGTTTGCTGATGAGCAAATGGATTTGCACATTATTCAATATTTGGATGGTTGGATGCTGAAAACACTGAAATAATGATTGCTAGTTTAAAAACGTTTGCTAGTTTAAAACACAGTTCTCCTTTCTCAGTAGAAATGGCTAAAAGCTTGTTTTTATTATGTGCCCAGACAAGTTTAAATAAGTAGGTATTGATATGACAGTGGATCATGTTCTAAAGATAAACAGTTGAAATTAGACATTGTAAATGGAAATAATTTGGATGAGCAAAGTGGAAGAGGCAGTGCTAAAAATTGTTTTAAAACCAGCCAGCAGGGGGCACTAGAATATGCCCTTGCTGAGACCAGGCCTTGAACACAGGACCTTCTTGCTGTGAGGCAGACATGCTAAACTCTACACCACTAGTGGTGGTTTCACTTTTTAGAGATACAGTAATGACCAAAAAAATCAAAGCATACCTTTATTCAAAGAGTCTATGAGTTTAAGATGTACTCTGTAGACGAAAAAAATGTTGATTAGAAAGTATACATCTTGTTTTTACATAAATGTAGCAGGTAAAGAAAGAAAAACCTTAAAGTACAGTGCACACATTAAAGCCTACTTCAATAATACAATGCCTATCCAAAAATAAATAAATAAATAAAAATTAAAAGTCACACAATGAAATTTTCATGAAGTGCATTTACCCTTGATATCAGAGTATAATCTCTATGGCATTGTTGCTCCGGTTGGTCAGGTCGAGGCTCAGCAACATTATAATGGCAATAAAATGAAGTCAGCTGATGACCTGAATGTACTGAATGAGGAGGTTATCACATCAATGGACTTTTTTCCCTGATGGCACGGATATAAAATGGGGACTCAAATAATGAAAGAGTGGTTCAGGGAGCACAAGGAATAATTTTCACATGTGTATTGGCACCTCAGAGTCCTGACCTTAACCCTATTGAAAGTTTTCGGGATGTGCTGGAGAAGACTTTATGAAATGGTTCAGTTTTTCCCTTATCAATTCAAGACGTCGGTGAAAAATAAACCCAACAGTGGATGGAAACAAATGTTATGTTGCTTAAGTTTGTTGAAACAATGGCATGATTTAGCAAGGCTAATTGTTGATGTAAAATTATATCATTACCACAATAAACTAATAAGGTCATTTTTAACCCCCTTCAGTGTGAGGCAACTTTTATCTATTCCTAGCAGTTCCATGGAAGCCAGTTTCTGATTGGCCCGTACCAACATTTGCTTGTCACAGCTCATTGATGCAGCAAAGTTTTGGGCATGCGGCATGTACGATGTCATCTTTTGTCTTATTTAACTGGGCTTTGAAACAAATATTTTCTCACGGCTATTTTTTATTTTTTTTTGCTAGTTTTTATTTTTTTTCTTGAGTCTATTTATGTTTGCCATCAATAATAGATAAACTTGTAAAGCAGGTAAATATATCTAACAGTTGAATGATGTAACAGTACAGAGAACACACCCAAAAAAAAAAAAAAATAAATAAATAAATAAAAGTTTATTTCCTCATATCTGATTCTTCACCTTTACTCAATATTTAGAAGCAAGCAATTTTAAACACCTAACTGGCTAACATATGTCTTTGGACTGTTGAAGGAAACTGGAGCACCTGGATGAAACAGGAAAACTCATCACAGAAATGGGGCTCGAACCCAGGATGTTCTTGATATGAGGCGGAAGTCCTAACCACTATGCCACCGTGCCACCTCACCCTCATTATTGATTCTTATTTACAAAGGCTTGTACAAATCATTTGACTGAAATTCTTGAATGCCAGAGGGTTGCAGGTTAAGGTTAACCAATGATCATAATCTTTCCATAGTCTACAATTATAAGTGTGGATCATTAGCTATTTGTCCTATAGTAACCGTATTGCTGTGACTCCTCTGTACAGTATAAACACTTTACTGTTTCTCTGGGCACAATCAAAAGTTTCGTGGAATCTCTGTCCATGTTTATATTGTGCCGAGATCCTGTTCCTATTATATTCTACATGGACTGCATTTTTTTCCTCTCTCAAAATGCTAACTTTGCAAGCACTGCTGACTCCACTGGGTATAAAGCCTTAGGCAAGCTTCACAAGTTCACTCCAACAAACCCAGAGGCATGAAAGTGATATGTGCTGAAGGGCAAGGGCGATCTTAGTGCCATAGTTCACATGGAAGCTAGGCAGCAATGGCACATATAAGATGTGGCTATTAAATAACAGGACTAATGCTGTAATTCAAATTGAATAAAGAAATCGCTACATTTCAGTTCCTTTCGTCTTCAATATAGTCCTGTTCTACAACTACACACTACTACCTGCTGATCAAAGCAGTACAGTACGTCCTCATTCTTTATTTCTCTCAGAAGATCTGGCTTTTTTCTTTAATCCTGAAACAGACTCGAAATAGGCTCCCTCGAGTGCTGACTTAATTTTAGGGAAAAGCAAAAAGTTGCATAGTGCTAGATCAGGTGAATAAGAAGAGGGTTCAAGTACTATGATGTGCTTTGCACCCAAAAACTACTTCACTGATATTGCTGTGTGTGCTGGAGCATTGTCCCAAAGAAGGATAAAACCTTTTTTCCTAATCTGTGGTATTGTTCATCTGTTCATTTCTCATTGTTGCCCCATCTGGAACCCAACTCTCCATTATTTTGCCCTTAGGGATTGATTCTTCCAAGTGGACAAGTGTTACGACCCGCTCGTTAAGCCGCAACATTAAAAAATGAGAGGAGACCAGAAAAAATGGGTATTTTCCCCAGAAGGCGAAGTGAGATTCCTCCCATAGTCCAAAGAAATACACATTAGGCTAATTGCCTAACTTGCTAAAACTAAATTGCCCCTATGTGTCATATGAATGTATATGTGTGTGTGTGTGTGTGTGTGTGTGTGTGTGTGTGTGTGTGTGTGTGTGTGTGTGTGTGTGTGTCTTATCCCT
This sequence comes from Neosilurus hyrtlii, assembly GCA_028564935.1. Classification (NCBI taxonomy): domain Eukaryota; kingdom Metazoa; phylum Chordata; class Actinopteri; order Siluriformes; family Plotosidae; genus Neosilurus; species Neosilurus hyrtlii. Next base: position 17,095,218 of record JAOUQZ010000001.1, read on the forward strand.
GCGATGGTCTGGTGAGCTGTTGAGCCATTGTCCAGAGCCCCGCGACCCTAGTAGGATGAAGCAGCTTAGCAAATGAATGAATGACTGAATTTGTGAACTAGATAAATTGTTAACAATATATATTCATTCATTCATTCATCTTCTGAACCGCTTATTCCTAATTAGGGTCGCGGAGAGGCTGGCGCCATCTCAGCCGACTCTGGGCGAGGGCGGGGTACACCCTGGACAGCTCGCCAGGATATCGCAGGGCCATCAGTCACACAACCATTCACACTCACACTCACACTTAGGGGAAATTTAGAACAGCCAATTAGCCTACTGTGCATGTTTTTGGACTGTGGGAGGAAACCAGAGTACCCGGAGGAAACCCAC
>JAOUQZ010000001.1:17102148-17114619 GCA_028564935.1 Neosilurus hyrtlii
CACACACACACACACACACACACACACACACACACACACACACACACACACACACACACACACACACATACAGTACACTCACACTCACACCTAGGGGCAATTTAGAACAATCATAATCATGTATTTGAACTGTGGGAGGAAACCACACAAGCATGGGGAGAACTCCTCAGGCGAACAGGCTAACCACTACACCACCATGCCTCCCTACTTATATCTCTTTTAATCAAGGTAAAAAAAAAATTAATTAAATATAGACTAAACTCACATACTCATTTTGTGTGAGTGTGTGTGTGTGTGTGTGTGTGTGTGTGTGTGTGTGTGTGTGTGTGTGTGTGTGTGTGTGTAAATGTGTGTCTCATTTGCACTTTGTTGAGACAACATGTGCTTAGCTTCCAAATGCATTTACTTTTGCAACAACAAAAAAAAAAAAGACATCTGCAACTTCTTTCTACACTAGCCATAACATTAAATACATTCTGAGCGCTAACAGGTAAAGTGAAAGACAATGCTTATCTTGTTACAGTGGCACCTAATGAGAAGCGTTATGTATTATGTAGAAAGTGAACAGTCGGTTCTTAAAACTGATATGTTGGAAGCAGGAAAAATGAGCAAGCGTAAGGATGACTTTCACAAAGGTCACACTGTAAGGGCTAAACAAAAGGGTCTATTCATTATCAAAAGTTCATGGCATAATCCAGACCCCAGAGCAACTTCGATGCTGTCTATGCTCCATGATTACTTGATCCTCACCGTTACCAGAGAAAATGGTGAATAAGGGATGTCTAGACAGTCCGAGCTGTTATCACTTTAATTTTGCATCTTCAGATTTGAGGAGGCCTATTACCTATATTAGCCCACAGTGATGCTACACATGGATACAGAATGATTAGATGCATTCAAACTTTTATTTACATAATTGATACTTCGTACTAGGGTCACGTGAAGGCTGGTGCTTATCTCAGCTGACTCTGGGCGAAGGAGGGATGCACTCTGAACAGCTTACCAATCCATCGCAGGGTCAACACACACACACACACTCAATATCAAAATTCATATAGTCAACAACAGAGATTTTAGATTTTTGTCTAGTAATAATAACATGAACAATATATTACTCATGTGATATAGTGTTTATGTTATTATTACTAGACATTTGAGTGCCTATGGAAATTGTACTGAAGTAAAGTAACATTACAATAATCATTACATTTACATAGACAGGAACTTTCCATTTTGAGTTTGCCAAAAGACATGTGGCAATTCCCCAAATGTATGGAGGAAGGTGCTCTGATCAGATCTGACATTTCAGCCACCAAAGAAAATGCTATGTCTGGTGCAAACCCAACACATCCCATCAACCTAAGAACACCATCCCCACAGTGAAACATGGTGGTGGCAGCATCATGCTGTGGGGATGTTTTTCAGCAGCAGGGACTTTGAAAAACTGATCCGAGCCAAGGAAAAGACGGATGGTGCTAAATACAGGAATATTCTTGAGCAAAATCTGTTTCAGTCTGCTTGTGATTTGAGACAGGGATGGAGGTTCACCTTCCAGCAGGACAATGACCCGACGTATACTGCTAAAGCAACACTCGAGTGGTTTAAGAGGAAACATTTAAATATGTTGGAATGGCCTAGTCAAAGCCCAGACCTTACTGCAATTGAGAATCTGTGGCCAGACTTAAAGATTGTTGTTCACAAGCAGAAACAAAAAGGAGCAAGCTCATAGAGACTTATCCAAAGCAACTTGCAGCTGTAATTGCTGCAAAAGGTGGCTCTACAAAGTACTGACTTTAGGGGGTGAATAGTTATGCACACTGAAGTTTTCTATTATTTTGTCCTATTTGTTGTTTGCTTCAGAATAATTATATATATTTTTTAAAAATCACATCTTCAGAGTTGTAGGCATGTTCTGTAAATGAAATGATGCAAACCTTCAAACAGTCCATTTTAATTCCAGGTTGTGAGGCAACAAAACATGAAAAATGCCAAGGGGGTGAATACTTTTGCAAGGTGCTGTATTTGGTTATTTGAATCCAAACAGTGGCTTTTATGCCAGGCAGTGTTCACTGGGAGCATTTACATTTACAAGCAAACTGCACTTTCAAGTTGTTGTAACAAGTGAACATTTTAATTTATCCAAGTAAGGCAGAATCCAATCCAAACAGAAAGCTGTTCAGTTGCAGGTCTTGCTCGAAGGCTCACCCGTGGCAACCCAGCAGTCTCAGAATTTTAATTTGCAACAGGAGGGTGAAAAAAAAATGCTGAACAATCACAGGCTCTAAAAAACAGCAAAGAAAAAGAAAGAAAACGTTGAAATAAAAAAATTTACCCAATCTCGAATAAGCATGTATTATATATTATGCATGATAATACAATGCGACATTCAGAGTCTGCTCAGACACTTGTTCCTTTGATCACATTCCAACAATGCATAATATTACACACTCCGAGAACAACTCCAAAAAGTCCTGCTGGACTCATGTGTATTCAGTGAGCTGCACCAAGGAGCTGAGCAGGATCCTTTTTAAAGGGCAAGGTTTTGGTGTCCGCTGGCTACTTCATCCCCCAGAGTCTACTGTCAAAGCAAAGCCCTGAGGGCTCTTATGCAACATATTTATTCACTAACAGCACCACAAAGTCTTGGCAATAAAAAATGCAATGTGTGAGTGTAATTATGAACAATAGGTGATGGTGACTGTTAGAGGTGAACGGATATAACACCATAATCCAGAAACTTGTAATGTAGAGTTTAACATGTATAAATCTGAGAGTTAGAGAATTGGAGCTTCTGCTTTTTTAAAGGTTAGGTGTTTAACCCCAATGGACTATTATACATTTGTGATTTTTTTTGTATGGTATATATTTATTTATTTATTTATGTCCATAGAAATACAAATACAAATACAAATACTTTTATTTATTTTTTCCTCCAAAAGTGACTAACATTGACATTAAAAAAAAAAAGATGCAGTTTTTTGCTTATGTCATATTGATTATTTTTGTCCCTCATTTGCCGAAGCACTTAATCTTATTAGGGTCAAAGGGAGTCTAGAGCCTATATTAGGAGATGGCGGAGTACATCCCCAGACCATCAACACATACAACCACTCACACTCACACCTAGGGGCAATTTGGAACAACCAATTAGCTTAATGTGCAGCATATTTTTGGACTTTGGGAGGAAACCTTAGTACCCTGAGGAAACCCACACAGGCATGGGGAGAACCCATAAATAAGTAAATAAATAAATAAATAAATAAATAAATAAATAAATAAATAAATAAATAAATAAATAAATAAATCGCACCAAGTATTTTTATTATTATTTGCATTCATTTATGTATTTGTGTGTGTGTGTGTGTGAGTGTCACATCAAGGTCTTTACAGAGAAATTGCCATCAGCTTGGACTGTTCTAAAGACCTTGGCCAGCGATTTCTCGGCACAAAACCAAGCAAACGAGGTTAATAAAGTTTATTAGATGCCATTATAAAACAGCAGGCTTTTTTATTTACTTCTTGAGCTGTTACTTTTTTCATTCCATCAGAGATGCTACTTTCAAAGTCTGCTTTGGAATAAGGCATCTTCATCTGTGTTGGTGAGGGCTTGGGTAGCTTTCAGATTGTTGCCCTTCCCGGTACGAACACGATCTTGCTGACGGGCAGTGACTACTTTGTGGGAGTTCGTAAACTCTTTATCCCTAAGGATAATTCTAGAATCTATCGTCTCTACAAGCAAATGCTAAAAGCTGCTAAGGATCCTAATGCACAGGTCCAGAAGGACATACACAATTTTCTGTATGTACTGTTGTTGTTGCCATAAAAGAAAAAATATTATTCAATCTCTAATCACTATTAATAACTTGTATTATTAATAATAACTATAGCAAAGCTAACTGAAATCAAATAAAGTTATGAGAATGGTGCACTAAAAGCTGAACCCATCAACGGGATTAACTAAAAAATTAAAAATAAACAAAGCAGATTTGTACAATGTATTGCTAAATCACCAAAAAACATACGCACACATACATACCATGTCTGTTTTATATTCTAATGGATTCCCCAAACACCAGCTGATTACAATTAAACTTAAAGCATATGTCTCAATAATTTCTCATATTTAGAAACTATAGTGATTCCAAGAGAATAGTCCAGGCTTACCAGTAGATTTTGGAAGATTTGTAATATTATGTCTGCAATAATGTCTTCTTTGAAGATCTGAGATTGTTAATGGACACCATGATTGAATGAAAATCGTTATATTGTGTTAGAATGTCAAAAATTTACTGTTACCAGTTACAAGTTTTGGCCCAAATTTCCTGGTTATATTCAACATATAATGAGGGCAGTCTGTGTCCTGTAATAGCCAAACCGACCTGTCCTACATTCCCAGCTGCGATGGTTGGTCTAGAACAGCATTATTTTATAACTACACAAGGTCTTTTTGTAATGGGACACTGTTACATAAGATTGATGCATATGTGGCTTGCATGGTTTAAAGAATGCATTCATGGATTCCTTGTTGAAAAATATCCATCCATTTATCCATCCATGTATTTATCCATTCATCTATTATCTTTACCATGTATCTTTCAGGCTATATCAATCAATTAATCAATTAATCAATCATCTTTATTTATAAAGCACTTTAAAAACAACCGCAGCTGAAACAAAGTGCTGTACACAAACAGACAAAAAACAAAAACAGGCAGAAATTAGTTAAAAACAATTGATAAAATAAAGCAGATATAAATACTAAAACTATTGTGTCAATGTTTTTTTTTGTTGTTGTTGTTGTTTTTTAAATAATTTAAAAAAAAGTACAAACAATAAATAAAAACAAACCAAACAACACTAAAACAGGAGCCAAATCTCATGCAGGGTCGAAAGCCAAGAAATAAAAATAGATTTTAAGACGCGTTTTTAAAATGGACAGTGAGGAGCTTTGTCTAATGTGAACGGGAAGCTCATTCCACAATTTGGGGGCTGCCACAGAGGTGAAGGGGTGAAGAAGCTCAGAGAGGTAAGATGGGGCCAAGCCATGTAAAGACACAAATAAAAGTATCATAAAACGAACTCTAAAATGCACAGGCAGCCAGTGCAGGGAGGCCAAGATGGGAATAATGTGCTCCCTCTTACATGCTCCGGTTAAGAGGCGAGCGTCAGTATTTTGCACCAACTGGAGACGTAAGAGGGAGGACTGGCTGACACCAAAATAAAGTGTGTTACAGTAATCCAGCCGGGATGTAATAAAAGCATGGATTACTGTTTCAAAGTGCTGTTGTGCAAGAAAGGGCTTCACCTTTGCCAGCTGCCTAATGTGAAAAAAGCTGGACTTTACAACTTTATATGGCAATCCAAGCTGACTTTGGATGAGAGGCAGATACACTTCAGGCAAATATATGGAAGGAACAACACAGAGACAAACAACCATTCACAGTCCTATTCAATTATGAGACAGTTGAGCTCATTGGACTGCGGTAGTGATAGTGCTAACCAATGCACAACCACCAATCATGAAATCATCCTAAAATAATCTCCTTCCTACATTATTCAGATGTCATATTTGAGAGAAGCATCTCAAATTAACTAGCAGTCACTTATGCATCACATCCACAAAAACGCTTCGCTCAGGAATCCAACACACACTATCCCTGCTCATTCACTCCCACTCATTAGCCAAGCCGTTTATTCCTACTAGAGTGGCGGGGAGACTGGAGCTTACTTCAGCCGACTCTGGGCAAAGGCAGGGTACACTTTGGCCAACACACACACACACACAACCATACACACTAACACCTAGGGGCAATTTAGAACAACCAGTTTGTCTAATGTGCACTTCTTTGGGGGAAACCAGAGTACCCGGAGGAAAGCGCAAGCGGGGAAGAACATGCAGACTCCATACAGAAACACCCTCACCGAGCCCAGGACTCGAACCAAGGACCTTCTTGTTGTGAGCTTGACGTGCTAACCACTACCCCCGTGCCGCCCACAAATTATCCTAAGTATTATCAAATATTTGTCAGCGTAACCTCATAGCCATCGGAAAAAAAAATGTCAAGTAAACAACTCTGGCAGGAATTCAGCTCAAGGTACTGTTAATGAGAAGCCAAGATATCTGTGAGGCAATGTTAGGATGATGAGGCCGTACGTGACGCAGCACCTGTCAAGCTGATTTTAGCTCAGAGTACCTGTAATACAAACTAAATAAATAAATAAACCTCGGTGAACAGGCTTGGTCACTCTCAGAGATCTTGGTGTATGCCTCCCAAAGCAGTACAGGGTAAATGGGTAAGTGGGGGGCGTTTAGATTAAAACTACTCTCACAGTGCCCCCTGCTGGGTCACTTTTACCAACAGACACATCAAAGTTGACTTGCACATATTTTGGGTCAGTGAATAAATCAAAGGCCTTGTGTTAAAAGCCAACTATACCTCAGTTTACATGAAATGTTCTTAAATTCCATGCAATACTAAACTATATATTCATTTATAGACTCACAAAAAAAATGTTTAAAGTTAACTTCTTGTATTTGATGGTTTATGTAACTTGTTGTTGTCATTAGTGATAATTAATATGTTTTAAATGACCATATTAGGAAGTTTAGTTTAATATATTTTTCATTGCCTTTGACATTCTCTTAGTGTTATGGTTGTAATTAACATAAGTTTCATGCATATGTATGAATGAAAATGTACTTTTAAATAAATTAGTGTTTTACTCAATAGTTTTAACTTAAAGTATTTCATTTAATTTGTTTTTCTTAACAAGCAAGTACTTTGCAAGAAAACCATCTAGGGTGAAGCTCATTAAGGAAGTGGGCTAAGAATATGGACAATGCTTTATTTGCCGTATTATCAATAATTCATCCATTCATTTAAATATGACTCTTTGGTAATTGAATCATCCTTTCCAGATCTCCAATGGACTAGGTGAGAGGTAGTGGTACAAAGGACGGTATGAACATACAGTTCATTATCACCAGAACCAATTTAAATTCTCCACTCCATTGGTGGAAGGTGTGAAGAAATAAGAGAACCTGCAGGAAATGCACATGGGCACAAAGAGACCTTGTAAAAACACAAGTTAGTTGGTCATTTATTAAGTGGTACGCATGTGTAACCTCAATGAACAACAATTTTTAGTATCTTGGAGAAACTTTTTTTGGCATATCCAAGAGACAACAAGACTCCAAGAACTCGCCACTGAAACATAGCAACATTAGCCAATCACAGGTGTTTATTAGTTTGTATAGAACTCCAGTAATGTTCAGCTGTCATGTAGACAGGGATTATTTTTAATTTCTACGTTTGTAACGCATTACAAGGTAAACGTTTCAATTTTTTTATGAACACTGTACAATTCGAGAATCCTGACCTATTTTTCCCTGCAACAGACATTCAAAACAGTTGATATGTGAACACAGTTATGGAGCTTTCAAATTCACCTCACCCAAACCTGTCAGTCACTGCTGTCATAGCCCCACTAAATTTCATTCATTCATTTTCTGAACCGCTTAATTCTAATAAGAGTCGCGGGGGAGGCTGGCGCCCATCTCAGCTGACTCTGGGTGAGGGCAGAGTACACCCTGGACAGCTCACCAGGCCATTGCATGGCAGAAACATGTTGATGGCTATGCTTCCATCAGCAATGGTTTGTTTAAATGCCTCTCACCACAGACAGTGAGAGACATGGCCGGCATTTGATAACCCAGTTAGCTGCACTGGGGGGACAGCAGTGACAACCTGTTGACAGTGGGGCCTGAACCCCTGACCTTGGGATCAGTAATCCAGCACCTATTAAAGGGGTGTTTTGCTTTGATAACGACATTTATCTGACATGACTTTTACTGATAGGCTAAAGGAATAGCGATCCTTGTTTGGGATACAGATTCTACAGCATGTTCTTTAAAGTTTCATCAGTGTCCAAGATCGACTTGCTAAAACGGATTCTAATGAGAGCTCTTTCATCACAGTGTGAAGCATGGGCCACCATTTGCGGCACACGCTGTGATGCTATTCTTTTAAAGTTCTTTATTTACTTGTACTGCTTGGATGCCTTTAAGAATTATGAATCATCCCCAGTCCCGTATCACAGCAACAGCTTGATGCAGGGAAGAGGTGTTAAATTATGCATCACTTCCTGCATTTAGACTCAATCAGAGGCCAGCCTGCCCAGGCCATATTTCAGTTATCTAGCTGCAGCATGTAAACATGGTTGAGGTTTGCCTTCTCATCATTTCTGATCCATTCATTTTATGTTAATTGAACATCGAAAAAAAACAAAAAAAAAAACAATCAGTGGTCATGAATAAAAATGATGTATTTTATGCCATTTCCAATTTCACAGTGATTATAATTAATAGTTATGACCAAATCCAACTATCGACACCTAACACTTTAATGTTTGTCATCGACAGTTGAAGACAATCCTTCTGCTCACAACGCCCAGAGAATGGATCCAGGAGCAGAATTCAGACAGTCAAAATGAGTGAAGTGACATTTATGCTGGTTCCAATACTTGCAATAGTGAAGGCGCTTACACACACACACACACACACAAACACACACACACACACACACACACACACACACACACACACGGCAGTATTAACAGATAAGGCAGGAACACCACAGAAACACAGAGATAGAAGAACCAGTAGAACATAGAACCCCCCCTCATGCAGGTGTGTATTGTACCATGTAAACGTCTGTGGAATGGCAGAAGTTGGCATTATGAATGATACAAATATCAACAAGAGAATGAAGCTGAAGTATCACAACAATGAGCCATAAACTAAAAAAACCGCTCAGAGAGCGCAGACCTTCGCCAAGGGCACAAAAAATCATAAAACTTTCCCCGTATCCAGACAATAATCTGGATCGCTGCCAAAATTTTATCAATTGCTCCTTGTATCATTTCCCAGCTATCCTGAAAATTTCATTAAAATCCGCTCATAAGTTCAATAAGACAAACAAACAAACAAACAAACAAACAATCGCTGGTGAAAACATAACCTCCTTGGTGGCGGTAATGAGAGAATTGACTTTGTTTTCTAACCACAGGGAGCTTTTTAGTTTGGGTCTTTCTTTTTTCTCCATAAAGATCTCCACATCAACAGAACAAAAAAAAATTAATCCACTGGCCTTGCCAACACAGAGAAGACACTGTGTGAATGTTTCACCCACAAGCCTTAGGAGATGTAAATGTCTTTCTTACTTTTTTTATTGACAGTGTTGCCATTCAATCATTCTTTTGCCTAGCCCTGTGTTTACAATGGGGCACGATGTCCGTGATAACAAAGAAGAAAAAAAAAAGCACAGAGCTCCACCATTTATGAGCACGCTTGGAGCACGATCGGGGTATTAACAGGAGACAGCTTGAAGTAATCGTGGAGATGAAGTAACCACAACCATAAACCAAAAACAGGAGATGAAGCAACCGTGTCACCAAGTTCATCAAGATCCCCTACGATGGTGCATCAAGGTCTGCTATGCTCTGATAAGGTCTCTTAATCTCTACTGCACACTTCCGCGCTTCCCACGTTGTATCACGAGTGGCGTCAAATCGTAACACAGCGGTGTAATCGTGGCAAAATCTTTGACAGTCAAGTTGACACTGCGGTACGATTTGACGATTTTATGATCAGCACGATCATCACAACTCTACCTAGTTCTCTCAAGATCATCATTATTCCATCCCACGACTACCCAGGTTCAACACGATTCACTCAAATCATGGAGATCGTGGACATCATGCACCTTTTAAACCCAGGGTAATCGATTAATCCTGTTAATGTTGTTGGGAGGCTGGAGTCTATCTCAGCTGTCTCTGGGCAAAGGCAAGGTACACCTGGAACAGATCACCAGTCCATCACATGGCCAACCCACACATAACACACTCACACTTACCCTCCACCTATGGGCAGTTTAGAACAGCCAATTATCCTAATGTGCATGTCTTTGGACTGTGGAAGGAAACCAACATACCCGAAGGAAACCCATGCGAGCACTTGGAGGACATGCAAACTTCACACAGAAATGGCCAAGCCAAGCCCGAGATTCAAACCCTGGACCTTCTTGCTGGGAGGTGAACTTGCTAACTATTACGGCACCATGCCACCCCGATATTGCCATTTTATCAAAATCATCTACTAATTAAAAAACATCTAGAACTTTGCAAAATCCATGTTGATGCAGAGTCAACTGTTTGGTCAGACATTCCCCAGCCCTTACTCTTGAGTTTATAAAATCAAAATAATGTTCATTTTTCGCTGGTCAAAACTTATCATTCAGCACCTCGTCCACTCCTCAGCCCTGAATTCCCGCACTCTTTTCCTTTTCTTGAATTATTGTGCATAAGATGGGAACACAATTTAGGATAGGACCCATGATGTAAATACACACTTCGATAATCTCCAAACTTTGGAAACAGGTTTAATTTCTTTCTGAAATCTATGAAGTGCAATTCCAACTTTGAACACTTTGGCTGTTTATGAAAGATGAGGTGAAATCGATTTCTAAAGGCCTTTAAGTAGCCATTAAAGTAAGGTTATGTACCAAGTCCAATTGCAGAAGATTACAGCCCTAAAGAGAAAGAGATGAGGACGAGAACTTCGCTCCTGGGTATTTGCCAGATATGCTTTGTTGGCTTGCAATCAATGCACTATTGAATATTGCAGATACAGTCCCTTGTTACAAAGTCACAATCATTTGAATGGCTGCACCGCAAGTAAATAAAGGGTAAATGAAGGCCCTTTAATATTCTTCGCCAGCTGCTTGGAAGTTGGAATGACTATATTTAGTAAGTAATTAATGGGGTGTGGCCATATGGATGTATAGTAATAATATTTCTATTTACGTATACATACATATTATGTATGTGTGTGTGTGTGTGTGAGATATTTCAAAGTAAAGACTGCAAAACCTTTGAGGAATATAAGTTGGAAATGCCTGTTACACAGATTTAGGTAGAGTTGTACAAGCAAAAGTACAATTTCTGATTTTCAGTTTTCTGGTTTCTACATAATTTGATCAAACTCAAAAGCACCAGAAAGACTTTAATAGTTTGTTTTGTACAATCTTCATATTTTGTAGAGGTTTCTGGATGCATTTCCTGTCTGAGAGATGCTACAACCATCAAATGATCCATTATGTTTGTCTGATAAAGCGAGTCAATGGCATTTATCTTGCAAAGGCTAAATGAATGACACTGATGGATTTTTCAAGTCGTTCCATCAGTCCTTCTGGTATATATGCATGTGTGTATGATGTACTGGATGTGTGTGTTTTCCAGACAGCTCAATACTCTCTGGGGGTCATCACAAGACATGGTTTGTGGTTTAGATATCAAGAGATTCTCATCCATCTACTTTGTGGCATATTATCCAAGCCTTTTTTTTTTTTTTTTTTTTAAAGGCAGCATGATGGTGTAATGGTTTGCACATCCGCCTCACAGAAAGAAGGTCCTGGATTCAAGTGTTTCTGTAAACAGTGTACATGTACTCACCATGCTTGTGTGGGTTTCCTCCAGGTACTCTGGTTTCCTTCCACAGTTCAAAGACATGCGTTAGGTAAATTGGCTGTTTCAAACTGCCCCAAGGTATAAATGTGAGTTTTAATGGTTGTGTGTGTTGCCCTGCGATAGCCTGGTGAGCATCAGCTGTGATAGGCTCCAGAGTCCCCACGACCCTAATAATAGTAGGATTAAGCAGTTTGGCAAATAAGATGAGAGTGATGAGTATGTAAATTATCGTGCATATTTGAATAAGTATTTAATATTTAAAACAAGGAAGGAATGACAAACGAAAAGATTATGTGATACAATATTCAATCCAGACTCAGATCAGTGCTTTATCGATATCTGTACTATTATATTTCTGGTATTTGTAAAAAGTGATATGGACTTTAAGCCGAGGGCTTTTAGCAATTCACAAAACATGTGACATCCTTACTTGGCCAGAAACTAAAGACCTCCTTAATGCTCAATATAAATGACATGCCTTGCATGTTGTTACAATAAAAAAGTAGCCTATGCGTCAACATCAATTACGAAATCAATGAAGCATGATCGATTCACATTACTTCCTCCCTACAGCATGAATGCACAAGCTCTTGTGCATGGAATAGCTCCCAGGCTAATTGCTAATGACACTTCAGTTTAACTATCTGTCATGGAGGTTAAAAAAAGAAAGAAAGAATATATTCACACAAACAGTGTATGACTCACCTAACACATTATCAAGCGGACTACGGGATTGTTTCATTGTCTAGACAACTAATGGTCCTGCTTCAGCAAGATGGGTAATTACAAAATTGTTTGTGTCATGTGGAACAACCTAGAAGCTTAAATAATAAATGTATATAAATTTATATTACACTTACAGATAAAATATATAACACACACACACACACACACACACACACACACACACACACACACACACACACACACACACACACACACACA
>JAOUQZ010000001.1:17114719-17156309 GCA_028564935.1 Neosilurus hyrtlii
AGAAACGCCCGAGCTGGGAATCGAACCCAGGACCTTCTTGCTGTGAGGCGGACGTGCTAACCACTGCGCCACCGTGCTGCCCTTTTATTACAACTGTGTGTGATTATACAAACCATGCTTCACCTAAATTATGTAAAATTATTCATTGATTTTTTGTTTTCAAACCTGAAAACTGGGGAAAATGTACATTATGTTACTTACATACATATATATATATATAATATGTACTCTCATAATGTCAATCTCATAATTGACAATCAATTAATTCAAACCAACGTAAACTTTTCGTGAACTTTTGTTCAGGTATCTATGAAAATGAACCGTACACAGTTAAACAGAGCAGGATTATATTAAAGGTTGTGCTATTCCCTTGTTTCACCTCTTCAATCTCTTCATTGCTGTCTAATATTTTGCTTGACAAATTTCCCCACATCTTTCTCCTGGCAGTAAAGTATCACACGCTGCCCTTCAAAGGATTTTATAAAGCGTCTTCTCTAAAAGCATCAGCTACTTCAAGCAACTGCAATGACTCAAAGACGCAAAGAAGTTCAAATGTGTCAGTTTTCTAACTGTTGATTAGGCACTTGCAAAATCTGGTTGACAACCAGGATACAACACCATGTCCCGAGAGTGTGTGCATGCACCATGACATCTCTGTTTTTCTCTGACAAGGTGCTGAATTTAACGGAGACTCGATCAATGCTATAAAGCTCCTGAAACATCCTCCTTCTTTGTATTACCAACAAAACTGTACTGCTTCTGTATCTGGAGGAAGGATTTTTGAAGCCAACAGAATACAAAAAACTCGCATTTGTAGGTTTGATAGTCGGCTGGGGTTTATCCTTGGACAGTCGGTCAAAAAAAGTCTTGTCGCACATGTGGACATTCATGTATAAAAGCCCATCTCGCCAAACTATTAACTGATTTTCATCAACAATGACTTAATGGTACTGAATATTATGTGCTAGCAGCAGTATTGTTAAGAAATTTTTTCTAATCTTTACAGCTTCTTAAATATAAACATTTCTGTTTTTGTCTTGTTGCAAAGACTTAATTTCACTTTCAAGACTATATTTATTACAGAAAAATAAACAAATGGCCTTGTTTATAACTAAATATATAATATTGTAGCACATATAACATCATAATAAAAAAATTAAAAGCATCACTTAACATCATTAGTGCCTCTGCAAACATGGCCATGATGGTACCAGACTCCCCGGTGCTTGTCATGATGAATAATTATCATTAAATTATTACAATTATTAGACACCTTCAAGATCTTCAAATTACAGATAATAACAATTTGTAAGTGCTACTAAAAATTCTTAAGGCCCAAGACACGTGTAATCCATTTTAATACACAAGTAAGCTATTTTAGAGGGCAGCTCGTTCATCAAATGGTAAGAAATAAAATCTGCTATCAACCGTATGATGAGAAATCTGAGCCACCTGTAGGTTTGAAACATAACGGGAAGCAATAATCTAATATTTGCGTCTGGTGATGTTTCCTCCCATCTTACACAGCTTTGTGATACCTATGTACTGGAGGTGACCTTAAACCATGATGTTTGACTTTCAAACATGACTGGCTCTTCTGTGAACTCTGGGTCCAGCAATTTTCTAGATAGTCAGTAACAACATTGGTGGCAGAGCAACATGATATTAAATTAATAATTCATCTCAAATATCATTTTCTTCTCCAAGTTTCTGCTAATAACAGTTTCCAAGTGTTAGAGCCTTGGTAAGCACGTCATGGTGTTCTTGTACAGAACCCGTATGGAGTATGATGACCATTGCTAGAAATATGATGAGATATGAGTCCTAATGTAGCTTTTGAGGGAGTCATCAGGAGGCGAACTACACCTTTTGTGCAAACAGTTGTTTTGTGGGTAGTTTTCGTTGCATGACCGAGCTTTCCTATGTATCTATACCAAGGGTGTCTGAAATTTCTTACTACTGCTTGCAAATTATTTTTATTTGCTTTTAGATGTTAAAGGTTTCTGCAGTTGGGGTATGAATACTTTTTCAAGCCACTGTAATATACACCTTTAGTTTAATTCCTTTTATCTCAGTGATGCGTAGATATGAATAAAACAGCAGAAGTAATCAAACTGGCATGTCATTGTGTGGGGCTATAGCTTAGGGGAATATTCTGCTTATTATTTTAGAAATGTGCTGATTTTGGTTTATATTAGTGTGCTTTGAATTTTCATTTCTTGATAAAAAATTAAATGGCGAGTGAAGGAGTGCAGGTGGTAAAGCTGCATGAACTCTCTCATATGCTCAGTGTGCTCAAGGTGCTCTCACTGATTCTAGTGCTAGCTGGAAGCTGGACAGCAAGCTGCAGGGTACTATTCTGTGGGGCAATCTGTGGCAAAAAAAAATTTAGAATGCCTTTCGGGATTGGCGTATAGAGCTTCTTAAGTTCTTTTTCAGTGTGCAGCTATTTTGTACCATTCAGCTGCCAGTGAAATACATTTATGGGGTCTCCCAATATTCCAGGTTCTGTCGTTTTGGTACCTTAATCCTACTTCCTTCACCGTCTGACATGCACATTGGGCACATTTATTTTACATATTCTATTTCATACTTGTATAAAATTTGTTATATGTTGTTACATGTACACTGTGATCAAAAAGGAACACTATTCCATGTCACTATGTACTTGTACAAATGTTAATGACACTTATTTGAACCCTGATCCTTGCTGTTTAAGGTCATATCAATTTTATTGTGCAAAAACGATTGAAGGAAGAAAATTCATGTTTAAGCATTAATCCACCCCGCAACTGTAAGTTGAGAAATATGCAATTAGCCAAATTAACTCCTATTTGGGACATGGGGAGGCCCTAGCTGATCTTAGCAGACAGTGGGTGAAAGCAGGGTACACCCTGAACAGCTCACAAGGCAACACACACACGCACAAAACTACATTCCCACTCACACCTAGGCACAATTTGGAACAGCTAATTTGCCTAATGTGCATGTCTCTGGACTATGAGAGGAAACCAGAGTAGCCAGAGGAAACCCATTCAAGCATCGGGAAACCAAGCATGGGGAAACCATGTGTAACGCCACACAGAAACACCCAAGCCAGGGACGCGACCCCAGGACCTTCTTGCTATGAGGTGGATGTGCTAACCACTACACCGCTGTGCAGCCTACTGTCACTGGATTATACTGATGCAAATTTGCTGTGCCTTATGTGATGCATTAGTGCTGCTGTCCTTGGTGCTGAAGTTACACTGCAAGCCAACTACAGTGAGAGTTATAAATATAACCACAGAGGTTACTCATGGGAGGGTTGGGTTAGTAATATTGAAAACATTGATGTTTGTCTCAGTCATAATTTTAAATAATAAAAATATAATTAAATAAATAATATAATTATATGTATAATAAAAATAAATTTATCATGAGAATCCACTTCTTATCGGACCTATTGACCAAGGAGATAAAAAGTTTAGCCTAAATCAGTACCATATACATAAATGTCTCTGTTGTCAATACGTATGTAAAAATTATTCTTCATGCTCCCTGAACCACTATTTGATTTTTTTTTTTTCTCGTGGAAGAAGTGATGACTTGTTCACTTAGTACATTCAGGTCTTCAGCTGACTTCATATTATTGCCATATCAAATGTTGGTAAGCCTCGAGGTGACCAACTGGAGCTACAATGCCATGGAGATTACATGCTGTAATCAAGGCTAAATGAACTCCCTAAAAATATTACAGTGTGACTTTTTATTTTTTGCCAGGCAGTGTATTTGCATAAGTATTTTCATGAATGTTTTTGCACAATTATTATTTTTTTCCCCCAAGCACATGGTGTGCACAGTGTATGCTACTGCATGAAGGTTTCCTAATGAAAATATGCAAATTAAGACACACTATTGCTATAATGTAAACAAATCTTTTTCTGATTTCTGGTTTCTGATTAACACCATTTACATGGTCAATATTGAAAAGGATATGAAGAGTTTGAGTTCGAGTTCACATAAGTGGCATTGTTTTAATTATGAGAAAACTACTTTGAAGGTTTTTTTTTATCTATTTATTTTTATTAAGCTACTGGGAAAAGTTTCATTTTTTTTGTAAAGCCACTTAAAATTGTTTTTTCATAATTAAAATAATGGCTCTGTTTTTGAACTCAAACTCTTCATATGTAGCCTATACATATGTACAATATTGAAGGTCATACAGGATAATGCAAGAGGACTTTCAACCCAGTCAATTAATCATGGAGCTCCTGAACAGTGTACCACAATCATGGAACATGGCTTGGATGTTTGTCTGGTGTCTGCACATTCCCACCACCGGAATCAACCATTTGTACATAAGGATAAATTTAACCTAACCAACTGCACTGTCGGCTTCCAATTCCCAGGATGATGGCTATAGGGTTAATTGGGACAAATCTACTGTGTGTGTGACAAATTAAGCAGCACAATATTCATTAGAACAGTGGACTAAAGGTGAGAGGAACTTTATGATGGTCTGACACCCATAAACTAAAATGCATTTTGTCAAGCTTTCAGAAGAGAAGTAAAATCCTTAAATTCAGTAATCTGCGCAAATAATCTATATGAACAATAATATAATTTCATAGGAGAATTTTATGAATAATATAGAAGGAGATTATGGCTGAATTTATTACCAAATGACCCATGTGTCTGAACAGCTACATAAATTTCTTCTGTACATATTTTATTGGAGTTTTAGAGGGGGAAAAATAGCTCACAGCACTCCAAAGGTGATATTTCAGTAAAAACTTACATGCACATGATAATTCTTCAAACATAGCCTAACCAGCACTTGTATGTAGGATACATGTGGGTAGTAAGTAGGCTAAAAATTGGTCCAAAACAGGGATTGTTTATGGGTTCCATCGTGACCCCATGTCAACTGGCCACATGAATTAAATTACCATTATTAACCTAACAACAACCCACAAAGGAAAACCATCTGGTCTTGCCAAAGTAATTCAAGTGGGCTTCAGTTACGATGCCCATTTTGAGCAAATGCCAAGTTGATGCCTGTGCAGTCTGGGCATAACCCAGATGGGGCACACATACACATGGGGGCAGTTGATCACCTACTGCCCACATGGGTCCCACATACAAGTGCTATCTGGGAATCAATCAAGCAGTATGAATATATCAGGCTTTCTTCCCTAAGTGTGCTGTGAAGTTATGAGAATTTTGTTGAACAGTATGATTTACTGTAATCTATTATTAGATAGCAGATTTTCTGGCTAAGATTACATGGGACCTTTACAGGAAAGATCAGGAGCAAATCGCTTTATGGAAGATTTTTTTGGTGTGCAATACGGTACTGACTTTTAGAAAGAAAAGAAACATTCTCTTAGGCTTACAATCACAAATACTCTCTGCTGAATGGGCCAATGGCAAAAGGTTATATAAAAGCATTATGGTGTGAAGAACACCAGCTGTAAAATTTGACTACATAAGATTAAATGCTATCTAAGAAGGTTAGGAAATGCGCCACAAAAGAAGGAAACAGTGAACCAGGGAACCCTGAGACCATGAGAAAATACACAGAAACCTCAAGCAAACAGGATCAAAGCTGGGCCTGGAAGCCCACTCTGTCATTATTGGTTAATCAGGATATTGTAATTGTGATTTAAAGTCAGATTATAAGTCAGCCTTTATTTTTAGTCTTGGTACTAGTGGGGCACCAATGTAGGATTTCTCATCCAAAAAACTCCACAGTTCTTCAGGAAGCTGCTTCCCCACTTTCCCCTGACATGCTGATTTTGAATGCTGGTTCAGGCTGATTCTTCCTCTCATTGTGCCCACTCTACTCTGATTGTTCACCTTTCTGAATTGGATCACCTTTCATTTCAGTACTCTGGGAGGCAGACCAGAATATGCAGAGATACCACTGTGCATGGGGAGAAGTGGGGGAAGGCCAGCTAATCATCAGGCCAGTACGCCATGATGCACAAGTGTGAATGTATGGGTCAAAAAGTGGAAAAGCATAATATTGTGCCTTTTAAAGAATGGAGCAAAATTAAAATGATTATTTGTGTAGTTGCCCAGTGATTTGGTCTACAGTATATTTATTGCCCACCCTGAATCCTTTGCAATGCAAATATGTGACCAGATACATCTAATAATAATCATCATGATCATATGGAGTGAGTAACCATCTGTTCAGAAATAAAGTGGAAGAATTAGTTCAGATTCTCTAAAAATGGTTACCGGGTATAACGCATCACTTGCTTGTATTAGCAGATGCTTCAAAAACAAACAGCAGTCTATTAAGTCATTTGTTTGTAGAAACAAATATATAAGAATATTTTATATAAATATATTAGTGGGATTATTTATTCCCACATGGGTTGTGGGAGGCTGGAGCTTCTCAGCCAAATGTGGGCGGGGTACACCCTGAACTGCTCACCAATCTACTGGAGGGCCAACTTCCACACACATCACCATTCACACTCATGCTCACACGTAGAGGACATTGGCACAAACTTGCTGAGCCCGGGACCCTGGTGATGCAAGACTAACCACTACTAACCACTATGGCACCATTACCCACAAGACATCCATATCAAGTTGTTCAATATGTCTGGTAACAATGTCAACACATTAATAAATACATGGATTAAAACTGAAATCAAAGTGTTAATTTAGCCAGTATAAATGACATAATAATAATAATGATGATGATGATGACGATGATGATGATGATTATTATTATTATTATTATTTATAATAATAATAATATTAATAATAATAATAATAATAATAATAATAAATTGATGTATTGATTTTTTTTAACAATTCATAGCTATTATATAGTTTTATTTGTAATCACTTTATTTAAAAGCTACTGGAAAAAAAGAGTTTTTGAAAGCTACCGGAATTATTATTAAAACTTCTGTTTTTTAACTCAAACTCTTCATATGTATACAATGGGTGATTTCAATGGTTTTCTGAAACTATGTAACTGATAACAGTTTAACAAAGTGACAGACTGAGGATGTTTTCGATTTAATCCTAAAGAAAATGTGTTTAACAGTCATTAAGAAATTCCATTTTCTTTCTGAATGCTTATTTACCGGTGAATGAAGTGGTTGTTTGTCCTCAATTTACCTACAAGAATAATTAAATGTATGTAAAATGTGGTACTTATTCTAAGTTAGTTGTGACCTGAAGGAGTGATTAAAACTGCTGTTGACAGAATCATAAAAGGATTGACAACTACTCAGTGGTCACAGATACAGTCTGGACTATTGTTTACTTTCTAAAATAATAGAATTCTGAAAATTCATTATGGGGTCGGTTTGTATTCTGTGAGAGATTGTTTGAATGCATACATGTTCTGAAAGCAAAAGAAAAACTATAAGATGAGGTGAAATGTATTTATCTTATTAACTTGTGTTTTTATAGCAGCTAAATTTGTAGCTTGTCATGCTACTGAGAAATTCCATAAGGACTCACAATACACCTCCTAGCATCCCTTGCACCACTCCAGGTCACCTGGGTACTGACATACGCATGACATGACCACCACCACACCCTTTTATACTCATGCTTACTTACACGCCAGGACTCAGTTTACTATTGCTCTTTGCAAAGTATGATTCTGTTTCTATGCCAGTCATTACCGAGACTTTGATTATTGTTCACCATCCACGTGTATGATCCAATTTGACCAAAATATTCTGCTCTGCCTTTGATATGCTGATCCCATGTCTTCATATATGAGCTCTACTTGTGTATGTTTGACTATGTTCTTTGGATTATCTCTGCTGGGTGGTTGGTCTCATCAATCTTCTTCAGCCTGTTTCAAGTCAATGATTCTAGATTGTGTTTTGGATTTGTCTGCAAAAGAGTTTTCATAAAACAACTGAATCTGCACATTGCATCTGCTGAATTTTTCAACCACATGCTGCCTGATTTTTATCACTCTAACTTTATTTCTATTTTATCCATCCATCCTGCTTAGCAATCAAAGTCACAAGAGAAGCTTCAGCCAATCCCAACTGACTTGGGGTTAGAGTTCGGTACATCCAGAAGAGGTTTCCAGTCCCTTACAAGATTAATGCAGACAAGAAAAATGTGCATGTCCTTGGATTTACAAAGGAAACTCAAAAACCCAGATGAAAGCCACGCAAGCACTCCACACAAAAAGGCTCTGGTTTGCTATGAGGTTATAACCTAGAACCTTCTTGCTGCAAGCCCATACTGCTAACCTAATAAAATAAATAAATAAACAAACAAACAAATAAATAAAAACAGTGTGGGACATATATATATATGAAGAGTAGTGATTAATTCAAGACTGTGGTTATCGCCAGCATGATGAGTCCACTGTTGGCTGAAGATCAGGTTCAGGAATGCTCATGTGTGCATTTGAGGAATAAGAACTCAGTGAAATACATCATTGTCTCTGTCTATTACTGCAGCTACAATATACACACTGATGCTAATGATCATTTTTACACTGATTAATTTTATAATTCAAAGAGTCTCCAGTCCAGCACAAGAAACTTGACAGATGAGCTGTAATGTTTTAATTCATATATTGTTATACAAATAAAATACAATCATTAAAAGTTGACTTATTATTGTTGACATTAAGTTGCTGTATGTTCTTTTTTATAATTTCTGACTGACCTGTGTGTAGATTTTACTCATTTAAAATGTTATTAAGTTCAAAAAGGTGTGTGTGCCAATGAGATTCAGAGCGGTGCTATTTTTAAGAACTACCTGGCAAATAACCTGGCTAGGTCTCACGGGAAAGAAGACAAACAATGACTCATATGTACTGGCATGATACTTTTTCCATAACAACCCTTAATTAGCACTGAACTTGTATGCTGTGGATTCAAGCCAAGCCCTTAATGTAACTTTATGAATTGATATTTAAGGTGAAATCCAAATAAATGTCTGCTAGTTTTTCTCATAACTATGTTTTGTGCAGTACCTTGCATGAATAATAAGCATCAGAATCACCAGGGAAGGCGGCATTGTGGCGTAGTAGTTAGCAGTTCTGGCTCAGAGCAAAAAGGTTCTGGGTTTAAGTCCTGGGCTCGCAAGGGGATTTCTGTATGGAATTTGAATACTCTCCCTGTGCTTGTGTGGGTTTCCTCTGGGTACTCCAGTTTCCTCCCACAGTCCAAAAACATGCACATTAGGCTAACTGGCTGTTCCAATTTGCCCCTAGGTATGGGTGTGAATGGTTGGTGTGTGTTGCCCTCTGTTGGACAGGTGAGCTGTTCAAGGTGTACCCCACCTTCACTCACTTTTGGCTGAGATAGGCTCCAGCCTCCCCACGACACTAACAAGGATTAAGCAGTCCGGCGAAAGAATGAATAAATCACAAGGGACCACCCCATACAATATTATGATACATAAGTGCCAGTTTAAGGTATTGCATATCTGTAAAGACAAATAAATAAATAAACTTACAGGCATGCCTTTGTTCACCCAACAGTATAAAGAGGTTCCAGTAAAAATCCTGGGAAGGTAACCTGCGATGAACCAGCACCAGATCCAGGAGGAGTTGAACTCCTAGTTGCTTCATGCTAAGGAAACCGGGGATGAGCTCGGTCCTCACTCAGGTGTAAAAGCCCAGCAGACTTAACCTTTGCCTAATTCTCAAGGCCACACCGATGCTTTAATTTGATGTGTCGTTTCAAATTCAATGATTGTAGCAAACATCCGTTCTTGCTTCTTCAGACCCGGTGTGCACAATTTGCATACAAATGTGTAGTAACTCCTGTCCGAGTCCTCACTTCTTTGCTCATAAAACAAACAGGCTTCAGACATCAGACAGCCTGCCATAAAACAGTGTCCTAAAAGATGACCAAAGAAACATCAATGTGAACAGTGTGCTTTATTACTTAGTACAAGTTCACATTCATATTTCTAAACTGAATCGTTCAGTTTAGCGTTCACAAAAAAATATGAATGCACTCAGTGAACTTCATGCACAGCACTGACTACACAATGCAGAAAAGGCGACATTGTACCGTCCATTGAGAGTGAATATCAAACACTGCTGATGGAGGAAATACTGAAATAGTCATCAAGTACATACTTGTGGTCAAACAAACTGCTAGACCTTTACAGTGATTAAAAAATCTAATGGCTTTGCCTCTATATAATTACTTTATCTAGGAAGGGAGTACTGTTGTTTAATTCAGAAACGAATTGTTTCTTCACAGCTAATTCTCCATCCCAGGAAACTTAATAGCGCATGTCCTGACAATATTGAATTCAAATACTGCTTGTCGAGGGGACTTTGCGCTATCCACTTGCTGGGTTGTGGAACAAGTCTGTCTTTACTCCTGCTCCAATTAAAAACAGATTTGGGCCAATTTTCTGCTTCACAATGAAGAATGGACTTTGTAGACCCAC
Source organism: Neosilurus hyrtlii (assembly GCA_028564935.1). Taxonomy (NCBI): domain Eukaryota; kingdom Metazoa; phylum Chordata; class Actinopteri; order Siluriformes; family Plotosidae; genus Neosilurus; species Neosilurus hyrtlii. The sequence goes on from JAOUQZ010000001.1 coordinate 17,125,121, forward strand.
TCAAGCCATGGTCGACATGACAATTAAGTTCTATTATGAAGGACGTCCCAGTGAAGCCAAGTCAAATGAGTCCGTTTTCACATCTGCTGGAAGAGGAGGTTAATTTCACCCTGAGTTGGGTAATTTGTTATAGTGTTCCATCATACTGACAATGAGAATGCTGGGGAATGTCATGTATCAAAAGATGCACATTGATGGTCCACTAAGCTTAAGTTTTCTGATAGTAAATTTAATGATGATTTCTTGGGTAAGACCAGGTTGCACAGCTTCGGGGACTTTATACCATGTGTTTCTTCTTATTCAAGAGCATAAGAAAAAAGAAAGAAACGAAGAAGTCTGATTTATTTCCATTGCCAAGCATCATAGCACACTCACAAGGCCATTACAAGTGTTAGAATAAAACCAAGTCTTGACTCAGTCTATATTTGTGTGCCAATTAAAATCGTATTCAGTGATTTTATGATTCTCAAAGAAAGATGGTGTCAGCAGGCCATGGATAAAATGACAATTAAGTCCAAATACATTGGACTCCTTATCAATGCCAAGTCAAACGAGTCCTTCGGTCCATCTGCCACAAGAGGAAGTTAATTTCACCTCAGGTTGGATCATTTATCCTCGCTTTACTTTTCACTTTGCTGTCAGAACGGCAGAATATTTCCATTTCATAAAGTTATCATGCGCATCAAAGTGTCATGCTCGAATGAATGTAATTAAAATACAGCCAGCACTTGTAAATCAACCTTCTCAATATTAAACTCAAAGTTCATTTCTTGGACTAGACTGAGTCACCACTTTGCCAAGCTATTACACAACTCCTCAATATGTTCATGTCAGTGAGAAAGATTTTTCTTTACTATAATGGCCATGAAAAAAGACAGCGAAAATATTAAAGTCAGTTGACTACAAACCCTGACAAAGCATTCAATAAGAACGAGAGCGCAGTCGCTAATACAGTCTGTGTGAATATTTGAAACTCTTTGTGTTGATCATAAGCCAATTTTATTTAAGTGCTCACCTTTTACCTTTTGCTCTGTCGGTGTGGAGAAAAGGGAAAATGGAGCCTACAATTTTGCCATGGCATCTTTGACATTTTAAATTAAAGCTATTACATAGAAAAAGTTCAGGTGCTTTAAATGAGTGTTGCATATCAGACAGTATTAGGAGACAGAAAAAAAGAAGTCTGGAAGAGTCATCAAGTGCAGACACTCTGGCTGACCAAACAACCTGGCTGACCTTTCCAGTGATTAAACAACCTAATGGGGTTTGCTTTCAAATTATGACTTCATTTCAAGAGTAAGTATGATTTTTTTTAATGCAGAAAATGATTAAATTGGGTAATTTAAGCCATGTGATCCTGAAAACATTAAAATGTATGCATGTCATGGTGGAACTTGCCACATGATCACATTCACAATTTATATGGCAACCTGCAAAAAACACTAAAAAGTCAGGATTTTTAAAACAAGAAAAAAAGGATGAGGGATGTATTACTTAAAGTCAAATGAAAGTCAAGCCGACTTCTTCTGCGACACATGAACATATGCATATTTTGCTTATCTGGTGATTTTTCTTACTTACACTTTGGAAGTTGCAATCCAGCTAAAATCTGTTTGATAGTTGGCATTAGCCAGATTAAAAAGGCTAATGATTCACTCTTAGCAAGGATAGTGAATTCATCGGTTCATATAAGTCAAGGTAATGGCAATACTAACAGTATACAGATATTAAACTGACAAATTCGATATAGTAGTGAACTAGTGAACTTCTGAATAAAATGAAATCATGTATCATAAACACTTAATTTCACATGCCATGTATTCATAATGTAAATTAGTTCTGTGTTACAGGGGAAACACGGGGCGATCCCATGAATTTTTGATACTCTTCACAATTACAATGGCGCCCCCTGTGTGTGCAGTAATTGCAGCAGTATAACAGCATGTTTTTAAAGAAAAAGATATATAACATACATGCATAGGCTTTTATTAATTTTGGGTTTAATTCCCCTTAAAATAAGAATTATTTGCCTACAAAGTAGGAATATTTGACTTGCCAAGATTTGAATTTATTAAGATAATTAAAGGAGATGTGTCACAGTTACTGCGCATGCTCAATACAACAAGAATAAAATGGCTGTCTGTCTGTCTTTACTGAGGTAAAAGTCAACAAATCTCTTAATCAAACCAAAACAGCTTAGTAGGATTCATTTACAATACAAATGAAATGACTTTTTGCTAAAATACAGTGCAGCCAAACCGTTCTTTCTAGCACAAATCGTAATTACATAGTTATTATTGCCTTGTTAGACATCTCTCAATTCTCTCAGCTTTTTCTTTTTGCCTTGTGTGGCAAATAAACTGTTCAAAAGCAGAAGCAGTTTACTGACAAAACCAGGTGAAGTACAAAATATACGAAATAAACATGCTCTTACCTCTTCTGCCTTTGCAGGTCGAGTGAAAGCAGATGTTGTGTGAAAGCTGTGTTTTTTTGAATACACACATTACAGCTTCTGGGTTTTGAACGTTGCCATAACAGCATAAACAACTCAAATTCTTCTATGCATTTTGCTTCACGATCACCGAGATCCAGCTAGCTTTTCAGAGCTCTTGAGTTTGCTGTCTGGCATTGGCAGTTGTGACCACCTCTTTCCTCCTCTTATGGACGTGTCATACATTCAAAGTGTCAAAAAGGCACTTGAGTGTCCCAAACTTTTGAAAATAATCCCACATGTAAAAATCTATCTTCTTGAAACAGCATTCTATGATTTTAATACAAAGGTATAACTTCCAAGTGATGGAAAATGGTACAGACTATTGGTTAACCTCTGTTTGATTTCGTGGGGGGATGAACGGATTTTAAAGTACAGAGCATGTGCACGTGATTCAACTCTTTTGAGGACTGAAAAATGCTTATATTTAAGTGAAACGCTGCAACATTAAAATTTACACATTTGCAAACTGCTTAATCCTTCTAGGGTCACAAGGAGGCTAGAGACCATCTCAGCCGACACTGGGCGAAGACGGGATACACCCTGAACAGCTCCCCAGACTATTGCATGGCAACAAACACACAGAGCCAATTACATGTATACACTTGCATTCAAGGGGCAATTGGGAGAAGCTAGTTAGGCTAATGTGCATGTCTTTGGACTGTGGAAGCAGACCGGAGTATCCAGAGGAAACCCACACAAGCACAGGGAGAACATGCGAACTGCATACAGAAACGCCCGGGACATTCGTACTGTGAGTCGGACGTGCTGACCATTAAAACTTAATGGAGAAATAATTATATTGTTATACAGAAATACAAGCATATATTACCTATATTTAGGATCGTTCTTCTTACTTGGATTGAAGTTTTTGCAGTGAATCCTTCACATGGTCCAATTTTGAAATTTATCTTCTATATGCACAAGGTATGGCAAAAAATTTCTAAATGTACAATCATGAAACAATATTTAATAAACATGCAAAATAGAAAAACAACTCATTAATTTGAAATTATGGAATGCGTAAAAGTTTTGATACCCTTCAAGAACCAAATCAAGTAATTTCTTATGCATTAACTGCTTCATTGGGACTCATTAGGAAGATCAAGAATTGCCATTTGAAATAATAATGCCAACAGCAACCACAGGCTTGTCGAAGCAGCTGACCAAGGACGTGAAAAAAAATCCACCATCTCCTAACTTTCACAAATATCACACAGAATTGCATGCATGCTGACAAGAAATCAAAGGGAAATCCCCAGCTGACAGCAAGTACCTGCAGGAACGTTCAAATGATGCAGTGTTGCTTGTGCAGACATGGTCAACATCGGGGCTGCTCTAAGAAGACTTTTGCTGCAACCATAATCATGCCCACCTGACCATCTAATCATTTGATTAGGACTTAAGACTTTGAAATTGAAGATTTAAGCCAATGATTATATCTGCCAGGTGGGCACTATTATGGTTGAAGCAAAAGCCTTCATTGAGGTATATCTCTAGGAATAGGGTTAGACGCCACTGGTCTACACGGAAGAGTCATCAGGGGAAGAAAGGTCCCAAGTTGGCTGAAAAAAGAAAGAATAAACTAACAAGTCACCATCTTCCTGAAGGCGCTGGTACTTAACACAGTGTTTTGTGTCACCTGAACTCTCCTACTGTTCACACACTGGTTGGTTTAGAGGGACGATTATTAAATGAAAGGTATGTCAGTTATTGTAATAAACCTAGTGTGCATATGTTAAAGGCAGTGATGGGTAGGATTTCTCTCCGGATCATTGACTACAAAAGACTGGGCATGAGCACACCACTGCAGTGACTTGGGCTCAGAGGCATCAACATGGTTGTAAAGTGGGTAAATCAAAACATCTCTGGAATAAATTAAATACTGCACAACGTGATACAGATAATAGTGGATGGATGGATGGAAAGATGAATCATCGGCTGCCTTGCAAGCTTTACGCATAAATTAACTTTCTATGAATAAACACAGTCGTGACCAACTCATTATTTGCAACTTTTTGCTACAGATACTAAAATAGTTTAAAGCTTATATTTAATAGGATAAATCAGATTTTGCTTGCAAATCTTCCAGACAGCATACAAACTAGACAGGTCACTAGAAAATGAGTCGAGTTGGCCAAACAAATTAGTTGGTTTATTGGATATTGTAAACTTTTTTACAAAAAATCATCAATTACCAAGCTAAAATTTAAATATTTTACTAGGAAGGTTAAATTTGAAGTGAATATGGTTACTACAAGAAGAATAATCATTCACACTCACACCTACGTGCGATTAATTGTACCCATTATCTAATCAGTACTCAATAGAGTGTCTAACCAGCATGTCTTTAGCTCTTCTCCATTGTTGTGTTACTGTGATGCTGGCAAAAAAAGCCAGTCAGTGTTGGCTGATAAAGAGAAATCGAATTCGGATCTGACTATTCTCATGCCTGTTTCATGGCCACAAACTGGATACCAGGATTTAGGAAAGTGATGAGTATAAACGAAGGCTTCCATTGTGTTTCACTTCCTGAAGCCAGAGAGTTCAGACCTCCACCGAGGTCTGAACTCTCATTCGAAAAACATTTTCAATCCAGCCTTTATTTTCAATCAGTTATGCATTTGTAGGGTTATAGTTATAGTAGGGTGGCACGGTGGTTAGCAAGTCTGCCTTACAGCAAGAAGGTCCTGGGTTTGAGTCCCGGGCTCAGGCGCTCCTGCGTGGAGTTTGCATGTTCACCCCATGCCTGTGTCGGGTTTCCTCCAGGTACTCTAGCTTTCTCCCGGAGTCCAAAAACATGCAGGGTAGGTTCCAAATTGCTACGAGGTGTGAATTTGAATGGTTGTGTGTTGGCCCTGCAATGGTCTGGTGAGCTGATCAAGGTGTACCCCGCCCTCACCCAGTGTTGACTGAGACAGGCACCAGCCTCCCCTCCCTAATGGGATTAAGTGGTAGGGCAAATGATAAGTAAATTTACTTAAATCAGATTTGGAAAGATTAGATTTTTTTGTGTCCACACAGCCCTGAAATCATCCCATTAATGTCATAATAAGTCAACAAAAAGCAGATTTAAGTCATTTGAGATGTCTACACAGCCCAACTGACTGCATTTATAACACTCCCCTTTACTAGCACTTTACCCCAAATGTTGTGTTTTGTTGTTGTTCCCCTGGTTCTTTCAAAAATGATCTTGCGTTTGCTTAGTGCTCTGGCGGTGAACGCTTAGTTCTGCAGCACTTCTATCAAGGCTTTGAGCCAAGCCTGATGCTTGGCCTATGTTTGGCCTCACTTTAGATAAAAGCATCTGCTAAAGGAATAAATGTAATGTTAAACTGCAGAAAAAGACCTTTTTAAGAACAGTGGATCCTGAAAGCTGCAGTATAATTGCAAGTACATTTGTTGATATTTTCTGATAGATAACAGTGTTTCAACTGTATGATTTTTTTTTCTGTAGGGCTGCCTGAAATCACCAGTGTACACTCATCAAGCCCAAACTCTTGAAGCCCTTAAGGTTGCTATTCAGCAAGAGATCGCCACTGTTCCACCTTACATGACCCGTTGAGCCATGGCAGCCTTAAGATATCACCTCCAAGCATCAATAGACAATAATGTCTTCTTAAAAATATGGTATTTTTAAGATCTCTAATGATTTCTTTCCATTTACCTGAAATGTTGAAGGTTGAATTGGGTCACCCTGTGTAAGATGTAATGGTTTCATGTCTCCCAAAAAGTTCCACTTTTGAGTCATCAGTTCACAGAAGATTGTTTGAATAGGCTTAGCCAAAGGTTATTTTTTTTCCTTTTTTTTTTTTTTTGAAGATATGTGAGAATAAAAGGTTCTAGGTTTAGCCAAGTACATTTTTCTGTGGACTTTGCATGTCCTCCCAGTGTTCCAGGCCAACTCCAAACTGCCCATAGGTTCGAATGTAAGTGTGAATGGTTGTCTGGGTTGGCCCTGCAACAGACTAACAACCTCTTCCATCTCTTGCACAGTCATTCGGATTCACAGTCATCCAGCTTCCCCCACAGCCCTGATGGATAAGTATATAGATAAGGCATATAAATATTGGATGTGAGAAGATCCTTTATGTTTCTTTTGGATACTGTGAAACTGTGGATCAATAAAGTGTTCTGATTCTGCGATCATATCCTCCCAGTTTCATTCTAATGGTATGAATCACGAACGCTGACATTTTTCAGTTCCTCAGATGTTGAGTTCTTTTGTGACTTCACAGATAAAGCCCTGAGATTTCCCTGAAATTTCGCTATTCAGCCACAGCATATATATTTCAGTTCACTTTCTTTACATCTCTTTTAGCTTGATTGTGTAAACTAAGGAGTAACTGTTTTCCCCCAGAGGGCCTGTAGATGCACCACATTTACATTTGCAGCATTTGGCAGATGCCATTATCCAGAGTGACTTACAGAAGGGCTTTAATGTTACTATCAGTGAATACATTCTATTACTGGTTCACTAGAACACAGGCTAAGGTTACCATCAGTCCAGGCTCAGTGGCTAGGTGTCGTGTGTGTTTTTAATTTGTGTGTGTGAGTGTGTAATTAACACAGTTCTAATCCATGTACTTCTGAAAAAGGTAAGTTTTCAGCCGTCCTTTGACTTTTGATTTATTTTTTGTCTCATGAACTTCAAGTTACACAAAAAAGCACATAGAACTAGTATCTCACAGTTTTGTTAGAGTTCATAAAAGGATGGTAAACAATTCGCAAACAGATTTTAGGGTTGCAAGTTTTTCTTTTATGTTAATTAGCAATTGCTTATTTTACTGCAAAGGGTTGCAAACATTTGCAAAACAGTTGTAAGTGTTTGCAAATGGTTGTAACACAGGTTGCTAAAGTTCTTTTTTGGTTCCCCATGTAGGGAGCACAAAGCTGGGTCAGGATGTGCTCCCCTTTTTACAGGGTCGGATCAATCAATCATTATTTTTCTTATTTTCTTGTCTTCAGCTGCAGGATAGCTGCAGCAGCAGATAGAAGAAAGCAATTCTTGCTCAAGGGCAGCAGTATGTTGGCCTTCCTAAAAGAAATTCATTTCCATATTCTGTAAGTCCATCGTCTATATCTGGGAAGGGTTTGCTCACCCTTTTATAGGTGGTTCAATTCCAAGATTCACCTGACATTCACCTGGTATTTTAACCGGAGCTGGCGAAATGTCCCAAACTTTCCCAAACAGTGGCAAATAGTTGCTAAGGTTGTTAAATGTCACAGAGTCAAACCCTGGTTTTTAATCAACATTTATCAGAAAAGTTGGTGAATCAAAAATTATGTCCGTCAGCATTCGCCCCTCCGTGAGACACATGATTAAAGCTTAAGTTAGAGAGGCAACTATGTTGTAAACTGTCAAAATAAATAAATAATAAGTTTGCATATCTTTATATAAAGATATAAAGTACTCGGAGATGTGAAGAATAACTCTTGCTTCGTGTTTAACTACAGCACCGGCACCAGCCGATTGTTATTTCTCTTCCTGAAAGTGCAAAAAAAGCAATTTTCAAAAAAGTGATTTACAAAAATTTAAATAAGTAAAAGGAAAAACAACATTACACAATGTTTCAATTCTTTTGTTTAATAGAAGACATCACATGTCATAAAATATGTTTACATGTTAATATTTATGATTAATTTTATGCTGCCATTTATAAATACTGATACCACTGGAATAGTACAAATATAATTGTGTGATGTGTAACTCATGTAACACTAATTTAGAAATTAGATTTGTTTTTCTGTTGAATTTTGGAAATGACAGTGATTTTGAACAGACAGAGTGGATGGAGATGAAGTCAAATTTAAAAAAAGGTACAACTTGTTCGGTCAATGTTCTATTATATCCATGCTTAAGTGTACATCTACTGCCATCTTGTGGAATTTCTTTGTGCAAATGAGAGCTGTGTGATAAATATTGTTTGTAATAAACACATTTGATTCCACTACATTATACAGTCATAAAATCCAAAGAGCATGAAATCACAAACAGAAAAGTCGTTCTATTTCGCTAAAACCACTGGGGCTGAACCTACTTTGAGGGAACATTTAATAGTCAGACAGTCAAAAGTATGTTTGTATTTCACCACTTGAATAATTCCTATTGCATAATCATGCAAATGCAGGCCATGGATGGATTTGCATACTGGTATTTTTTTATTCTCATAAATATTAACAAGGTGCCAATGAGGAAGCATTAAGACATCCGTTCTCTGGCTGACTACTGGGAGATTTCGGAGTGGATGCTTTCACATTTGGCTACTCATGTTGCATCCAGATGCCATCTCTAATGCAAGGGAGAGGCAGATGAAACTCCTGTGGCATACTGAACACTTATTTCCACTGAAGGAGTTTTAATTATTGCATTTCATTTATGTTTAAAAATAGACCGATATGCTCTATGGAGCAATACGATTAAATAAAATAGAGACAAAAAGATTATTGGGAAAAAATAAAAATAAAAAAACATTGACATTTGGCATTCCTACTCAAAAGGGGAAAAGATAACTTGACACAACCTGTACGTTTTCATAATTTAATTAAAAACCCATTTTCATTGAAATATTGACTCTGTGCCATATTTACAAATCGAGAACATATAACTCAGAGTCTGATAAGGAAAAAAAGGATACAATTATGCTTTAATTTGATTTATTTTATTGTGTTATTGTTTGATTTTTATCATCTAGGATTTTACTTTTGCATGTTTTGATATATTAAAGGGGAATTAAACCAAAAGTTAATAAAAGTTTGCATACATCCTGCTTTGTACAACAAAACACACTATTGTTATTACAATCTTCATCATGAAGAAAAAAAATAAATAAATAAATAAAACAGTTTAAATCCTTACACAGGGGGTGCCATTTTACTGTGAAAAGTGAAGCGGGGTGATGAAATGATTGAGGCGGAAGTGTTACGCATTAAATGTCCTAGGATAAATACGATGTGTTCAGTATACGAGCAGACTCCTGTCTGATGTACGTAGTTTACTAGTTTATATCCGATTTGTTAAGTTTAATACCTGTATACTGTTATTTTTGCTGATATCTTTCTATCTGATATCTACTGCTATTGCGAGAGTGAAACAAGCTACAACTGGTGGCCTTTTTAAACAGGCTAATGCAAGCTATCAAAACATTTTAGCAGATCGCAACCTCGTATATGTATATAAAAACCACCCGATGATGAAAAATAAATATTGTCGGTCGTTGGTCGTGCTGCTGCTCCGGTTGTTTTAGCTCCGGGTGATGGCGCAAGATGTGGGCTCGGGGATTTGAAGTGTTCCCGAAATACTTGACTTTTATTTTGCATATTTTGCACACGGCATGTCATGTCAAGCTCCCTTTTACCCGGAAAATCCGAAGTGCAAGCATTTGCCTTCAGTGAAGACGGTGCTGGCTGTATTTCTTTTTCGTCATCCATGTCAAAGCTAGGCTAACAGCTACCATGTTTCCCCGATAATAAAACACTGTCTTTTTGGGGGTTTTTAGGTAAAAAAAACACCATAGGGCTTATTTTGGGGGTAGGTCTTAATGTTAATTAAAATAACAGCAATTTCAATAAACAGGTAAGTGTGAACACAAAATCTGCCTAGATAATAGGCAGAAAATATGAGATAATACCGGTAAATACAATGATGAGCGTTATGCTCCCCCAGTCCTGCTTTTATCCCATCATGCCCCTCAGTCCTGCTTTACAATACTTTACTTACGGGTTTTTTTTTCCTTAACTTCCTCTTTTTCTGTCTCTCCTCCGCGGCGCTGCTGTAAATGGTGTTGGCGTGCTTGCATTCACAGAAAATGAGGGGAGGGTGCGGACAAAATATGGATTTAGCTAGGCCTTATTTTCGGTGTAGGGCTTATTTTGTACTGCAGAAGAAAGGGTAGGTCTTATTATCGGGGAAACACGCTAGTTCTGGAGCTGCCGCTCACTGGAACAATTCACGACGGAGGCTGTGTGTGGAAAAACGGTATGCTTTGTGAGTAAGGTTGGAAATGCCTGAAAACATGTGATCTTAAAAATCAATTCTTGAAAATTTGAATCGATTCATAATGCTAATAAATAAGAAACGCGAATCAGACATGAATCGATTTTTTTTCCGGCACCCCTACTGCAAAGTATGGTTAGTGTGAAGTTTTTCAACGTTCTTACAAACACCTTATTTGGCAAAGGGGTATCAGACTGCACCATGCTGAAGGTTACACATTAAATTTAAACTTTCCCTTTTAAAAATCATAACAAGACATTTTGCAATGTTAAGGTGGCTGTTTGATGACATTAAGTACCAGACTGTAAATTGTATTGTACTACAATTTACATTTAGTACTAAGTGGTACTTTTTGTATTAGGATGCTGGTAATTCCACAGAATGATGTGTTAATGAGAGACATCGGACAACTCAAAGACTTGCTTCACAGCATTGTAACTCATCATTTACAATTAGTGCAAAAATTTTAAAATATTTATATACAACTCCGAACTTCGGAGTTCGGTGAGGACCTGGAAAGCGAGTATCGGTTGGCCTAGAAAAGGTTCTGGGCCACCATCTGACGCTTCAGGAGGGAGAAGCAGTTCTCCACAAATACTGTTTACAGTGGAAGTGGGGAGCTGCTAACCTCGACTCGTCGGAAGGTGGAAGGAATACTTCAAGGACCTCATCAATCCCACCAACACGCCCTCCATGGAGGAGGAAGACCCTGGGGATTTGGGTGGGGGTCCGCGCATTGCTGGGGCTGAGATCGCCGAGGTAGTCAAAAAGCTCCTCGGAGGCCAGGCTCCAGGGGTGGATGAGATCCACGCTGAATATCTCAGGGCTCTGGATGTTGTAGGACTGTCTTGGTTGACAAGAACTTCTGACCCAGAACACACTGGAGGGACTATTTCACGTGTAATGGAGAGGTTTGGAGCAATTAGGGTACAATAGGTACAAATTAAATGTGCATAACTGAGAAAAACCTTAGCATGAATGGGAGAATCAAGCCCACAGTGCCATTTGAGACATGAAGTTGCTATGTTTGAATACTACTGACTAGTTTGTTAGAAGCTCTACAACAGCTTGGGTCAACATTATTGGGGTTGGTCACTTCCTGTTACATGTATGAAAGCAGGTTGACGTCATAACAGCCATCTACCTGGAAATGGAGAGAAGAAAAATATAGTAGCGAATCTGTTCTTTTTTTTCATAAAGTGGTAAACAGACAAATGAAATATTATATACACGTCTGAATTGTGTGCTTAGATACTATATGTCCTCATTCACAGACTCAAAATGTATGCCAGGGATGGTTCAGTGGTAGATTCTTAACGGTCATTAGTACATTTTAAGTATTCGGATGCAGTGCGCTGTTAACTCTTTAGTCTTGCATTAGTTGGAGATGTGCCTCCTACATGATTTCAGAATAAGAGTCCCTGATTAGTTTCCCTTTTTTAAAAAAAAAATACAAATTAAGTTAAAAAAGACCAATTTCTGAAAGCTTATTTAAAAAATATTTATTGCTCCTATAGAAACAGCTATATGTTGAGTTCAATAACCTGCTGAAAGTTCAAAGCAATTTGTTGGCAATGCATCGAAATGTGCATCACATCACACCACTGATGGAACTGCATCCCCCTAATATTCCACCCTGGACTTTCTGAACCGCTCATCCCTAATTAGGGTCGTGTGAAGGGTGGCGCCCATGTCAGCCGACTCCGGGCTAGAGCAGAGTACACCCTGGACAGCTTGCCATACCATCACAGGGCAGAAACATGCTGACGGCAACTCAATGGCCTACTCTTTACGAACGACAGCATTGGTTCTTTTACATGCCTCTCACCACAGACAGTGATAGACATGGCTGGCCTTTGATAACCCAGTTAGCTACACTGGGGGGACAGCGGTGACAACTCAGTGATGGTGGGGCTTGAACCCCCGACCTTCGGATCAGTAGGCCAGCACCTTACCACCAGACACCACTGGCCCCAGGTCAGGATGCTTAACTGTAAATCAAGCATAGCAAACTGCCCTAATATCTGTAAGGCCAAAAGTTTGTTCTTTTTGAGACAAATAAAAACTCCACGTGGCCAAAATGTGCTCTTTCAGCATTCCCTTTCAGATATATTCCCCTTTGACTTGTATAATAACCTCCACACTTCTGGGAAGGTTTATCTGAGATTAATGGGCTCAGGCACTGATGTTGGGTGAGAAGGCCTTGTAAACAGTTGGAGGTTCAAAGTCTCAAAGGTGTTCAGTGGGATTGAGGTCGGGCTCTGTTCAGGCCACTCAAGTTCTTTCACTCAGACTTTGGGAAACCATGTCTTTATGGACCTCATTTTAAACACAGGAGAATTGTCATAAAGGACACGTAAAGGCCTCTTAATTCCAGTAATGGTAAAATGTAATACTACAGTGTAAAATGAAATCCTAATTGGGAGTCTTAGCTATGTAGCCAAGGTTTTGCAAAGAAAAATATATGGAGCTAATGGTTAGGTGTCCACAAAAGTACCTAATGTTTACATTTCCAAAAGACAACTTACGTCAAAGCGGCCGATGGATGCGGAGGTCTGGCTTGACTGCATGATCTCAGTGAGAGCCCACATGTGTTGAATGCTGGATGACACGGTGTCAGGATCAGGAAGTCCCTGATACAAGATAGACTACTAATTACTAATTAGTACTTAATAACTCACTGACCCAGAACAACATATCCAAAAAGCAATAATGGCAACAAACAAAACAGAATAAGTACTGTGTGAGTGGCACTATATCTTGCATTCATTCTATAAATATTAAACATATAAATGTTAATGGTGGGCAGTGGTGCTTGGAATACACATTATAGAGAAGGGTGGCTTGAAAGAAACTCGTTACAGTGCTGATTGATGATGAGTAAGTCCTTTACACTGGATATAAAGTGTAAGTTAGACATGTAAGACAATCTTCTTGGAGTGCTCGGTCATCGTCATGCAAAGCAAAACGCACAGAAATGTAATTACCTAGAATTAAACACAGCTCTTCCTGGAACGCTAGACTACTTACATTCAAATCAAGAGGCTCTTCGGCAGGTGTGATAGTAGATAACCAGGAAGGAACATCTCTCACTGATTCCTGGGGAAAAAATGAAGTCTGGGAGTAAAGGTGTGACAGGAAGTGCAAGCGTATAGCAGGGTGGAATATAATCCAAGAGCTTTATTACCTCCTCCCAGGGGAATGTTCTGAGATTGGTTGGGTGTGCCTGTATCCACGATAACTCCAAAACTAAGTGAGGGATTTACATGAAATTTTAACCGATAGTGGGTCATGGGCCAATAAAGAACCTATTAACTTTTGGGCGTGTTCCGGATCCGGACCCTGGAAGCTTTTAAAGGATTATTTAACATTGTGAGATAGGGCAAAAAGAACATATTTTTGACTACTCAGTCACTCATTTACTGAGGTGCTTAATCCTCTTATGGTTGTGGGGAAAAGCAAAAACCGGGTAAAGGCAGGGTACACCCTAAAAACCCACACACGCAGCCACTCACACCTTGGAACAGCCAATCAGTGCAGTGTCAACCCATGCAAACTGCACAGGGAAACACCCAAGCCTATGACCTTCTAGCTGTAAGCCGGACATGCTAACCACTACACCACTGTTCTGCACAATTTTAGACTATATTTATTATATTTATAGACACTGATGGAATATAAAGCCTGGATTCAAAGGTTTTGGAAACTGCACTACTTTGGTGGAGGTCTGCACTCTCTGAGTGCATGTCTAGTAAGAAAATTGTTTACTACCTAAACAGGAAGAGAACCACAATAGAAGACTCCATCACTATGCATTTGACAAGTAATGCAAAAATAATTTATCTTGAGTAAGGATGCCTTGTTTTTTACTTACTTCACCTGCCAAAGAGTATATTTGGATGTCTTCTATGTTGAAATTCAGCCAGACTGAAGAAGGCTGTCTCAGTATGAGCCGCACGGTAATGACGTTATCTGGCTCCGTCAGCATCTGTCAGCCAGCACAAGAGAAGAAGAAAAGCCTTCAGTAAACACAATGGTGCAGAATTAATGTGACAGGTTGGAGACTTTCAAGGGCAAGTTCAGTCTATTCAAACCTCCAGGATGCTGCCAGAGTGATGTAGGAGAAAAAATAAATTTAACATTAAATCAGACAAATCAGTAAAGTACAAGGTATGGGGAACTTTGAAATTAAATCACCAAAGGGTAACAAGAGAAACTGTTCAATTTGAAGTGTTATTTGCTTTAGAATGTGATTCCTCCAAAACTAAATGGAGCTGATATTTGCAACCAGTGAAGCAGGAAGCTTGAGATATTTTCAACTCACTGGACAATATCTCTTCAGATCGGTTTATTTTTATTCTTTGAAAAATCTCTACAGGTTCAACCCTGTGCCAGCTTTCCCTTCGATTGCAACAAGATTAATAAATGTGCTTATAATAGTGGTTAGGGTGCTGGGCTCATGATCAGATCTCCTAGTCACTTCACGCTACAGAAACTGGGTATAAGCACCGGCCTGATGAGCCACTAGGCTCGGATGTAAAAAAGCCCCAGACTTTACTAATAAGCAGGAGGTACACTGTGATATGGAAATTCTAAAATATCATACTATTGCAATCGGCTCTGAAATGAGCACCCTTGGTGCTAATAAATCACGTTCTAGTCTTCTGTATGCTGATTAATGACTAAAAGTATTTGGTCTCAGCATCACCTTCTATTTATACCACAGCGAACCATAAAGTAGAAGATAAGCACTTAATAATTTCTAAAATTCAGCTAAACCGTTAAAAACAAAGAATGAGTAAATGTAATATGATTGGCTAATTCTCATCTTGGTGTAAAGGGCAAAGGTCGGCATGTTTCTTTGAATTCTCTGAACTGCTTCTCATGCAATATCAGGAGTGTCATAACATGCTCTGTCTGCCCACCTTTGTATGACTGACTAGTGTCCCTGTGAGTGACAGGGAGGATACCGTAAGCCATCCCTCCCTCCCTGAGAGCTCGGTTAATTCATTCTCGTGGGATCCTGGGCCCGGATGGCAGTGGCATCACAAGGGGTTCAAAGCCTGTAATCTTTGGATGACAGGGCAACTACTCGAGAGCCCCCACAGCATTTTTTTATCTCTTTATTTAAGCTAATTAGCCACAGTTTTTTCCTTTTTTTTATACTCAAGGGTGCCATTATTGTTGTATCTAACTGTATATTCACTGCACTCTGGGACAGAGTTTATCATATTGAGGAGACCGCATAAGAACAGATGTTTTCCAAAAATTCAACTTTAAAAAATTTCTAATATTGCTTCAAGTCCAGGCACAATATGCCGTATTTTAATAAGACAATACTACGATAATGTTGTAAACCATTTATTACAATGAATATTGAATTACCACATGAATGATGTGACTGGTGGAACATTTGACGTTAAAGAGGAAGGTGCAGGGTATTAATGTGGGTAAAACTAAAGCAGTGAATCATCTCTTCTGGTTGGATCATTTATCACACTCATGATGTGGGGACACTGAAATATTAGCATAGAATTACTCAGCCTTTGAAACTGAGAGGCTGATCTCATTTCATTAACAGGATAATTACTATAAAATAAAACCTTTGAGATCAAGGTCTGGGCAAACTGGCTCCAAAGGGATGTAAATGACTCAGAGCGGTGAACAGCTGCCAGAACCTTAACAGTTCCAAGAATCTATTGACTTTTTTTTTTTTTTAAGTTTACAGTTTTATTCCACAGCAATCAAAGGGGAATTCTGTAGGGTATGGATAGGATTTGTCCATTTTGTCCATATCTACACAGGCCACTGAACTGCATGTCCAGAGTTATTTTAAGACAAATGCAACATGCTCCTGATAACACCATTCAACTGATACAGAATGCAGCTGCATGATTCGTCTTCAACTTTCCTAAGTTCTCTTACACCACCCTGTTGCTAAGCTCCATCTACTAGCTTCCTGTAGCTGCCTGCAACAAAGTTAAAATATTAATGCTTGCCTATAACGCCAAAAATGGACCAGAATCCATTAACCTCAAAGCATTAAAGGGGCATACGCCCAAAAAGTGATGAGCAACAAGAAACTATGTAAAGTTGTCATCAAAATTAGCTACGACAGGCAAAATTTTCTCAAGCGCCATGTTAAACTGATCTGAAATTTAAAGCGATCACAACTTAAGTGACTACCAGTCAGAGCAAAAAGATATCGTTGATTGACATAGTCACCAAATACAGAGTGGGAAACATGCAAGAGGGTTACCTAGGCAGACACAATCAGTGACACCTTCAGTGGCAATTGGTACGCCCCTTTCCATTATTTCATACCCTGCACTACACCACACTCCCTGGATCCGCTAGCATTGGTCAACTGATCCCACCATCTCTCAAAGTACAAGGAAAGTATACATCCAGACTCAGTCTTGTTCAGGTGGCATGAACTTCCCCTAGATGTCTAAAAACTGTTCTCTGTTTACTTTTATTATTATATTACCTCCAAAAAGACTGGTGTTTTAGTCTATGTCCTAGTGACCATCGTCAGGATGTATTTATTTACAGAAACTTCAAAGCACTCGGATAAAGGCGTCTACCAAAAGCCATGAATCTAAATGTCGGGCTGAGTAATATCATAATGTTGATTCATTCAATTACAATAAACTTTCCTAACATAGCACAGTTTGGGTTGTTTTTAAGGAAATAATTCAACCAGATTATTATAATTTTTTTTTTATATTATACATAGAATCCTATGTTTTTCCTGCAAGTTTGTTCTGTTTGGTATCGGGGGTGCATTGTGCTTTGTAAGAGTGCCTTCAAGTATCATAATATATTTTCAGAAGAACATCTCCGACCGCACAATACGCTGAACCACATGGTGGATAACTTACAAAAGAGAAATGCTTGTACAACTGCATACGGTCATATCTTAAGCTGACCTGTTGCCTGTAGATGGAAAAGTAGTCCTGTGATCCTCCTTCAGTGTGCGGACTGGACATCAGGTGGTAGTTTCTAACACAGGTGAACCATTCCGCCCGACTCTCATCACCGTCTGCCTCATTCTTCAACACTCGCACTGTCAGATAAGCTGTGTAGTAATTCTTGAAGGAGATTTCCTCAATCTAAAGGATCAATACACAAAAAAGCCATGCGTGTCAGTGATATCAGTTTAAATACAAATATACTGATAATTAAAAAGAATGCACTAAAGGTGAGGTGGATGTCGCTGGATAGTCCCCAAGATGTAATGGCAGGGAATGTCAGTTAAGCAACATCCACCAATCCTGAGGAGCATAACAGTTTTATTATATACAGCACAGGAACATAAGCAAAAAAGCACACTAAAATGAGATTGGCATGGTTTACGTCCCATATTTTTTAATCATGACAGACATATGTGAGTAGGTGCATAAAAGCTGTGCTGCAGCATCTCTTCAACTCTCAGAAACATAAATAAAAGAAAACAAAATCTACATTTTTATAGTTTAAATTTTGATATTTTAGCCCTGACAGAGGAAGGTCAGGTAAACTCTGCACTTCATTCCAAGCTATATGGTGTGGAGCTAAAGCCATCTATCAAGCCTACTCATTTAGCATTTAATACATCCTACACCATGCTCCGTAAAAAGGTTTTATAGTATATACTACACAAAAATCCTTTTTTTTTATGGGGGTTTAAAAGCAGTACATGGATGAGTCCACCTGTTTTGATTCATGCGCTATCCATTCGTAAAAAAACTTTTTTAATCTCGAGACAGATTTGAGCTTTGTGCAGCATATTCTAATCGGTTTTACCAGTTAGAAAATAACTGAACTAACAAGGTGGTATTGATGTTCTAAAAGGACAAAATGTTATTTACAGCTTTAACTTAAGTAAAGAATCAGAATCTGAATCATAACACTTTATTGATCCCAGAGGAAATTGTGTAATTCTTATGATACCTTCACCTTGATTTCCTATCATGTGAGTCACGAGCACTTTCACCTCAGCCAATTTTAACAATACATCACTCGAGCCCTGACGCAGACTCACAGGAGGCTCGACATTGAAAAGCATTTAAGTGGTACTTTAGAAACGAGGGCGGCATTCAGAGATAGGATCGTAACCACTTCTTGAACCATTCGTAAAACTGTTATAGTCTGCTATTAAGTTATGAAACAAAGTCTGAGACACAATAAGGAAATGTGACACACTACTGAAATTATAAATTATAGATTTTAATGAATGGTGATTAATCACAAGAAGGGCTACACAGAAAAATCCGGCAATTAAAATTAATAGGTGCCCTTCTTACCTTCTTCAAGACCCAGAATTTCCGACACTCTGTAAGTTATGCAATACATTTATGATCATCGTTTCCTCAATGTACATTTTATGGTGGTGGCCTGCTACCACAAAAATTATTGAGGCCACTTGGCCAGGATATGAGCAGGTGCATATTATAGATATGATAAATATATATAATATATAATAAATATATAAATATAAAAATATATAATAAATATATAATATAAATATAATAATATGTGGATTGTTCACAAAAGAAATTAAATAAATAAATAAATAGCTCTGCTTAGCATTTGGCTGCACTGCACCAGAGCACTGATGATTATTTTTCTACACCAGCATGAACCTAACTGTATTATTCCCTACAGATTTCTGTTTTATTTTATATTAATATTAATTGAGTGCAATATAGTACTAGTGCATTAATCCGCAAGCTCCCTTTTTTAAAAAAATGCTTACGTTGACCGGCGTCGCAAGTACGACGTCTGTGATATAAACACCAGGACGGACTGAATCCGACACCACATCACCCAGCTGTAGGGCCACGGGGGATTTCACTATGCAGTCCACTGGATTACCCCGCATTGTGCACTGAAACCAGACAAAAAAAATATGTATAACATATATATATATATATATATATATATATTATACACATAACATGTTTCCCCAATAAAAAGACACTGTCTTATTATTATTTTTTTTTTCTGGTTCATAAAACACCATAGGGCTTAGGGTAGGTTTTATTTTAAATAACATTAACAGCATTTTCAATAAACAGGTAAGTAATTCCTCCACAACTGCTTTCTTGTACTCAGCGGTGCAGCTCTTCCTTTTTGCACTCATGTCTGGGGTCAAAACAGACAGGATAATACCGGTAAATAAAGTGATGACCGTTATGCTCCCTCAGTCCTGCTTTTATCCCCATCATGCCCCTCAGTTCTGTTTTATAATACTTTGCATACTCGGGTTTTGTTGGTTTTTTTTTTCTTAACTTCCTCTTTTTCTGTCTCTCCTCCGCGGCGCTGCTGTGAATGGCACTGGTGCGCGTGCGTTCACAGAAAATGAGGGGAGGGTGCGGCCAAAATATGGATTTAGCTAGGTCTTATTTTCGGGGTAGGGCTTATTTTGGACCGTTCTGCAGAAGCAAGGGTAGGTCTTATATCGGGGAAACATGGTATTATATATATGCACATACACACATTATATATACATACATGTATGCATGTGTGTGTGTGTATACACACACACACACACACACACACAAACACACCCTTGGGGAAATAAATGAATGGATTAATATAAACACCATCATATAACCACAATAGATAGTTACATAGACGGACAGCTAGCACAGACCCATTAGCTATACAGTCCCCCAGATCCCTCTTTGCTGATGAACTTCACATTTTTAAATGATATCACAACACTACATTTTAAACTAATCTGTTCTGTACTGTTATCATTTATGCTATTCTGATTTACTCATCCCTCATCTCCTGAACCATTTAATCCTTCTAGGGTACCAGGCAGGCTGGAGCCTATCTCAGCCGACACAGGGCGAAAGCAGGGGACACCCTGAACAGCTCGCCACACCATCCTACTGCCAACACACACACAACCATTCACACCTAGGGGCAATCTGGAAGAGCCAGTGATCCTAATGCAAGCACAGGGAGAACATGCAGACTCCACACACAAACACCCAACTCGAACTGGAACCCAGAACCTTGCTGGTTGCTGTGAAGAGGACGTGCTAACCTCAGCACCGCCACCACGCCACAGCGTTTCATTTCCTGAGGCACACAAAGCTGCTGTGGTAGCCGAGTTCACAGGGTGTCCACTAGGGTTTTTATCCACTAGAGGCTACTAATATCCAGCTGAGACACTGAAACAGGAAACTTTATAAAACACAGCTTAAAAACGCATAAAACTGTATTTAGTTACTAAAATAAACAAACGGAAGGTACGAAGTTGTCAACCAGGACATGCTAAGTGCAGCCACCATTAGCCAGGTATGCTAATACAGTCCTACAGCTAAAATGCTAACTTACTTAGCAACGGTGCACTCTTGAGTTAACGGATATAATATTTAAATATTGTCAGTTTTATATCTAATCTACTTTTAAAGCAGACATAACACTCAGCATACCTCCTCATTTACTTAAAACGCGTTTGTTAAACCGATAGCTTGAATGTTTTGTCAGAGCATCTTTCCGGGATACAGGTCAAGCTACTTCCGGCCTATGCGACCATGGCAACGCGTTTTCTTAAAGGGGAAGCGGCTTACCGGATGAAAGCGGAGGTCCAAAAGCTTGGTTGTCACGTGATTGGTGTACTTTAAGACAGTTCCCGGAAGTGGTTGGAGTGTGTGATATGAAAGCAAGAGACAAAACTACAATTTTATTGATTAACGCTCAGTAAATGCATTGACGTACATTAGCAAATTTATATTGAGATATTTATGTTTTTATATGCCACAGTGACATGTGTATAAAGTTAAATCAATAAAGGCCCCCTCAAAATTAAAATCCACTAACACTGTACTCACTGAACACACTTCCAGCTAACGTTACCATGGTTACAGACCTGCTTATTTTGTTTTATCATCTCAACGCAACCCAGGAGAGTAAATAAAGTACTTTTAAAGCCCCTTTGTCACCCCGCATGCATAACTCGGTTACAAGTGTTGAAGCCATCACTAATCCCAAGACCACAAGACCACAAGACTTCGAGTAGGTATATCATTCATTCATCCATTCATTTACTGAACCGCTTAATCCTAATCAGGGTCGCGGGGAGGCTGGCGCCCATCTCAGCCGACTGTGGGCGAGGGCAGAGTACACCCTGGACAGCTCGCCAGGCCAATCCAAGGCAGAAACACGCTGACGGCTATGCAGCTACTCTTGTTGAACATCAGCAATGGTTGTTTTACAACAATTGGGGATGGGTTGGAGGAGGCTGAAAAGGATGAAAAGGGGGCATGTCCCTAACTGTCAGGCAATATTATTAATTACATACACTGATGGTGAAGGTTTAAAATGAAAACTGAGTTTCATCTAAATACATTTTATTAATTTTATAAAATTCGGGGCCGTGTGGACCGTGATCAGGAATGCCCCAACAGCGCTGGGGTCGATCACCACTCATATTTTTCCAACAAGTGTGTCGGCTAAGCAACAAAAAAGGTTTCATGTCATTTTGTGCATTCATTATACAGTCATGGACAAACGTTTTTTATTTTGTATTTTTTCCGCTTGTGTGCCTAATACTAATGCAAATACCTCCAGTACATGGGTATCACAAAACTATGTAAAATGGGTGGGAACATGACCAGACGCGAATATCACCAGATTATTGCTTCCGGCTATGTTTCAGACCTTCAGGTGGCTCAGATTTCTCCCCATAGGGTTGATAAAACACTGTTTTCTGACCATTTGATGAATAAGCTGCCCTATAAAATAGCTTACTTGTGTATTAAAAATGGATTACACGTGTCTTGGGCGTCAAGAAGTTTTAGCAGCTCTTACAATTTCTTATTTGTAATTTGAACATCTTGAAAGTGTCTGATTCTTTAAATATGGTAATTATTTGTCATGACAAGTACCTGGGTGTCTGGTACGATCATGGCCATGTTTGCAGAGGCACTATTGACCTTGAGCGATGGTTTTAATTTTACAGTATTATGTTACATTTGCTACAATATTATATAAATAGCTAACATGGCCATTTGATTATTTTTCTGTAATAAATATAGTTTTGAAAGTGAAATTAATTCTTTCTGGCAAGACTTTTGTCCAGGCAAAAACAGATATGTTCATATTTAAGAAGGTGTAAAGATTAGAAGAAATTCTACTTAGTCCAAACCAATAGACCATTCTCAAGACCATTTCTGTAATCATATCATGTTTTACAAATCCAACATTTATGTTAATAAATGATGTACAGTTTATACTCAGTAACTGAAGACAAGGCTTTGAAGTTGAGACTTTCTAGAGGTCAATGATATAGAATTGCAGTACTTAACATCGGTTGCAGAGTGAAAAAGAAGAGTAAAATCACCTTACCTCTGCTAAATTATATCTTACTAGTCAGTCACTGTAAATTATATACTATGTATTACCTTGTATGATCAGTATATAATCTTTAGAAACATTAAAAGGGCAAAAACACTTGTCTATAATGTACTTTAATGTTTAAGACCAACATGCCTGCACTAGGTGATGTTTTCTTTCAAGGTGACAATGAAAGTTTGACATGGTCCTAGCTTTCTTGTTTAAAGCTGCTTTAACGTAAAACAACTGCAAGCCTGGTGCATTTTTTCAGGTGGTGCTTACATTTTTAAAGTTGCACTCTGCTAAAATCTGTTTATCTGTTGATGGTTTGCAGTTTGAAAATATTGCCATTTCACTCTCGTTAGTACATGAAATCGTGACAATAGGACAGTTCGTATAAGGCAAATTAATGGCAATAATAACAGTATACAGATAATAAACTGACAAAGTCAAATATAAATTCGTGAACTTTTGAATAAAATAGAACTAGGCATATCTACATGTAATACTGGCTTATATTTACATACATCAGACAAATTGCCTCATTTACATGAATTAAATGGTATAACCCAATGTTATTCATATACAAATTAATTCTGTATTTACCGTCGTGCGAATGGGGTGCGAATTTAATCCTAATTCCTTTTTTTTCACAAAGAAGGTTGTAATAGGAATACAAATATGTATATGATGTATGCAAGCTTTTATTAAGTTTGGATTCAATTTCCCTTTAAAGGTAGTAATATTACTGTGCTGTGTTTTTGTTTTTTGTTTTTTTTTTTTCATTTAATTTGCAGATAAACTTTTTTGTGGTTAGAATAAACAAATTGTAGCTCTGATGATTTAGACAATATCTCTGCCACCACAGATGGTGCCCTGCTTTCTCCCTTGTCTTCACTTCCTTTGCACTGAGGACTAAAATAAGTTACAGGTTGCATTTGAAGGTGAGAGTTTTACTCAAAATCACAGCAACATAAAATATATCACAACAACTGTGGTCTTGACTGGTTTTGAGGTGAAATTCTGAGTCTCTCGTACGAGTCAAGCTTGAGTAAAAATGCAGTGGATTCTGAGAGAAGTTCAAGATCTTAAAAATGTGGTCTTCAAACTGGTGTTGAGACCAAGACTGGTCTCAGGTAATACGACATTCTCAATCACAATAGTTAACTTTTGTGTGGGTCACAGGAAAGTTACACATTCGCCATTACAAAGGGAGAGCTTGAAAATCTGACTTAATCTTAGCATTCCTTTTACCATCTGCACTCAGAAGTATCTTTGACCACCACCAGGCAATGCCTCAAGTCAAGTTGTTTTGTGTTTAGAGAATAGAAGGGTATGCTGGTCGTTGCTTGGAAGGCCAATGCATTCGCCAGATCACAAATGAAATCAGAATATATGTATAACGTTGTAAAATACCATATTTAAATAGTAAAGTTTCAGAGTGTGTGCGGCAACAGACTGCAGGTAGAGGGCAGGAGTGCGCTGTCGTTTTCCAGCTCCGCGTCCATCTAGGAGAACCTGATGACTTGTACTTGCTTTGAGAACACACTGAGAGTATTGGCTCAATAAATGTCTTTACATTATTTCTGTGTGTAGCACTATATGAGGCCACTGCTCCATAGGCAATAATGAAACATAACCAATTATTAGTTAAGACCTTGCCTGATTTGCTTTTATTGTGCTCCAGTCAGAGGACATAGTGATTCTGTGTGGTGGAGACATTTCCGTCATCTTGAAAGTGGCAGTTCTTTTATAAATACGTATGTATTAAAGAACACACACACACAAGTCTTTGCCTTGTGGTTTCCCCCTCTGTGATGATATGTGGGCTGCTAAGTAGCTGTGGGAAGAGAGCATAGTTCAAAAGCTGGCATTACCCACGAACAGCCTGGGAAGCAGGAAGACAATCTTAATCTTCAAGATCTTCAAGAGACTAGCTGTTTTCTTTGTTTTTTTTTTTTTGAAAAAGATTGTTCACAGATAAGATACAATAATTAATTAACTAACCCAATCTTTCTTACTCTCTAATTAATAATTTAATATATCATGGGGATAGATATTTAGAGGGTATTTTTATTATGCACAGGAGTTTAACTGCAGTGCAACACAAATTAGCAGTATTTGGTTTATATTGAATATAGATTATTTTAAAGATATGTATTTTTTAATCTGTTAATTATCATATGTAATTTTTTTTTAATATCAGTAACATTCAATACCACCATATGTATATGTCTGGTATGTACATTAGCTTATACATGATATGGGATGTTTTTTTTTTTTTTTTTTTTAAATAACACTAACTCCATTATAGAACTTTGTGTAGAGCACCTGTTATATCAGACTGTTATTTTTTTTTTCTGGTCTGCTTCATTAAAAGATATAAAGTCATCATCAAACATACTGATAATTTAGATCACAAACATCTTACAGCAGTACCACATAGACTGCTGTAAATTCATATTCACAAAAGAAAGAGACTACACTCAAAAACTAGCTAGCTGATAGTAGAACATGCTGCACTAAACAATACATTTAATGAAAGCTTAGTAGTTACGGTTAGAGAAAAGTGCTAAACAACTTTATAAAATCTTATAAAATACACCAAAAAGATTTTAGCTATAAAATTTAAGAATAAACCTATATACACCTAACAAAACTAGCTTGTAAATGTTAGAGAATGCTAAGTAAAAAAAAAAAAACTAGCTGTTATTAGAAAATACTACAAAACAAATTTAGCTAGCCATTGTTAAGTAACCTCCTCCTAAATAAATAAATAACTAAAAAGATAATGGGGGGGGGGGGGGGGGGGGGGGGGGGGAGGTCGCCTACATGAATTTATCTTGCTACTCTGCTGAAAAATGCAGCTTGGTGTACATGCACACATATACATACACACACACACACACACACACACACACCTAAAAAAATTACTTCTCTATAATATTTGGTGAAAATGTATTGAACAATGCTACTGTAGGCAAAGAGAACCAAAAATTGTACTACAAGTATATTTAGGTAAAAGTATGGCTAATAAACACAAACACTGAAAATACCAATCTTTCAATAAAATTGAAAGGTGTCACTTTTTATTTATTTTATTTTTTACTTTTGCATAAAATGAATGAACTTCAAACCATATGGAATGGTTTAGTGAGTAAAGAAATTAAAAAAGGTGAACACTATGCCTGAAAGGTTAAATGCTGTAATCAAAGTAAAGAGTGGCCACACAAAATATTGACTTTTTTCTCAAAAAAGAGACTGTTATTTTTGTTATTACTATATACTGTTGTTTGTTTACTTATTCTCATCAGTATGATACATTATTAAATGAAATAAATACTTTTCTGATTTATCGTCATTTTGTTAAGTGTATAATTATCACTGCATCACTGTTTTTTTTTATTTCTTCACTCGCTTAACCATTCCATATGGTTTGAAGTTCATTCATGCTATGAAAAAGTAAAAAAAAAATTAAAATTTCCAACACCTTCCAAAAATTGGTATTTCAGTGTTTTTGTTTATTAGCCATACTTTTACCTCAATATTCTTGTCGGAATGATTATTATTATTATTATTTTTGGTTCTCATTGCCTACAGTAGCACTGTTCCATACATTTTCACCAAAAATTATAGAGGAGTAATTTTTTTACTTCCTTTTATTAGGAGCCTTTTTAGACAAAAGTGGTGTATGATCTCCACTGCATACTACTGTATATACCTTCATACACACACACACACACACACACACACACAGAGCCTGAGGCTTATATAGTTACCTGCCAAACTGTCAGTGCCATATTTACACACACAGCTTGTATTTACAATCCATGAAACCACATTGATTCATGAATGCAAATGAATACCAACTCACAACGGAGTATGATTAATGTTAATAACTGTATAAAACATGCATGCAAAACGTGGTTGCCGAAAGAAAACGATGGTCTTTAGTGTGTAAATGGGAGTGCTCGATACAAAAAGTAAAAAAGTGAGGAGTCGGAAGAAGATCAAGAAAATGTTTGATTATAAGTACTGTACATTCATTCATTCATTCATTCATTCTCAGAAACACTTAATCCTACTAGGACCATGGAAAGGCTGAAGCCTGTCTTAGCTGACTGTATGATGGGCAAGTACACCCTGAACAGTTCACCAGTCCATCGCATAGCCAAAACACAACCATTCACAGACACCAAGGACCAATTTGGAACAGCCAATTAATCTAAAGTGCATGTCTTTGGACTTTGGAAGGAAACTGCATTATCCAAAACAAACGTAAACATGCATGTGAAGAACACACAAACTCCACACAGACCACTCTGCTGCCCAATACAGTACATTTTTAATTATAAATAATACCATGACCCTGTGTTCGCATTCATATGCTAAAGAGATGAAAATTTTCGGACTTCTTGCTTCTGGAATGTGCACAGATCAAGACAGTGATGTGTATATGCTCAGTGTCTGCAGGTTTTGTACAGCCCTTTAAACAACATTAGCACAATTCAAAAGAAAAAAAACAAACAAAAACAGCTATGAGCCTCTTTCTCTTCCTTTCACTTGCTTTCTGGCCAAAATGCCTTGCTCTTGGAGAGCCTCCATTTTGATGAATAATTGATATCTTTTTTTTTTGTGGAAAGGATATTTAGCATATTTATCTAGGTCATTTGAACGCATGCATTTTATAGCACAGCCCAGGATCTCAATCGGCTACTTGGCGCGAGTCCAAATCTCACTTTCCTTTCAGGCGGTTGTTCACATTTCTTTATTTTGGTATGATCCTTTAACACCGACTTTTTTTTTTCTTCTTTTTATTAGGCTGCTGAAAAGAGAGACAGTTAATGCATGCTCCAGATGTTATTACCAAGGGCTCCATTAACTGCATTGCTGTATGAAGAATGGCCTAAAATTGCGTGCGTGTTTATGAGTGCATTGTGAATCAGTGTACGCGCTGCAGGAAAATCACTCGTAAGTGCTTCTGTGCATTCAGTCAGCTAGGCTGATTGGAATATTGTGCAACATTTCAACAGGGAGGGGGGGGGCTCTCGTATTTCTCGTACATTTAGTTTCTTCCACTTTAACAATGCTGAGTGGAAGTAGTTATGCTAAAATGGCATACAGAACATTGTCATCCAGTCAATGGATACATAACACTTCATTCTGTTAAGTCATTCAGAAACACATGAAAACAGTAAGGGAACACATACTGTATGTGTTGCAGCATAAAGTTTTTGAGCCCTCATCAACTTCGAACACAAGTAACTACTTACATCACAGGGCAAGGCGGGTATAATGGGGAATGTGAAGTATCTGTTTCTATTCTGTATTTATTTGAGTTATTTGCAGGGGACTCGTCGTTGGCTGGGATTGTAGCTTGTAGATTGGTGTGGCTCCTGGTCTGTGTCATGGTAACCCTATGGGGGTCATTAGGACTGCTCCTCTTCTGACCTCTACTTTCTGATCTTCTGGGTAGTCAGTGTTTTACTTTCTTCTTTTGATCTATGTCCAACCTGTATAAGACTGTCCGTTACATGCCAGCTGGCTGGCTTCATCTTACAGGCGGTGAGTCAACTCACAATACCATTTATAGCTGACCTCACCAGGGTACGTGGGAGACCCTGGTCACTAGGCACTCATGCATGGACACCATCCCCCATGATGGGCTCTAGGGGGAGGTCCTGGCAACCCACCCTTACACTGAGTCTTTTTTGTTGTAGTCTTCATGGGGTCATTAGGATCACTTTTTGTCTGACCTCTTCTCTCAGATCTGTTCATCAAGGGTGCCCCCTCTGGGTACATTACTCTCCCAGTAACACAGCTCTGAGTTTCACTTAAACAAACAAGCCCTTTCACCATGACAAGTTTTCAGTCCAATATAAAAGGGTCCAATGCTTACCTATGACCCAGAGCCGTGGGTCGCAACCAAAATATTGGTCTTCAGAGTAGATTGTTTCTTTGCAAGGTTGCCGGGCTTTACGTCCCATGATGAAGACAGTCCAAGAGAAGCCCAGATTAGAGGTACCAAATGAGGTTCTTCGGGAACTTTACAAAGTTGTCCTGGTTGGTGTAGTAAACCACTGCTTGAAAACAAGACAGTTCTGAAAAGGTAATGAGATAAAGGAACAAGAGCAACCATTAGCATTTCTTTACTTAATGCATTGAGATCTCAAAAGTAATTTAGTTTTTAAATAATTTTGCGTAACTTTAAGTAATTTTAAATATTAAATCTCCTTTGGATTTTCTTAAAATTAAGAGAAAAAAATGCAACTTCTGTTACTATGAACAAACCAGGCAGCAAAATCTTTCATACTGATAACTTTATATGTTTCACTTTACTAGACATGTTTCGAGTTACACCCCCCCCCACCGATCAGAGTTGAGAATTCAGCAACACCGTGTAATAAATTATATTCGAAAAACACAACAACTTTAAAAACCACCAGAACAAAATTTACAGCGGTTACAAACATACTGAATAATTTCATCCTTTAAAACAAATATTTTCACAAATCATCCTCCTTTACCATCAAAAAACCCTTATGCCCAAATCTCCAGGCCAGCCAGAATCTATCATGCAGAAACTCATGCGCTCTTTTCACCCATAAGGCTTTGCAGCCTGTTCCTGGCTCCCTGGCATCGATCATTTCAATTATCCCCATTATACCAGCGTTATTTCCTCGATCCACTCTGTCTGGTGCTAGAGATAATGCAGCATTGTGTTCCAGGGATCAGCTGGGTTTCTTTTTATAGCCACTAGGATGAACTGACACAGGTGAAGCATCGGGTAAGAGGGATTCTGGCGGACGAATGATGCGTGCTAGTTTGAGTCCTGTCACTTGCACATAACAGGACAATAAATCTCATTAAAAAAAAAATAATGTCTTAAGAAATTGCAGTGGTGTGCACTATTACAATTACTTATTATTATTTTAGTTTTTTACAGTGTGCATTTTTTTGTGTGTGTGTGTGTGGGGGGGGGGGTGTCTTTTACAAAGGAGAACATACTGTATTCAATCCAAACTGTATTAATTCCGACTTTTTTTCCCCCTTCATCTGTACAAATGAGCTTATTACTGTATATAATCCTACCTCTCTGCCTGTTCTGCACAGTCAGGTTTATTTTTTCTATCAAAAGATCACCCAAGCATACCCGTTATGCTATCTGTATGACGTACTGCACAATAAGCTCAGATTGCAGTATCAGTATTCTCTGACTGCTTAGGCAGCAACAGTTCTTCGGCAAAGTGTCAGTCAAGTCAATTCAATCCAATTACATCTTGATTAAAACATAATGAACATTTGTACAAGCATCTTCATATTCAATTGTCACTTAACACCGAAGTGAACCGAACACTAGTGTGGAAACAACGGCTTCTTTGTTTTCGCTTGTAATCAGGCGAATGTTAATCAGACTCCACCGATGCTCCAAGTCAGAGAAAAGGAATTCTGTGTTTACAAGGAGCACCTCCTTATCCTGTTGTTATACCAAGGCCAAGCTTGAAAGCATGGGAGCTATCAAATCCCGGTGCAGAGAAATGATTTGGTGCAGTGGATGCCGTCAAATTGTCTAACACTCTGATACAGAGAAGGGATTTGCTTAAAATTCCCTTCTGGTTCAGAATCTTTCCATCAATCACTCAACTGCCTGGCATGGCCAGCTGAAGAGCATGCCATTAGCAGCTAATCTCCTAGCAGGCACTCACCCTTCCAAACTTCAATGGGATCGTGCTGATGATGGGTTAATCTAATCTATGGAAAGGAGAAATTGCTGCCTGTCTCTGCTCCCCTGTCAGTGAGTGTGAGGAATTTAATGAGAACTTAATTGTTTCCCAACTCCTGCGGTAATTCAATAACACAATCTGCTTGTTCACTTGATGTTTTAAGAGCACACATCCTCCCTTTGTGCGGTGTGTCAGGCGCTAATAGTATCAGGCGTTTTTGTAGTGTGTGGCAAAATTGACGGTCTTTTATTAATGCCCCCTTTATATTAGCTGGATGAGCTGTGATTATGGAAGGGGACAAGGGGAGAAAAAGTGTTGCTGTGGAGATCATGATGGAGACATCAGTCTTTGTTGGCTTATGCTGTGATCAAAAGGAAATATTATTCCCGACTGCTGAAAAGAGGTCACCCAAGCAATTATTTCAGTTTGGCAAAACATCATGTTTCTGTTGATGTTGGCTGGTAATTAAACACAAATTTTAACAGACGAACAAACAAGGATTTGACAAGAAGACATAATGCAAAATTCTGTATCTTCAAAATAATATCATTTAATAATATAAGCCATAGGGCGGCACAGTGGCGCAGTGGTTAGCACGTCCGCCTCACAGCAAGAAGGTCCTGGGTTCGATTCCCAGCTCGGGCG
>JAOUQZ010000001.1:17162469-17173060 GCA_028564935.1 Neosilurus hyrtlii
TAACTGGGTTATCAAAGGCCGGCCATGTCCCTCACTGTCTGTGGTGAGAGGCATGTAAAAGAACCATTGCTAATTTTCGTCAAGAGTAGGCTGCATAGCCATCAGCGTGTTTCTGCCTTGTGATGTCCTAGCGAGCTGTCCAGGGGTACTTAGCCTTTGCCCAGAGCTGGCTGAGACGGGCACCAGCCTCCCCGAGACCCTAATTAGGATTAATCAGTTCAGAAAATGAATGAATTGATTAGAAATGCTTTTTTGTTTATTAAGTCTAATGATAATCTTATGGGTTGTGTTTCATGATAATGAAGCTTATGGTAGTATTCAACTGAATTAAAAATGTAGCTTATTTAGGAAAAAAAAATATTCGCCTTGCGGTATTGTGTTGTAGCATATTGGTGTTTAACTCTCTTTGCTGTTAGGTAAATGCAAGGGATTTTTTTTTCATTAAACCGATAGTGGCCTCTGACTTTTTGGTGTAGAACTGCACACAAGCTCCACATAAAGATGTACCTATTGAAATTTCAACTTAGCCGCGAAGTCGCAAATTTTAATTTAGCCGCAAAGTATTGTTGCTGGGTTATACTAGCACTACCACTAAAGGTACAGTAGGTGTCCTTCAGAAGCCACACTAATCTCCTCTACTATTCTAAATCATGACAGGTACCTATGGTCCCTATTTAGTTTCTAAAATATTACGATAAATATTAGCCTATTAGGTTTTCCCTATGCTGGAAAGCAGCAACAGCATTTCCTGCAAGCTAGCATACAGCTCACAACCTAAAAGAAAAAAAAAATAATTAATTTACCATAAGTAACAGTCAGGGTTTTCACAAAGTGTTGGAAAGTAAACAAGCCAGGTGACACATTGCTGACTTTCCACTTCTTCACTAACAAGTCGGTCAAGAGTTTCAAAGTTCCTGTTCCACTGTTCATGAAGTGTCAGTGCTCTCTGAGTAGCGTTGGGTGGATACTAGTTTGAGGAATACTGGTTGTGTCAAGTGAAAAAAAACAATCACATGTAGAAATATAGAGATGGTGTCTGCTTGGTTTTACTTTTGTTTAGTAAACAGACAACGAATGTGTTAATTACTATAAACTAGTTTTGTGAAAGAAAGAATATACCCTTAGGAAACTGATGGGGTGCTCCTTTAAAAGTCATTTCTTTAAAATAACTTATTATTCTTAAGTATAATGTTGTAACTTGTTAAAATTGCTAGAAAGCTTTAGCAATCTGGTTTTGCTAACATTTAAAAAGCACATTTTTAAGTTAGATGTTTCCCCCCCTCTTCATGGACATACAATTTGTTTTTTAAACCATGGGGCGTGGCATGAAAAGAGGATTAGAAATGTAGTTTTGTTTGACATACGTGTGAACAACCTGAAAACACATGATTTTGGTTAATTCGGGGGGGTGCTGAATTCAGAAATGCTGTTTCCTGGATTATAAAGTTGCACATTAACTCTACAGGGTTCACGGTGCAAGGTCATTGCATGCATTTTAATTGGTAAAATATTGTGGTACTTAGTTTCTGAACCCAAATTATCCCTTTATCACTAACCTCTTTTTTAATTTCTCACAGATTTCTTGGACAGATGCACCTACCCATTGATGTGGTAAATTCATAACTTGGGGCACATTTGGTTCAAATCTTGTGGCTATATACAATCAAACTATATAGCCTGTTTCTTAAGCAGTAACTGTTTCTAAGGAAGAATCCAGGTTTAACTCTGGGTCCACCACCATGTTAGAGCAGTGTTTGCATCTACATAATTCTTTGCAGGGTAAGCTGTTTTTGTGACATGAGCATTTCCCCTTGCTGCATCCTATCTTTTGGCAATCACAAGCGATGTACTTCAACAGGGAGTCCAGTGCATACGGCATGTTTATACATACTGGTACAAATAAACCGTCCTCCATCCAAACTCACTGGGGCAAGGACAACTGTTCTTTTGAAGACATCTCCTATGGACGGCTGATTGGTAACTTGCACTGTTCAGGTGATTGACCAGACTGTCTCTGTTGGGGGGTAGGGTGCAGTCGATCTTGCACCGTCAAACGATTCCTCACCAGTCTTTTCATAAAGGGAGCATATCAATTTCTCCACAGCTCTTAGGATGGTTTCATTTACGGCCCAAAAAAAAAAAAAAAAATCTGAACAAATAGCTGTATTACTATGCTGATTTAGCTATTTGGCTTGATAAATGAGGTTAATTAGCATCTGTGCTGGTGCACTGTGCCCAAAATATTGCAAGATGCACAGGATGCACATGCTTAAAGTGTTCAGATATATTATTTTACATAAAGTGCAGACGTTTTAGTCTTGTATCAGGAATCGTCCCTTTGGTGGAAGTTTCTTTTCCTTGCATGAAATCCAGTAAAATCAATTAATCACATGCCACTTGACCACTATTTCCATTCTTTATCATCAGTACAGGAGAGAGTCTTGCATTCTTGAAATAAAACTTGGCAAGAAACATCTCAAAAAGAACTGTATCGGTATAATAGTTTCATACAAGTAGGCTCTTTCTATCTTCCAGCTTATTGAAGTTGCCATGAAAGTTGCAATTTGTAATGCTTTAAATATTTTTAGCTATGTAATAAACGTATAATTCTAAAAGGTGGCTTTGAACAAACAGGCATTCACAATATTTTCAATTAAGGAATAAAGTTTCTGGCCCTGAAATAAATACCACGCTCAGCCAGAAAAGAGCTTTTCAGGCATATTTTGCATGGGATCTGTAAATGTCAACTCGTCAGGAGAAATGGGTAGTTAGTTGTTTATATATATATATATATATATATATATATATATATATATGGCACAGTGGCGCAGTCGTTAGCACATCTGCCTCATAGCAAGAAGGTCTTTTTTTTTTTTTTTTTGGCCATACTGTATTAATCCTGCAAGGGAAATTATTGCCTCTGCATTTAACCCATCCGAACTGAGCAAACACACACAGTGAGAACAAACACTCAGAGCAGTGGGCTGCCACAAATATTGGGTCACCCAGAGAGCAGTTGGGGGTTAGGTGCCTTGCTCCAGGGCACTTCAGCCATGAATGTGGAGGAAGGAAAGGTGCAGCTCACTCCCCCACCACCATACATTTTACATTGGTTTGGGAATCGAACCAGCGACCTTTGATACAAGCCATGCCATGATACAAGAAAAATTACGAAAATGCAGTCTTCAATACTTGGGTAAGTTATGAAAAGTTGGATCTCATACATTTTGTTTGTCAGAGACTAAACACTAGCTAGGAAGATACTTTATAATATAATGTTCCCAGTGGGCTCTTTGTCTCTGTCGGTGTGGTGCACTTCCGGTCAACCATGCTGAGTCCCCACGGGGTATTTAGGCTATCCTCTCTGGTAGTTCATGATAGTCAAACAAAGCATCTTTTAAACAGTGAATCCAGGAATATCTGATGTTAAACAGGTCTCTTCAGCTGTATACTATATTCCCATGGGTAAGCTGGCAAAAAAAAAAAAAAAAAAAGACTAAAACTTTATCACCCAGTTTCAGTGGGGTGGGTCACGTTTCTATTCTGTCTGTACAGGCACCACATGTTTGGCATAATTGTATCTGGCTTGTATATATAGAGAGCAACATAAAGCACCTCATTAGTCTATTTCTCCACTCTAACTCCCCAGTGATTGTGCCACCTCAGAACCATTTACACTTACACCTAGGAGCAATTTGGATCAGCCAATTAGCCAAATGTGCATGTCTTTGGACTGTGGAAGGAAAACAGAGGAAACTCATGCAAACTCCACACAAAAACAGTAGAAAACAAAAAAAGCAGTGTTTGTTTGTTTGCCAGTTTGTCTCTGAACACAATGCAGACTACATCCATGCAAGGATTTACAACAAACTTGGTGGGAACACTACCCTACTAAAGTCCCAGGAATTATTTGATTTTCTAATATCAAGGTCAAAGATGAAGGTCAAAGCAAGGTCACAAATATTTGGACATAAAGCGCTTATAAACTTGGAAATACATGCCAATGGATATGCCAGAATAGGAAACCATTTTTGGACTCCTAGGTAAGGAAATTTCCTTTGACTTTGAGTGACCCCGAAAGGTCAAACCTCAGCCATTTAAAAAATCTTTCAAAGAAGAGAGGTTTTTTTCCCCCTCTAATTTGGTCAAGTCCACATACAGGGATCTTAACCCTGGTCCCGGAGGACTGCCTGCCTTGCACATTCTTGTGTTTTTTCATTCCCAACACACCTACTAATTTGCTAATTAACAGTTCTTCATGTCTTGAAGTTGATATGACAGAGATGTTAAAATGTGCAGCATAGAGGTCCTCCAGGACCAGGGTTTGGAACCTCCATTACAGAACATACGGTAAGACAAGCACATGGTAACCAGAATATAAGTACTTAGACAATGCACGAACCTCCACCATCTGGGCCATGTGTACGTGTTTAGGTGGGAATATGCCAATGGCAGTGACTGATTGTTTGCAAATACCTGTGAATGATTCTCGGTCCTTTCTGGGTCCAGATCGTGATCCAGATCTGCTCCAAAATGTAATGGTTTTCACCATGCCCATACCCCACCCCTCCACCAAGTTTCCAACAGAAATCCACTCAGTAGTTTTTACGTAATCCTGTTAACAGACAACACCATTATTAAGTACCTGATCCAAAATTTAATGAGGAGTTCTTTCCAGACCCAGGTCCGCACCCTTCAACCAAGTTAAATGAAAATTGGATCAGTAGTTTTTGCTTGATTTAAATCCTTGCATAAATGCTTGTTAAATAAATTCCTGGATATAGATTGTCATCCAGATCTGCTCCAAAATGGTTTGGGTCCCTGCCAGGCCCATGCCTTATCCCTTTACCAAGTTTGGTGATAATTTATTTGGTAGTTGTTGTGTAATCCTGCTAACAAACAAGCAGATGCTGGTGAATACATAACCTCCCCCACCAAGACCCCATATAGGGCCTATTTGCAACATTGTTCATGCTGCATGGTGGAGGCCTTGCACTCTATGAGTAAAAAATTGTGAAACTTTTATCCAGTTATATTTACATGCAATGTTCAGGAATGTCTCCGAAAACCAGCTTGATCTTATTCTTACTCACATTTTAGCAGCTACTGATTAATAGTACCTTCCTTCACCAGCCACTCTTTTATCTCTCTCGATGTTATTAAGCATGTCATGTTAGCAAGAACCCAGAAAGTGCAAATTTCTCAGGGGTGGAAAACTTAGTTATACTTTTACCTCTGACTGTTGCAAAATGCTGATACAAGCACACTAATACAAAGCTTGCAGCGGAACTGTTGTCAGAGCTATAGTTCTACGAAATTAACTGAGGCATTTTGTCCAATCAAGTTCAATAATTCAGCTGCACGATGCCATCATCCACCATGCTACCTAGAGTAAATCTTGTAAAAATTACAGCACATACAGTGTGTTTCGGATGATTTAGTCATAGAACCTTAGCGACTGTGGTCTGTAAAGATCTTCACTCTTAGGACCAAAAATCTTCTTTAGTGGTATTCAGGATCACGAGCATATTTTTTTCCTTTACAATCTAAAAGGCTGTTAAAAAATTGGCTGAAAGTCACAGTGATTGGTGTAAATACTGTAAATGATAGGTGGCTCTACAGGGTCGTATCAGGTGAAAGTGTGTGTGTGGCAAGTTTTTTTTAACTCAAGGGCCCAAGCTCTACTATTACTGTCAGCATCACTGCTGTTAAAGAATCAATAAATGTGTCACCCTGAGTAGATAATTGAGACTGCTGAAGTTTAAAAGCACCCCGAAATTGTTTTCAGCTGGGTGAGACCGACAAACAGTTCCTCATGTATCAGTTTAAAGGAAAGTTACCTCTAATTTTATGCACTCATCATTAAAGGTTCAACAGTGCTTGTGGTATAGAGGGTAGGCTTGCCATGTCACAGCTTCATGGGTCCCAGGTAAATCCCAACATTGGGTTACTGGGTATACATTTAGCCATTCGCTGAACTGCTTAATCCTACTAGGATCAAGAGGAGAATGGAACGAATACCTTGAAAAACTTATCAATCCATTGTTGGGCAACACACACACACACACACACAAAAAAAAAAAAAAAAACATTTGCACTCACCCCTAAGGGCAATTTTGAACATCCACTTAGCCTAATGTGCATGTCTGTGGACTCGGGGAGGAAACCACAGTGTCCAGAGGAAACCCATGCAAGCACTTGGAGAACATAAAAACGCCTTCGCCGAGCCCGGCTGTGAGGCGGACATTGTAGCATATATACACTTAATATTCGTACTTCATATAACAGATTCTTCTACGATTTTTTTTCATTGTGGGTGCACATGATTTGTAGCTCTTTTGTTTTGCCATGATAGTAAATTAAAAAAAATTTTGCATGCTAATTAACTAACTGCGTACCTGTAGAAAGAAGCTGTAACTCATCCTTTCCTTTGTTTCTGTCTTGACGTAAATATGATGAGGCATGTTTCATTTTGTCTCCTGCCTCAATTCAACAAAACACTCTTCTTATAAACCATAGATTTTTTGATGTTGTTGTTTACATTTCACCATTGCTATTGCCATGTCTGTAGCTCTCCCATGAGATTTGTGTAATCATATGCCCTCTCCTAGTGCTCACACTGTAATATTTTAAGGAAAGTTTTCTGACACTGCCAGAACTTTGTGACTGTTTATCTTTGGTTACCTTCGACAGCAAAAACAGGCAACATATTGTGCAACATGAACCCATGACAGACCTTGTCTCAAACTGGTACAGAGCTTCCCTCACCTCAAGTCTCTAGACATTTAAGGGAGTTCTTCTACCTATTTCTGTTCAGGTCTTTCCACAAACCTTTGTATACTCACTCACTGTCTCACTCATTTGCCTACCCGCTTAATTCTACCATTATTGTTGCAGGGAAGCTGAAGCCTTATCTCCCCCCAACACTGGGCAATGGCAGGGTACACCCTGAACAGTTTGCCAGACCATCACAGGGCCAATACACACACACACACCACCACCATTTCACATTCACACCTAGAAACAATTTCTTACTCACTTGACACTGAAGGCAGGGTACACCCTGGACAGCTCGCCAGATCACAGACCAACACACACTGCAACATTCCCACTTACAACTAGGGGGCAATTTGGAACAGTCAGTTAGCCTAATGTGCATGTCTCTGGACTATGGGAGGAAACCGGAGTACTTGGAGGAAACCCACGAAAGCACAGGGCGAACATGCAAACTCCACACAAATATGCCCGAGCCCCTCTTTGTATACTGTATGTAGGAATATGAAGGCGTACGGATTATTTTCTTTCTATATTGGCTCTGTTGTTGTAAACTGGTAGACTGTGTTAATCCAGTGTTTTGAATGTTAGATTTACTAGACCTGACCAAAGGTTTCATCTACTGCTTGGAAACCAATTATATGCTTCTTGATCTTTGGAAAACCTCAGTAAAGGACACGTTTTGACATTTAGTCTGGCAGATGGAGAAAAACCCATCACATGGTCAAACGTGAACATTTTCTACTAAGCTTTCTTTGGCTACCTTCCTGCAAATATCATGTTGGGTGTACGCCAACCATGCATTGCACCCTCGGTACATGTTTCTGTATTACAAACTCAACCTAAGCAAGATGCCAGCTCTTTAAAAAAAAATTGTCACTGTGGACAATATGCCATGCCTGTGATCTGCTTTAATCAAGGTTTCTTTCTGTGCTAGAGATTGGATGGTGTCCATTAAACCAATGTGAAGCTTCATCCAGCATCCCTTCACAGCCTGCATAACTGCAGGTTTCTCCTTTTTTAGATGCAGCTTTAAATCCTTCCAAATGCTTGCTGTGTATTTACTCAATCTGTTTTAAAGGCATCTAATAACACAGCAAGAAAGCCAGATGGGTCAGTAGGTGGAGCTTGGTTTACCTCAGTGGATCCTTCTGTAGAAGGAGGCTCTGTGATTTGAGACTTTGCAGCATCAGTTTAGAACAGTTCTAAGGACAGTGTTCCTTAAGAGTCTGGAGGAAATAATCAGAAATATAAACGATGATATCTGGGGGGCAAAAAACCTAAAGCCTCCCAAAAATAAAAGCTGTACATTATAGAAAAAAAGTTCCTGTTATATCAAGAGCAACTAATCAAAGTATAGCTTATAAATAGTGCAAGTTATTAACTATGCTAACGATAGCAAGAAAGCAACAAGCTAAATTTTTTAATTTTCAATTGGCTATTCAATTAGTTTCAGAACCGCTATATCAACGACCATTGCTGAAATAAA
Organism: Neosilurus hyrtlii; assembly: GCA_028564935.1. Taxonomy (NCBI): domain Eukaryota; kingdom Metazoa; phylum Chordata; class Actinopteri; order Siluriformes; family Plotosidae; genus Neosilurus; species Neosilurus hyrtlii. The sequence continues at coordinate 17,170,733 of JAOUQZ010000001.1, forward strand.
CAAGAGAATTCAGAGAGCACAAACCTCTACCAAGCACGAAACGTTCAGCTGCAATACCAACTTACAAAAAACTGTATTGTCCTAATATAATTAAAAAAAAAAACAAAGAAAAGAAAAACATGGATCCAGATAATCCCAAAAATATAGTTGAGTCTTAATCCTGACCAATCCTAATCCCAGTGCTAAAAAAACACATTTAAGGTACAATAAACAATTGTTCCTTCTCCAGGATTTATGCTGCAATCCCCTGTACCCATAAATTGGCAGTGAAAGTGTAATAAGACAGTTATTCAATGTGGAATTTGGGAAATTAGGCCAGCATTAACAGTTTGTGCTACAGTAGCTCTTATGTGGGATCAGACCAGTACTAGCCTTTTCCTCATGTGCATCTGTGACACTCGTGCCAGTTTACTGGTTGTCCTTTCATGGACCACCTTTGTTAGGTACCCACCAGTGAATACAAGGAACCCCCTAAAAGATATGTGTAGTCTTGAATAAATATAGTCATGAATAGATTCTGTGGCACCCTTGTCGAAGTCACTCAGATCCTTCCACTTACTCATTTTTTCCTATTTTTAACACACTAACTGATGAAGATAAGGAACTGACTTGACTTTTTGCCTTATTTCTCCCACCCCTTGGCAGGTGCCACTGTAACGAGTCAATGAGTGTTATTCATGTCACCTGTCTATAGCCAGAATAGCTTTATAGATGTTATGGCATACCTGGTGGTTACCAATAAAAATGTCTCTGGTATGCAAATGCACATAAAGAGTGTAGTAAACCAGTGAAGAATCTTACATGAGGATTATAAGAAATTGAAAAAAATAAATAAAATTAAAATGTATCCAAAGTGAGTATCCTGAATGACATCAGATGATTTCAGATGGATAGCCTGGTAAAAGCAGTGTGTATTCTTAAGTATAACCTCCACTACACGCTGTTCCCGACTGAGCAAAGATAATTTTTTTGCCATCTTAAAACAGCCAATGTAAAAGCGCCTTCCTATCCCAGAGAGAAATTCGCCGTGGCACGTCTTCCCTTTGAAATAATCCATTGTAAAGGCATGCCTGGAACAATTGGCTCCCATCAAAGAGACCAGCTGGCAGGAACAGTGCTTAAACTTTTAGTTTTGGGGGCTTTTGACTTTGGCAAAGTTGTTTACTCAGGCAAAACTGGAAAGAATACAAAAAGAACGTTGCACGCTTAAAGCAACCGACTTATAAATTAAAAATGACAACAAAACAGTGCCACAAGATATCATTTCAGTTTGTGTCACAAGATCCTGGCTATCGTTATTTCTGGTGTTTCTTTATTTATTTATTGTTTTTGTTTCATTTTACTCTTCACCAGGAGGTACAAAAAAGAAAGCTCTGAATACAAAGAGACTCCCTCGGAGCACTGTGAAATATTTACAGAAATGTGTTGAGTATGAGTTATGTGGAGGAAGGCAAAGGAATGAAAGAATGACCAGTGATATAAGACGAGAGAAAATCAAGAGCAGTAATCAAAAGCGTTGTGGCTGTTATTCACGGCCCTGTTGTTATTCACGGAATGACTCATAGGGATGGCAGCACTGGGTGAAGATTAAGAGAGTATTTTACTTGGCAGAGGCAAACTGATGCATTCAAATGACTTCTGATAAACATGTTGTGTACTGTTAAAGTAATAATAACAACAATAATTAAATATACGGAACGTCCAGGGGACTATTCAAATCTATAATCTAACTATTCAAAGTTCGATAAAGCCTGACACAATTAATTGTTTTTGTATAATATAAACTTTATAAAGTGTGTGTGGAGGCGTTCTTCATTTTTGCTCCAAGTGACTGTAATAAACCTTCAGTGTCCATCGTCTTCATTCAAGCCCTATCCACTCTGGATGGATCATGGGTGTTCATAGGTTTGATTTAAGCATTACCTACTCTGAATAATGGTATTCATTTATTTATTTATTTATTTATTTGTAATTGTGGACCACATAGATCAGACCATTCCTCTGTATTGTACACTAATACATTATATTAGGGATATTGGGCAAAATTAAAGATGTTGCGCTTACTCATATTACATCTGCAACAGTATTTCACATGCAGCTTCTCAATCACCACTGATAATGTTTTATAGATGTGTCGGCAAAATATCTGCCCCCATGCAGTTTAAATCTAGGCCGTGTTTCTCTATGGAAACATGTGTTTCTGACAGACTACATTTATGCTGGGCTAGACAGAAATCAGCCCCAGCATTGCTTTTTATAGCCTGCTTGTGTACTTTTTAAAATCTCGGAAGTAAAATGTTAAAAACAGAAACTATATATATATATATA
>JAOUQZ010000001.1:17174793-17185669 GCA_028564935.1 Neosilurus hyrtlii
TGTCACAATAATAAAATCTGACCCACATTTAATAATGCTGAACCCTGTGCTATGACCTGACCTGGATGCTCTGATAGATGATGAAGAAGATGAACAAAAGAACAAATGATAGTCATCCATCATGCTTCTTTTTCACACTGACCCAGATCTGTTCTTTTAAGTCCAGTTTCCTAATCTGCACTTGCTGTTCTCTTTACGTGTCTTTCTGGCCACAGGGACACACTTGTACTGTGTTTATGTAGACCCTTCTGATTAGTCACACTGATGCTGCTGCGCTCGCACCTTTCTCCTGAATCACCTCACTCAACAGCATACACACTTTTATTCAATAAAAAAAAAAAAAAAAACCCAGGCAAACTGATTTCATATTGAAGATCACTAAAGCAAAGTAAAAGGTGATATTGCTCCCTTAAGAGGTTGTCCGTGTCTGGATTCTCGCCCATGTGTTTTGCAGTGTATACCCAGACATCAAATGAGTGATGGTCTAGTGCTGGCCCACACTTACTACTGTCATCTGAACCACATACCATAGTGGAGTGGGGGCAATAAATGCATCTGAATCTGGGTGCCAGAAGTTCCATAACTCATCACTGATGAGACCGAAATCTCAGAGAGGAGATTGACTAGAATGCGAACGCTTCGGGCCCAAAATTGAAACGCTGCAAAAGTTGAAGCAGCAGTTAGATCAAACACACAAACACAGTGTGCCTAGTACACTTCCATCAAAAGGGATCCTGATGTTTGTGCTAGTTATATCTGAGCAGGTATTCATTTAGAAATTGTTACCAAAAGGGTGACTTATCAGGAAAGTAATTAAGGAAGGAAGAAAGGAATAAAAAAAAAAGACAGACAGGTAGACAGAAAAAAAGTGTTTATCATAATACATTCGGAGCAATGCCTAATAAAATGTTCATATGAATCTATATCTGCTTAGTAGTTAGAATGAATGCCTTACAACAAGATGGTCTTGGGCTCGAGTCCCAGGCTCTGTGAGTGTTTTTCTGTGGAGATTCACCCCGTGTTTGTGCAGGTTTCCACAGGGTACTCTGGTTTCTCCCACAGTCCAAAGACATGCACATTAGAATAAGTGTCTGTTCCATATTGCTAATAAATAAGGAAAACATCTTTAACATATCAAGCCAAGCCAAGTGTCACTTCTGACCTCTAGAATTGCTTGATTGGCATTGTTGTTTGTTGTTGTTTTTAGTAGTGTAATGAAAAAAAATAAAAAATACAGTGCAGTAGCTCAAGTAGGCTGTCAGTGATCAGATAAATTGAGTTATAAGCTGATGTGGAATTTAATTAAATGCGTTAGACCTAGGAGTCAGTCGATGCACCAGTTTCTGAGACAGATTCCATGATTAAATATTTGCTTCAAATCCCAAAGAAATCTAGTTGAATCTCTAGTAACTGTTTACAGTTAAGAATAACAATATTTACTCCATGAATGATTGCACCCAGCTATTTAATTTGTCGTCTACAAATTAAGGGCTTGTTAGGAATCTCCCCTTACAGATATGCTAGTAGTTATGGTGGAAAAGATGACCTTTTGTATTAGCTTTTTAATTCACCCCTCTCACCCTTCCCTTCGTTCTTTTTCTGTCCCCCTCCCACGCTTTCGTCTGGGACTCCCTGGCCATATTAAGGAAGCAAATTGTCCATTACGAAAAGTCATTAGACACTGAGAATACATTAGGACTTTGTTATGGTGTGGAATATTGTTTTCCGTTTTAATCAATCCGTTACCACATTAGCACAAATCAAGGACACTGCCATCGTCATTGGCCAGACCCTTGTGCTGCAGTTTCTCCTATAGTGAGTTAAATTGATTCAAGTAAGCGACAAGAGCCCAAAGGCCCCAAGTAAATTCTAAAGTGGTAGCAGAGTTTTAGGAACTGCAGTAATATGGTAATACATGCAGTAAAATGGGTCTTTGGATTTGATCCGAAAGTGTCAGCTATGAAGAAACCGGAATATTTCAAAACCAACCCCATCATGGCATTTATATTATTCACTAGGCATGTATTTTGTATATGACATATGGTACAGGCCAGGCTTGGAAAAAAAAAAAAAAAATCAGGTGATTATACAGTTGAGTGTCATATGGCGTGGAATGGGCCATCTGTTTAGGATGGTCACACCCAAATAGCTGACAATTCCATGCCAAATATGGTCAGGTTGAAGAGCAAAAGTGTCACTTTGGGCAATTACTATATATATATATTTTTTCGATGCCATAAATTAATCCAATTACAGGCAGTCAAGTTTAAGGTTCGTGCTATTCAGACTCTAGATCAAAGTAGTCTAAGATCATCCAACTATATCTAAGGCTTGTGTGGCATTTCAATTTTAGGCAGAGCAGAAATTGGACCAACTGTAAATTCCAGTCCATATCCTGCCTGAGATATGGTCTCATCATAGTAAAGTCTTCTAGCATTCAGGGTCAAAAGAGTTCAGCATCATCCATTTATGTGGTATGTGGTCCAGATAAGTAAGAGGGGTTCAGACATGGGCCAGTGCAGTTAGTCAGAAATTGGACTATATGTCATGGTAATATGTTGTTGACTACTGCAAGATTAATGCTACACTAGAATTAGTTTTGCATTAAATGAACTGTTCTGCCATGTAATACTGCCCAACTAATCAATAGCAGTGACTTTGGAGAAGGGTTTGCCAAAAGGTTTTTGAGATGGCTAATGCTTCTACCTTTTTGAATAGAGTCTCCTCAAAGAAATCGCCTCTAGTATAGGGTGTGAAAGTGCTACTATAAACTACAAAACAGATAAGTGAAAAAGTTTCTTTTTTCCGCCCTTTATTCAAATCATGTCTACTTGTCTATTTAAGGTGCTTAATTAATTCTGAGAAATGTCTTCGAGGAATATCACTGACATAATACTAGGTTAATTGTTCCTTGGGTAGCTCCTCTGGGGAAACACTTAATGTTTCCATGTAGCTCGGTTCACCGTATGGTTTTTTCTTTGAGAACAGATTGTAAGTACTGTATATCCCCTTTGAGTGGTAGGTCCATTAGCCACCCAGAATACCATTAAAGAACTTTTTTAAGGTTATTTAAAAAATCATCTACTTTTTTTTTCCAGCTAATCCTTCCTGCTGAGTCAGATAATAAAAACTGCAAAGAAAGACTGTAATCCGAAATCTGTAATAAAGGAGTGGGACTTCCTCAATGTTCAATCAGCAGTTAAAATGGACAATAAAGGACGAAAGCTTTGTTTTATTCGCCAACACTGGGTATGGTGTTGAGATTTACGATTCATAGGAAACAGATGACCATCTTGGAATCATAAAGTGGTGTAAATGTATTAGATTTACATTGATTCTGGTGTCCTCAAGTTTTATCATAATATCAAGACTTCATCATTGCATGTAATAGCTTGTTTCAGAAAGGAATCAGCAAGCTGTGGACTCAGATAAACCAAAGGATTATTTCTCCTTGGCTGCCCCAGTCAGTCAAACTAATCAGTAAAACTGCAGCAGTCCTTATTGGAGTCTTTTAAACTCTAGAGGCTTCCGTAATTAAAATCATACCACCAGTAACAAACTGTGGAGGTATTCGTTATATGTTGCTCATGTGCTTCACAGTGATCATGCCAAATATATCTATGATTTTTCTGTCAGAAGTAGGAACATTGGAAAAAGAGACTGATTCTTTTACTGAACTGAACTGAAATATTCTTTTAAATAGATTTATGCATGGATTAAATGTCACAGGTCTCGAGCCAATCGGCTCTCGGCAGGAAATTCACACAACTAGCACTAACGTACTGTATTATCACAAAACTTTGTAAATGTATTCACGTATGGTCACTTTATTCTTCTGTGGATTCTATCTTGGCAAGAACTACTTACTTGGGGTGCAGAGCTGTGTTTGTACCCCAAAAATTGCTGCTTGAGCCAATAATAAAATATAAAAAAATTGGAATAATAATAGTCACATAAGTAACTGCAGCTGAAAACAGTTTGGATGCATTTGCAAATAAAAGGGTCTAATAATGCAAATAAAGTTGTGTGCAAACCAGGCAGACAGTGGTCAGGCACAGTCCAAGTACCTAATCTGTAAACAGGAAGTGGCCAAATGATGAGACAAACATCATATTAAATCATTAGATGATAAACCAAACTCAGGGTTAAAAAAAACCCCAACCAAACAAAGAAAAGGCAGCCAGAAGCCAAACACAGTAAACACAATCTGAAACCAGAGGCTTAGTATGAACTGGAAACACACGGCACAATAAATCTTCACATGGCTCATGACAAAACAATCCTTTTATATTACTGCTAATCAATGCAATGTGAACCAGGTGTGCTAAGATCATGTGACGAGTCATGTGTCCAATGCACTGAGACTTGGAGTGGGGCAAGAGTTGCTGGGTAATATAGTAAGAGTGCAGAAAGCAGCAGATAAGGGCTATAGTGATAACAACAACAACAACAACACTCAGAACACAAACCTTCACCAAGCCCAGCAATATGATCCAAATCATCTCCAACCATCTCCATCGGTCTTCCAAAGACTGATCTCTTGTACAATTTTTATGCAAATGTATTTTTTTGTGCTCAGTCCTGCTAACACACACACACCCACACATACCAAGGGTAAAACAACCTTTTTTGTCTGAGATAATTATTCAACTCTGTGGTGCCAGAATTAAATTAATGAAACTTAATCACCTCCACTACATGCACACCACACATAATGTTGGTGACAGCGTGGCAGGGGAGGTTCAGTGGTTAAGGCTCCAGGCTGCTAATCTGAAGGTTGGTGGTTCAAGCCCCAGTATCACCAAGCTTCCACTGTTGGGCCCTTGACACTCAATTGCTTAGTTGTATTAAAAAAAAAAAGTCATGGTAGATAAGGGTGTCTGCCAAATTCCGTAAATGTAAATACCGTCACATTCAACCATAATCAGAAAAAGGGGACTGTTAGATAATTTTTGCATTAGTAATGGAAATATATATTATTGAATTATTCAACCTTACAGTGAGTCATAATTGGCATAATTGCTCATTTACATAATTATATACTGGATAATATATACCTGTCCAGGGATTTGAGCTCACAACCTTGCAAAACAGTTCTTTAATGCTGTAGTAATTTTGTCTAGATTCTATCATTTGTACACACACAGCACATATTGTGTATAATAACAATAAAAATTGCAATCATAAACATTATTGCAGATGCACTGTAAAAACAACTACATAAGCTGTGACGTAATTAAATCAAGAGATTTGTATACATTTTTGAAACCTGAGGCAAGAATGCGTTCTTTTAACATTAAAATTTGAACTTTATGTAAGCATCCCAAATTGTTTGATTTGAACAATTATCATTGGAAAAGCGCTACTGGAATATACATCATATTGTATCGGAAATCTTCGTCAACAATGATCTACAAGAACTTATAGACTAAGAGGTTTTTTTTTTCTTTAACTTTTTTTAACTACGATAACATCATATTTCCCCAAATTTGGAATTTTTTTCCCCATTTTAAAATCCTAAGTCACAATTTTAATAGCCATTTTTGTTACTAAGCCTAAGGAAAGTTTTATTGTATAAATAATAAAAATAAGTAAATTGTTATACTCTTTTATTAAGAGTTGACACTGTACAAAGTTAACACTCACCTGTTGAACACATATCCACCATTCCCAAAAATTGTCTATAAAGATTAATAATTCACATTTACATACTTATAATTATCCTACATGGATATTCTATTCAGTGAAGTATATTGTGTACCTTTAGCTAGAAACAACTCACTCACTCATTTGCCCAACCACTTAACCCTACTTAGGTCATGTGAAGGCTGGAGCCTGTCTCAGCCAACACTGTGCAAAGGGGTACACAGTGAACTGCTCGCCAGTCCATTACAGGGCAACACAAAACCATTCACACTCCAGAACATGGGAAATTTGGAACAGCTAATTAGCCAAACGTAATTTTTTTCCTTTTTTTTTCTGTTTAGATGTTAATGATGGTTTTCGTTTGACTTTTCTGGATGTAAAATTCCATTTCTCATCTCTCAGCTCGGTCACAGACATCGACTCCACTTCCTGCCCATTTGTTCCTCATTTGTTTTGTTGTGCATTTTCTGTTTTTAAGGCGTATTGCTTTAAGTTTTCTACCACTACACTTTCCTTTCACAACCTTCTCATTTGATTTGTACTTGGTCCAGATTTTAGACACAGCTGACTGGAAACAACCAACATCTTTCGCAACATTCCATGAAGATTTACCTTCAACAAGTTTTATAATCTTCTCCTTTGTTTTAACTGACTCTCGTGTTGGAGACATCATTTATGTCAAAAAGCTCACTAAGGTGTGCAAGCACTCTTTTTTAACTGCAGACTAATTAGCCGATGTAATTGGATACAGGAGTTTGTTTTAGGACTTGCAAAGTATCTGGTGAACCCATAATATCTTCCTCAGAATTGAATGATTCCATATTTCCCCCTTGGTTTGATGTGTAAAAACAGTTGGAATTGACTACAATTTTCTCTCTTTATGAAACACTTACAAAAATAAAAAAGAAAGAAAATTGCAGTCAGTTTTCTTTCTTTTTTATTTTTGCAAGTCTTTCATAAAGCCAGAAGGTTGGAATGTTAAATGAAAATAGCTTTTTGACATGCCTGTGAGTGATTGTTTTTTTTTGTTTTTGTTTTTTTCTACACAATTAAACACTTGAATGAACATCTTCCAAGAGTGGTGATTTCATACTTTTTGCCAGGGGTTGTATTCTTGTTTGAAAGATGTAAGAGATGGTCACTTATGGTCAAAGGTATCTGTTTCATTTGAAAGTCCATATATAGTTTGCTTAAAGTAATTGCGAAAGAAATTAGAAATTTTTAATTAAAAATTTGTAAGCACTCGGGGCAGTGGTGGGCCGGTGGCAGGGTGCTGGGTTACTGATTTCAAGGTCCGGGGTTCAAGCCCCACGATCAACGGGTCGTCACTGCTGTCCCCCCCAGTACAGCCAACTGGGTTATTAAATGCTGGCCATGTCTGTTACTGTCTATGGTGAGAGGCATGTAAAAGAACCATTGCTGACTTTCAAAAAGAGTAGGCTGCATAGCCGTCAGCGTGTTTCTGCCCTGCGATGGCCTGGCGAGCTGTCCAGGGTGTACTCTGCCCTCACCCAGAGTCAGCTGAGAGGGGCGCCAGCCTCCCCATGACCCTAATTAGGATAAAGCAGTTCAGAATATGAGTTATAAGCCCTCCAAAACCGTGAGACCTTACTCTGACCTTTATCTTTGATCTTGGTCTTCCAAAATCAAATTATCTCCGACACTCAGGTAGGGTAGTGTCCCCAACAAGTCTGGTGAAAATCCTTGCACAGGTGTGGTCAGGATTTTGTCTACAGACAACCTAACAAGCAAGCAGACCGACAGACTTATAAACAAAATTTTGGTGATTACAAAACCTCAACCAAAACTTAGTTTTGTGGTGAAGGTGATTATTTTCATTCCAGTGATTGGACTTTTAATATAATGTGTATAGAAATACATGCATAATAAAATAAAGACTATCTAAATAAAGAGTCACTAAAAAAAAAAAATCTGTTGTGCTGCATGCCAGGAATTTCTTTAAATTCCATTTAAAGTAGATTTTTCTTTGCCTGCTTTAAACAGTATCTTTCATATGTTTTGCTAAATCAGCCAAAGTCAACCTGCCACCTCCCACGCTGTGACAGAACATCAGGCTGAATGGACAGAATTTCCCCAAATGGACAGAAAACAGGAGGACGGACACAGTGCTCCACCTGTTCTCCATCCAGCACACCAGGTGTTGCTAGGAAACTGCAGTCTTGTTTGGTGGATGTGACATTGACGGCAGGTAATTTGAAGTAGAGGAAGATGGATGGGGATGTGACATGCTGGAAGTGGATCAATTTTAGAGGTTGGCAATTAGCAGCACCACAGGCTAGAGGAACCTGCCAATGTGTACATATGCACCAAAAAATAATTTGGTACACTCGTGCTGTGGCTATAAAAAAAATTGGAATGAGAGAGGACATGAAAAAGAGGAGATTTGTTTAAGTACATGCATGGTTAATAATGGATAGCCTTATTAGCAGCTTGGGTAAAGTACACCTTTCAGAAGCTTACTGAATCTAACAGTTTGTGAAGGCGAAAAAGGGCTACACTTTTTTTTTAGGGTAATACTGCGATAGGCTCATGCACACAGCTGCATAGGCAGCATTTTCCAAAACCACAGACAATAAAAGTGGCAAAAACCACCAAACTAATTAATAGATGAAATTAAACCTTAACCACGGGGCATGTTGTTTTTAATTAGCCAGCTGTATCTAGAGTCTGAATCTCTGTTTTAAGGTCACTGATGTATACAGTTGCTATACAGTGGCTTGCAAAGATATGCATACTCCTTGAACCTTTCACACATTTGTCACGTTACGACCACAAGCGTAAATGTATTATATTGGGGTTTTAATGTGATAGACCAACACAAAATGGTGCAGAATTGTAAAGTGGAAGAAAAACGATACATGCTTTTCAAATGTTTTTACAAAAATAACTCTGGAAAGACTGGCATGCATTTGTATTCATCCCCATTACACTGATCGCCCTAAATAAAATCCAGTGCAACCAGTTGCCTTCAGAAGTCCCCCAATTAGTGAATAGATTTCAGCTGAGTGTGATCTCGTATCAGTATAAATACAGCTTTTCCGTGAAGGCCTCAGAGCTTTGTGAGAGAACATTAGTAAACAAACCGTATTGCGAAGCCCACATAACACATCAGACGGGTCAAGGATAAAGTTGTGGTGAAGTTTAAAGCAGGGTTATGTTATCAAAAAGTATTCCGAGCTTTAAACATCTCACGGAGCACTGTTCAGTTCATCGTCGGAAAATGGAGAGAGTGTGGCACAACTGCAAACCTAATAAGCTATGGCCATCCACTTAAACTGGCAGGCCAGGTAAGGAGAGCATCGTTCTTAGAAGCTACCAAGAGACACATGGTAACCCTGAAGTAGCTGCAGAGATCCATGGTTCGAGGGGGAGAGAGAATCTGTCGACTTTTAGTTGTGCACTCCACAAATCTAGCCTTTATCTAAGTGGCAAGAATGGGGGCAGCCGTGGCCTAATGGCTAGAGAAGTGGGTTTGGGACCGAAAGGTCGCTGGTTCGATTCCCAAAGGAAACTGGGAAAGGGGAGTGAGCTGCACCTTCCCTTCCTCCACATTCATAGCTAAAGTGCACTTGAGTAAGGCACCTTATCCGCAACTGCTCTCCGGGCGCCCCGATGTGTGTGGCAGCCCACTGCTCCAAGTGTGTGTGTGCTCACTTTGGATAGTTTAATTGCAGAGGCAATAATTTGCCTTGCGGGATTATTACAGTATATCAAAAAAGAAAAAAAAGCCATAAAATGTCCTGCTTGCAGTTTGCCACAAGCCATGTGGGGGACACAACAGAAATGTGGAAGATGATGCTTTGGTCAGATGAGAACAAAACTGAACTTTTTGGCTTAAATACGAATACTAATGCACGCCACACTTTCCAGATTTTTATCTGAAAATACCCTTTAAAGAGGGTTTAATAGGAACAACCAAAAAGCTTATTTTTCCTTTATCCTTCCAGAACGTCCTGTATAGGTATACATTTTCTTCTGCTTGAACCACTAAATAGCTTTGATAATGTGAGTTATGGCCCTTTAGGGTTTCCTCTGGCCCTGAAGAATCATTAACCATCGCATTAGAGGACCTTAAATATATAATCTGACATGGACAACCCATTATCCCAGAGTCTGTTATAAAATTAAGCCAAGATTTTATAATGGTCATCTCACAAAACACAGCTATAATCGCAACATGTAAAACTGACTTTACACACGAAAAGGGTACGGTTATGGAAAATCAATAATTATTAATACTGCAGATTGTGACTTGCAAAACCAACATCAATCGTAAAATAAGCCAATGTGGATTTAAGCTCTCTGGGGCTTTATACTCTCAAAAGAAAAGGGAAAAAAAACAACACTTGCCTGACCTTGGGTATAGCATGTCACAACTTATTAGCTACTCTATAAAGAGACAACAGCAAATAGTCCTGGCTGGAAACCAAGCTAAAATAGAGGTTATACGAGTTAAGGATATGTGACCTGGAATGGAAATACGTACTATTTGGAATGAAGTAGGAGTTCACACTCCATGGAGTGAGTGAGCGCTGTACCATGAGGTAGGAGTGTATGGTGAAGAATGGAAATGGGTCTGTTCTAGTTGTTCATGGTCCACTGAGGAAGTGAGTGAGAGAGAAAGTGTGTGAGTGAGGGTGTGTTGAGGTCAGCAAGTCAACAAATAGCCACACAGTATGTTGTGCTGTGTGTATGCCTCCAGGTGTGAGTGGTGGTATGTATGTTGGCCCTGCAATGGTCTGGCGAGCTGTTCAGGGTGTACCCAGCCTTCGCTCAGAGTCGGCTGAAATAGGCACCAGCCTCCCTGCGAACCTAATTAGGATCAAGTGGCTTAGAAAATGAATGAATGAAGTTTACATGGAAAGTTGCAGTGTGTTTTGGACCTGCTACTTGGAAATATATAAAGAAAAAGGGAAGCCCCACCAAAAAAAAAGCTCTGAGAATTAGCTTATTTAAAAGTTTACGTCCAAAGAAGATATTAACCGGCATAGCAGGTGGTTTCTTATTTTTATTTTATTTTTTTTTTTTTTTAATATATTGATATTTATATATAGTTAAAAAAACAAACAAACAAAAACCCAGTGCAGCTAACTGGGTCATCAAATGCCGGCCATGTCTCTCACTGTCTATGATGAGAGGCATGTTAAAGAACCATTGCTGATTTTCGTCAAGAGTAGCTGCATAGCCGTCAGCGTGTTTCTGCCCTGCG
>JAOUQZ010000001.1:17186030-17204125 GCA_028564935.1 Neosilurus hyrtlii
AGCTAGTGGTAAGCTGCTTTACACGTCAGTGAAAGTGCGTGTCTGACAACACTTGCAGTTGCCAGTAAAAAAAAACCCAGTTGCCAGTTGCCAAAAACCCAGTTTTTGGGTTAAACCACTTAATTATTTTATTTCTCCACCATTCATGCTACTGAATATAATATCTTTATGGATTTGCAGCTTTACCATTGTTTGTGTCTTCATGAAAATGTGTGTTATCCTATGCCCCTATGTCCTTTTATGGTGATTCAGGGGACATTCACATGTGCTAATTAAAGACATGCAAGTTCAATTTATCAAGACACTGAGGTTCACCAATCTAAGAACACAGCTGCGAACAAATCCAAGGTTTAATCCCATGCAGACATTTTTTTTACTTTACTTAAGAGATTGATGAATGAGGCATCACGCTTATTGGGGGTAAAGTGATGGGTTACTGATCCAAAGGTCAGCAGTTCAATCCCCACTATCACCACTGTTGGGCCCTTGAGCAAGGCCCATAACCCTCAATTGCTCAGTTGTATAAAAATGATAATTGTAAGTAGCTCTGGATAAGAGCGTCTACCAAATGCTGTAGATGTAAATGTAGTGATGCTTATTATTCTAGATACATTATCACACATATTTACAGAACAAAAATTCTTTACTTTGTTATTAGCAAAGCTTCAGAATGAAATCATGAGGGAAAAAAATAAATAAAATAAAATATAAAAAAAAATAAAAATACACCTCAACCCTGAGCTACATGAGCGATGTGCTGTCATATGGGGCTGTGAGAAAGAATGCAGAAAAATGAAGGACATGTACAGAAAGGCTGAGTCAAACAAATGAGCTGACTCTACTAAACTCTAACAAGCCAGGAGAAGGACAACAGGCATGACAATGTCAAACCCGAGCCTTGCGTTTTCAAACTTTTGATTATTGCAGCATTGGTAGTTGCAAAGTACTTCTCCAGTTGTTTCCTAGTTTTCAAGCTAGCATTTATTTTAAGGGTATAAAAGCCAGGCCAGAAGTGAGAAGAATACAGATATCCAGAAAGCAGTCACCAAAGAAATGGAGTACTGCTGAAGTAATTAACATCTACCTAACCAGTTTGTCTAGCTCTGCTTTAATAGACTTGGTGATCCAGGGCAGAAAGAAAGCACTGACCCTGAAAAGCAACAGGAAATGAAGTCCATGCAAAAAACACAGGGGAAAAAACACAAATGAAAGATAGTTCATGACCTCGGAAGCAGGGTGGGTTTTGGGGCTCTAAAGTGGAATAGCCACAATAGGGTGGTAGCCTGGAACCACAGTGTTATAAAAGCTTCTCATTGTAGTCAGTCATTCACTTCAGCTTATTAGAGGAGCCTAAGTTTTGAGGACAGAGCCAGGAAGGCTGGGAACTAATGGGACATAATCTCCAGCCATGAAAAGTTTGATGTACAAACTTGTGAATGTCTTTTTTACAATTTCAATTAAATGGAAGACCAAATGCATGCATACACTGTCAGAATGTCCTTTACAGAAAGTGAATACATTTATTGCATGCCTGTTCGGCTTGGCTAGTTCATGTAGCAGGATTTCACTGCAAGTTTTGCTGATGACAGATCCACACTCCAGTGGTGTTTACTGTAGCGTGAGGATTTCAGTCTCTTGGTTTAGCCATTAATTCAATCTTTCCATCTATCTATCTATTCATTCATGAAGCAGACATGAAGCACATTCACCAGGTGAATAAATACACTGCCCTGCCAAAAAAGTCCCACATGCTAATATTTTTTGAATCAACTTCAGCCTTGATTACAGCACATTACCGGTGACGTAGTGATTAGCACGTCCACCTCACAGTAAGAGGGTCCTGGTTCAGGTCCCGGGTTTGGGCGTTTCTGTGAAGTTTAAAGGTTCTCTACATGCTCGTGTGGGTTTCCTCCAGTTTCTTCGCACAGACCAAACACATGCACATTATGCTAATTAGCAGTTCCAAATTGCCCCTGAATGACTGTGAATAATGGTGTTTGTGTGTGTTGGTCGTGCAATGGACTGGCAAGCTGTTTAGGGTGTACCCTGACTTCGCCCAGAATCGGCAGAGATAGGTCCCAGTCACGCTGCCACCCTGGTGGGATTGTTTCAGTTGGTCAGGTCGAGGCTCAGCAGTCAGCTTAAGACTGAGACTTAAGGTACTGAATGAACAGGTTATCCCATCAATGGACTTTTTTCTCCCTGATGGTACTGACATTAAAATTGGGCTGAAATAGTAAACGAGTGGTTCAGTGAGAATGAATCATTTTTACACATGAACTGGCACCACAGAGTCCTGATCTTACCCTGGGTTTACACTGAGGTACGATGTCCGCAATCCCCACGAAACAAGTGCATAGCTCCACAATTTATGAGCGGGAAAGAAAACCTCTCCCATTCAGGAGATGAAACTTGAAGGAAGTGTCTTGCCAAGTTCATCAAGATTCCCTACCATGGTGCATCAAGGTCTGTTAAGCTCTACTGCACTGTTCCGCACTTCCTACATTTTATCACAAATGCCGTCAAATCATAATACATTGCAAATTTTTTTTGCCACAATCAGCACTATTACCACAAATCCACCAAGCTCCCTTATGATCACGATTCCATCCAACGACCCCTACAATCATCGAGATTCACTCAAATCATGGGGATCGTGGACATCATGCCCCAGTGTAAACCCAGGATTAACCATATTCAAAGTCTCCGCTGGAGAAGACTTTTTGGAGCAGATTGATTTTCTAATCACCAATTCAAGATTGTGTTGAAAAATTAACCCAACTCTGGGTTGCTTAATTTTGTCGGATCAATGCCATGGCAATTACCGGGTGTTATTGCAATTACCCAATGCCAAAGGCGTATATAATATAAAATATTATAATGTGCGACTTTTTTGGCCGGGCCAGGTATTACCTTGCACCAATCCTTCTCTTCTGCTTTACTTTCAAAATGAGTTGGCTTTCGTAACGTCAGTCCCCTCGAACTTGAAACCCTCTTGACATGAAGGAAAAGGACCATCTGTGATCATTAAATATTAATGCTCTTTTCAGATCAATAATCCAAGAATGCACTGTCAAACCGGAGGCCTTACAGGAGAGCCAAGACATCTCAAGAACCGAGAGCTTCCCTTGCCCTTCCCTTGGTCCAGCGATATTAGAATGCATCAAACCTAGTAGGCCAGCACCAAAGAGAGGCTCATAAATGAAGGAGTAAATAAAAACAACAAATAAATATTTATAAAACATCTGCTGTGAGGATACAGAAGCCCCATCTTCCCACAAGAGTGTTGGTTAGTAAGCGGGTTCATCGCCAGCCATTTCGAAGCTCTCCAGTCTTACCGCCAGATAACACTTAAATAATTGCTAGCCAGCCTAAAATGTTTATGATCCAATGCCCTGACTACCACATAGTCATCTTCAGTATGTAGGATCTAATTAAAAATGTACAACAGACCCAAGATTGGCTGATGGTGTAATCACGCTGCTTCCACATTGCTAGGATTCATGTTTGGATCTTAGCCATTTCATGTACGTCAGGAAACCCTGCTGTCTGGGTGTTCGTATGAAGAAAACAATGCTTATTAATTAGCAGCACAAGACAGCAAAGTCTAGACAATATTTAAAAATATATGAGGAAATGAGGAAAAATCTTTTAGTGCATGGAACAAAAAGTAAATATATGGAAGAAAAAAAAATGATTATAAAAAATTATTTTTGATCCTCAGCGACGTGATATAGTTTTACAGTACTCAGTATTAGATTGTACACATTAATTTAAAAACCTTCAGGAAAACATTTTAACTCATTTTAATCCATACATTTATAGATGCACTAATCAGCCATAACATTAAAAACATTTGGGAATAACACTGAGTATTTCATTACAGTGGCACCTGGCAAGAATTGGGATGCATTACGCAGAATGTGAGTCACTTCTCGAATGTGTTGAAAGCATGAAAAATTATGAGAGAGATAGACAGAGAGAGAGAGAGTGATGGATCGATAACATTTTTTTCGGAACATTTAATCAAGAAATTTGGAATTCAAATTGGGAGTGGCAGACTCTGATCAGTCTGATATCATGGGATTAAGAAACATTATTCCAAGTGGATAATGCTTGAATTAAATCAACGGCCACTTACAGTTTGTCATATTCATATAAAGCAGGTGGCATCGTCGTTATCTCACTTTAAAATGGAAAAATAAACCAGAAAATTCTTGTTTTTCTTGTGCTGCTGTGTTGCACATTTTAAAACACCATTAAAGTATGTGTGGTTATGCTAAACAGACGCTATTGGCTACATAGCAAACATAACTTTAGTGAGGCACTGGTGGCTCAATGGTCAAGGTTCACATTTGCTGATCTGATGTTTGAAGGTTCAAGCCCCAGTACCACCACTCCCACTCTTGGGCGCTTAACCCTCAACTGCTTAGTTATGTAAAGAAGCTCTGGATAAGGGCGTCTGCCAAATGCCGTAAATGTACTTCAGCTGAAGGCGCAGAGTTCACCTGACCTGCCTTTGTCATGGTTAAAATGAGTTAGCTTTTTTAAATATTTCTGCATAATGTATACTAAAACTCTTGGAGTTATTCGACACCATCCACTCCACTGTTGACGCACGATTGTTAATTATACCGAGAACATGCCGGAGGTTTTTTAGGTTTAAATTCCTTATAATTTCAATTACACATTCAGTCACTCATTTAATGAACACTTTCTGACACTCATGTCATCTTGTGTTCTTTCATATTAATGACTTGCTGAAAAATAGCAATCCAAAACAAATCCATGAACAGAAAAAAATATTTGCCGTTCATCTGGGACAAAAGAAATGTCACTGTATAAAAAGATAGTGTGTGTCTGTGGTACGTGGTATTACTGGAAGATTTAGCACATGCTGTGCTTAAGAGGTGCTTTTTCATTTTGTCTTTTTCAGCTCTGTGTGACTTTTGCCATTTATAGTTTTTTTTGGGCATTGCTAAATGCAAATCAGCTGTGCCAGTAAATATGCTTCGTGATTTACACATGATCAGACACATCCACATTACTGAAACATCCAGAAATATTTAGATTGGTCTGGACAATTAAAACATTTATGCACATTTTTCTTAAATTAAATGTATTAGAAAATCCTTGTGTATTCTGTAAGTTACATTTCTCAGAAATTCTGTGTCCAAGATCATTTTATTCCAAAATATTTTATTAATTAATTCATTTATTCACAGAACCATGTAATTCTACTAAAGTGGCAGGAGTCTGTGCAAAGGTGGGGTACCCACTGAACAGTTGACCAGCCCATCGCAGGGCCACCACACACACACACACACACACACAGAGAGACTCACTCACAGAGGGAATTTGGAACAGCCAATTTACCTAATATGCATGTCTTTGGACTGTGGGAAGAAACCAGAGTACCCACACAAGCATGGGAGAACATGCAAAGTCCACAAAGAAACTCCCCCACTGAGCCCAGGACCTTCTTGCTGTGAGGTGGACATGCTAATCACGACACCACCGTGTCACCCCCATTATGTTATACTTTGGTTAAATGGGTAACTTATTAAAGAAAACTATTATTAAAGGAAATATTTTCAAACATGTCCGGAACGTTACAGCCCAACTTTTAAAAAAACCCTGTTAAATAATTACTAAGCTGGTGGTAGAAGAAAGCAGTTTAACCAATTCTGCTTGACAGTCGAGGTGTTTAAGTTCTTGCCTGAACTTAAACCAACCTTCTTGTTACTGTTAGAGAAGGGAATCTACTGAGATATACACCTGCTAATGTGTTTCATACAGCTTCACTGATCGAGTTGCGATCCCATAGCATGGAATGTATCACAGACGGATAGCACAAGGGACTGACAAGCGAATATTTTACTAGTGACTAAAAAAAAATAAAAAAAGCACTCTAATCATAGCAGTACAAGAGCAATCCCTGTGCATTGGCTCAATCAGCAGTGGTGTATCATTTCTGATAAGACCTACAGTAAGTTGCCGGCTGAGACAGTCCAGAGCATAGCACTGCTGTGTCAAGACTTAAGTAATGCTATGCATTTGCATATGTTGTGGTTTTCCAATTAGGCAACAGCTTCATGAAAGCAACTACCAATCAGGTTTGTGTGCAGAAAAAAGAAAAATACACAACGGTAACGGTAACAGTACCATGTCAAACCAAGTACTAAAGTGTTATCGATTACCCGCGGGAACTTTTGAATCTCCAGATTCCAAACTAAACTTCAAACAGGGCACAGTAATAATAAATGTGGAGTAGAGAAAAGAGCAAGAGTGATCGATGTTGCAATCTCAACTAATGGTACTAAGAAGGTACAAAGAAGGGAATGTTCAAACCAAGGTTTTCCAATTGGCAATAAAAAGCACTTGGCCTGGTGACCTCAATGCTAGAAAAATGGACCCATCGGATTTCAGAATCAAGAATTTCAATCTCAGGCCTGAGGAATGCAAATCTAATAAGAGCAAGATCTCTAATTAGTATCAATGCAGAGGTGGACAAATAACTAGCCTGAGCACCAATGACAGGAAGATTAAGAATACAGGCTATTCATTTTTTATTCGTAGTTGCTCAGGAGATAAAAAATTCTCAGTGTGTAATGCACTAGTTGTCTCCTCAGTCAAGAAGGTTATGGTTTCAATGGTGTGGAATTATGTCAGTTTGTTGTGACATGTGTGTTTAATCTTTCAAATAAATGTATGGAAGGAGGTTCTCTGGTCAGAGAATACCAGAATTTAACTTTTTCAGTGCAAACACAACACGTCTCATCACCCCAAGACCGCCATCCCCATAGTGAAGCATGGTGGTGGCAGTCTCATGCTGTGGGGATGTTTTTCATTGGCAAGGACTGTCAAATTGCTTAAAATTGAGGAAATGATGGATAGTGCATAGTTATGCATGCTCAAGTTCTATTTTATTGTTTTCTTTTTGTTTCCCTTTTCATTTTTAGGTTTGTTGATATGTGTAAATTGAATGATTACCCACAATGAATTTTAATTCCAGGTTGTAAGGCAACAAAATAGGAAAAATGCCAAGTCACTGTATGGCTCACACATATAAATCACTGTTATGTGGCCATAATGAACAAGTTCATACATCAGTACTGTGTTAAATATCAGATCTTTGTATACATCAACCTCTTTTCATATTATTTAACACTTAGAATTTTTCTTGACAATGCACAGTGTATCATGTGCTGCTTTTTATGTAATAATTCTGAGGATGCAGCACCCAGTTAACATAATCCATTTTGCCTTTTGCCAGCAGACCTATTTAGATGAAGTAAACTCTGACCTGAAAAGAGAATTTTAAGAATTGAGGTGTGAAAATCACTCTCTGAAGCATTTTGCTTTTTGAAACCAGCATGACAAGTGCTTCAGCGGGAATCTTCATGGTGCTACAAGAAACTAGAAACTGCTCTGAAACTATCAGCAGTGTTGATTGGTTGGGATGATCAAGGCTGAGGCTGTCTCGCTCAATGTTGGTGGTGATTTTGTCCACAGAATCACAAAGAGGGCCACCATCTGTGCTGAACAAACCACCTGCTCCTATTCTGGTGGTCTCTCATGACTACACCATGGGGAGAGGGTATAGGCAGGGGGGCTTAAGTTCTTTGCTGATGTAAGTTTAGATGAGCATTTAATATATGTTATGGTCCAGAGAGCCAAGTCTAGAAATATTATATATATATGAAAATATTTTAGCCAGTTAAATCTCATTGCTCACCCAAGATCATCACCCAAACAAGTATTTCCTTGTATGTTTTAGCCAAGTTAGATTGATGCCATACAATATAAAAGCTAATAAATGTAACAATACAAGGTGTGTAGGGTTCCACCAGGGTTATATGATAATAATGCATGACGACACACAGAAGTAGATTATCACTCCTCTGAACCTCTGACCTTCAGCTCAGTAATCCAGAGCATTACCCACTGAGCTACCCTTACTATTTAAAAATTATTTGAATGGGAATGTGTCTCCAGTTGGGCAACTCAATCACATAAGTAGTGCCATTTATGACTCTGCCATATAAAACATAACCTTGAAAACACCTTGTTCTTCATCCATATGCTCTCGAGTCTGTTTTCCCGATGCCTTTCTGATTTTAAAGGGGTGATTTCATGAAAGTATTGGCCTTCCAACATAATATAAATATAATATAAATTATATAGTTAAAAAACAAAAAAAATCAGCAGCTTAATAAAAAAAAGAGTAAATAAAGTTCCTGAATATCATTGAAATGATTGAGTGAGACTTACCAATAGGAATGCCTAAAAATCCAACACCTAAATTTGTCTTCAATTTCTATTCGTTATTTAAAATTATTTTCAACAAGAGACATTAGTATTTGATTGATTCATTCATTTTTCTAAGCCGCTTAATTAGGGTTGCAGGGAGGCTGGTGCCCATCTCGACTGACTATGGGTGAGGGTGGGGTACACCCTGGACAGCTCACCAGGTCATCACAGGGCAGTAATTAATAAACAAATTATGTTTTGAAGTTTATTTTTTTTTTTATCAAAAAGTTTATGAAAACGTGTAATAAGTTATATTACTTATAAAAAAATGCATTACAATTGATTTCATGGTTTTACAATTTAATCAGTATTTTAAAGTGTAAAATGTTTTACCAAAATCAAATTAAGTAAACCATGGTATTCCTTTTTGGAGTGAAAGATAAAGTGGTGCACATCGGGCTTCCTCAAAGTTAACCTATAAAAAGTCGATGTAAAGAACAATGACATTGACTCAGATCAGAAGGATCTTTCCTTGTTATGGCGGATGTGTAACTTTCCTGTGCTAAAGTTAATTTTTGTAACCGAGCTGTGCATGCATGACTGGTGACCTAACTCCTTTAAGGGAGTTCTTGTATCTTCTTGGGAGCACCAACAATTTTCTTAGAACCAGAACTGTTCGACTCTTGTATAGTAGCATTTTCTATTTATTCTATTTACAATTACTGTACTGTTGTGAAAACAGTGTGTTGTAGAAGCAGTGCGGTCAGTCCCACACCAGCTTTTCTTTGTTACCCTTCATTATAATGATACATAAAGCCATTCGCATTTGTTTTGGAGAATATTTATTTACAAAGAAGCTTGAAATAACAATAGGGCATTTTAATGTGAAAAGACATATGCAATGTATGAAAGCATTAATTAACTTTGGGTTTCATAATGATTATTTTCAGTACTACAGAAAATCAATCATAGATAATCATTAACTTATGAAATACAGCCATGCTATAAAAAAAAATATTATAGAGTCCTAACTCCCAATTAGATAGATAGATTAGGTGTGCTTGTGTTATTATATTAGTTAATATGTTTTGATTGTTTAAAGAAAACAAATCCTTTAAAAAAAGCATCTGGAATTGATAAATGATGAAATAAAAGGTAGTGAATGCAGATGTTTGGACCCCTCTGTGGTTTCGTAAATGTAAGCGGAGGTTAATTAATGATAAATGAAGAGCACACAAATATGCCAAGTGGTTTTTTTTTCAGATGAATGAATCAGAACATACGCCTTACAATTGTACTCATCTGAATTATTTACTTGATTCTGTCTGGCTTCACCAACCGTGACCAATTTAAGCATTGCCACTGGTGATTTTTTTTTTTTTTTTTTTAAACCCGTCTCTCCACTTGAAAGCCTTCAAAAACATTTTCAATCCCTCAGACATTGCCTACCTTAACAATTACACTGCAAAGGCATAATTTATAGCTACGATGCAGCCTATTAATTGATTACAATAGGTAAAAATGTGATTTTTTTTTTTTTAAACTAACACTTCACCTCCTTTCTTTTCACCCTGGAGATCTGAAAAAGAAAGAAAAAAAAAAAAAAAGTAAAGACACGAATATGCCTGGTGGAACAGTGGTCCCAATGATTCATGACAAATTTGTGCACCAGAAAGCCCCGCAAGGGTGCAGGAGGCGATAACAGGACGAGAGGTGAAGAGGAGATTGTGACCTTGCCTCATCACTGACTTTATTACTTTTCCATCACTATAGGAGGGGGGTGGAAGTGGGCAGGTATTTCAAGCAGTGAAGGAGGTTCAATTTGATCTGCAACCCTTGCAAAACTTGATTCTAACAGGTGACAAAGTACAGGCACTTTCCCGCACTCCAGGGAGGGTTTGAATTAATGCTGCAGGTCAGCCACACTTAGAGTGTAAGATGGTTGAAAATGGAAAAGCATGGGTCAGACATCGCTTTGGTTTCATAACTGCTGTCATGAGCCTATGGGAGACGAGGCAATGATACAGTCTTTATAGAAACAGTGAAATGAGCTAAGAGGGGTAAAAAAGAAAAAGAAAAAAGGAAAAAAAAACAACAACACTTAACAGTAACCCATACAGGGCGGCACGATGGTGTAATAGCATGTTCAGGTCACAACAATAAGGTCCTGGGTTTGAGTCCCAGGCTTGGCGTTTCTGTGTGAAGTTTGCATGTTCTTCATGTGCTTGTGTGGGTTTCCTCTGGGTACCCCAGTTTCCTCCCACAGTCCAAACACATGCACATTAGGCTAATTGCTTATTCCAAATTGTCCCTTGGTGTGAGTGAATTTAACTCTATGTTGCCCTGAAATGGACTGGCAAGTTGTTCAGGGTGTACCCCACCTTTGCCCAGTGTTGGCTGAAATAGGCTCCAGCCTCCCCATAACTCAAACCAACAAATTTTGGTTTGTTTGCCATTCAATTTGGTTTGGATTTAAACTGCACATAATAAAAGCCAAAGTAATAATAATAATAGTAATAATAATAATAATAATAATAATAATAATAGCTGAGAGTCAGTTATTGATGAATACATGCTGGTAAATATCAAAATATTAAATGGAAATATGGCAGCTATTGGGGGAAAAAGAAAAAAATAAACTAAGCTTGCAAAAGTTTTATTTACCTTTTTATTTTTTTCTTAAGAAGTGTTACATGCCACTTGGGTTCCTTGAGATGATTTAATATGTAGTGTGGAACAAACCTGATCACAAATCAGGTATGTTTCACATTACATAAAAAACCCATCAATCAGTTGTGCTCTGATCTGGAAAACAGATAACCAGATTACCAGGTATAAGAGTTTTTTTAAAGGCTTATTTATGGTCAATGTTAAAAATTGTATATGGATGAAGCCTTTTGTCCATACTACGAATACTCTCATCCACTGACTGGCTCCAGCTCACCTGCAATCCACAATGGATGAGTGGTATTAGAAAAAATGAATGAACCAACTAACCCTTTCACTGATATTATAGTTCGGTACACATACTGTACGTAAACAGAACATTGGACATTCTCACTCACTGAATAAGTGAGTATCACATCAGTGAGTTGCTGTTGATATTTATTCATAAAACAGCTATAGCATTCCTGACTCTTGTTCTTTATTAAGAAATTAAGCACGACTGATCTATAATTCCTCAAACATACTGACCACCTTAAAGGAATTTTAAAATAACCTTCACATTTTTTCCCTCCCACCTGATTCCACCTCCAAGAATGTCTAACATTTCAACCACTGAAACCCTGACCCAAGCCTAACTAACACACAGTATGCTAGATGGGTTGCAAAAAAATAAAAATAAATTAAAAAAAGGGTAAAAAGAACCTTCATGGTCTTTTCAGCATGGACGCTCCTTAGATAATTATCACCCTGGAGCATTAAAGATAAATACATCTCTCTGACTTTGTGATAATCAGCCACATTGGATGAAGTGGCAAATCTTCTTAGTTTAACTCCTGGGGTTCTGTACTATATCATAAATAAGAACAGTGATTAGCATAATCAGTCAATCCTATCTCCTGGGGTTTTTGTAGGAGGTAAGTGGTGGGGTATGGGCTTTTGGCTCGAGAAAGATAAAAGTGTTCTCAACAATTATATGCGAGGATAAGATGGTAAAATTTAAATGTTTGGACATGCTTTAGTCTTTCTTATTGTTGTTCTTGAAATTAGAGAACTGTTTAACTTGATTATTTGATACTTAAATACTTCAGTGGGAGTAAAGCCAAGAAATCCCTCAACAGTTCACAAACCCGTATCTCAAATTTTTATTTGTCACATACAAATTATACACAGTACAATATGTAGTGAAATGCTTAGTACGACTGTCCAAAATGTAAAGAATTTACATTTTCATTCTTTAATACATTTTCTCTAATCTTTGTAACATATTAATTTGAAATAATTTCACATCGCTATTATTAAAATTCATGCTAGCATCATTAAGTACAAATAGTGTCCCTAGATGCTGTAGTTGTATAAGTTATGCTGGCTAATTCTATTGGGTTCAGTAACTGAAAAGGAAAAAATATTTGAAACAACCAATGTTTTGACTGAATCCAACTGATATGCATGGCTGAAATGCGTACAAGCAAAACATTGCTCACGTCACACTATCAACACTGGTTGCTACGAGGGTAAATCCAAAAGTTTGTGGCCCAGATTGAAAAACTGAACAATTTCATAACTTTAATAACTATTTCTCAACATAATCTCCCCAAACATCAATACACTTGTTCCAGCGATGCTCCAACTTCACAATTCCGTCCCTGTAGAAGCAAACATCGTGCTCCTCTAAAAAGGTCTCAACAGCCTCAATGACTTCATTATCACTTACCTTTTGTACTGACAATTTATTAATTAGGATTTTATATCAATTTGCTACATTTTCCATTTGTTGAATATTGTTAAAACTCGTATTGTTAATTCTCGATGAGATGCTGTGAGAAGGTGTAGTGTTTTCATCAGCATGTACATCAGCTCTGATCGGAGGTTTGCAAGCATGTGCAAGTGCAATCACTGATGAGAACAAGAGAGCTTCCCATGGTTTTCTGAACCGACTGACACACAATTTCCTCCACAATCACCTCCCTTTGACATTCTTCACAGCAAACCCAGGAGCTCCCATCCATCGCCACGCTATTTAGGGCAATGCAGTTGCTGTGTAACCGTTAAGCTCATGCTGAGAACTGAATCATGCCTACATGAGCATTCGGGTAAAAGGCTTCTACCAAAAAGAAACCCTGTCAAAACAAAATAAATAAATATCTCGTTATAATTGCTAAGCATACTCCGTGACCACTGCCTTGAACCTTTAACAAGCAGGTGGTTTGGAAATACAGTTTTATTTGGAATAAAATAACTTTATTTAACAGTTGTAAGAGTTCAGTGTTACACATGGTATACTGTAAAGATCAGGGTCTCAGATGCGCTAGCTGAATTCCAAACATCCGAACAGGTTTTATTATCCCCAGTGGTTTGTAGTCTATGCTGTTGTCGTTAATAATTTAAGAGCATTTCATAATTGCCTGAGCCAGCCTGAACAGCTATTCTCATTTAGTCAGTGATTTGCTTTTCTAAAGAACAAAGAGAGCTTTAAACACATCATGTTTTTATTAGTCCACTAAATAAAAGTGATAGCAGCAAAAACAGGTAGATACTATGTAAAGTCTCTTAATTATTCGAAAGGTATTTAATACAAATAGAATCAGGTTGGCAGTTATGTGCAGGAGGCAAATTGGACTGATAGTCCTGAGGTGGAACATGGAACCAAGCCTGTGGCACATAATTTCTTCAGTATATACTACACAGAAATATCAACACAAACAAGATTTTTATATTTGTACTTTTTTTGTTCTTTTTAGTATTATTATTATTATTATTATTATTATTATTATTCTACACAAAAAAAATGTGACTTCTCAACCCACTCCAGAACAGGCCTCAGGAAAGAAACCATCCTATTAGGAGTGTTGGCTAGCTGGTAATATCCTTTTCTAACCTAAATAATAATAATAATAATAATAAAAATAAATAAATAAAGATTCTGGTTGGGACAGTGGTGGTGGCCCGGTAGTAGGGTGCTGGATTATTGATCTGAAGGTTGGGGGCTCAAGCCCCAGAGTCGGCTGAGATGGGCGCCAGCCCCCCCGTGACCCTAATTAGGATCAGAAAATGAATGGATAAATGAAAGATTCTGGTTTATTTTTCCATTTTAAAGTGGGATGATGACCCTACCGGCTCCACGCCACCCCGACAAACCATATGTGCCTGTCATTTTGAATCAAGCTCTATCTACTCAGAATAATGTTTTTAATTCAGAGATAGCAGACCAATCAGATCACGCCGTTCCCATAGTATATATTAATATATGAATATCCAGATTCTCTAACTGAAAATGCTTGACAATAAAATAAATAAATAATTGGTGGAAATAAGGAAAGGATCATCATAGGCAAAAATAAATTAAAGGCACTGCTGTAGTGTGTTCAAGGTGCTACAAAGCAGGTACGATAAGGTAAGGCTGACAAATTTGCCCTTTCGGTATAACTGGTTCAGTGCTGTTCTTGAGCATCCTACTGTGTTCACCTGTTCTATGCCTCACCTTGATTTGGGGAAGGGGGGGGGGGGTATTTTTGCTTGGTTGGCTTAGATTTTTTTAAAGTACGTAATCATATCCTCAAGCCTGAGTCTTACTTATTTAAGTTTTTGTATTCTTCTGCCTGTACCAAATTAAAATCTGCTCCATGTTCATGATATTCAGTTACACATATTCCTTGTTTGATTAGAGTTTCTTGCTTCTTTCCTTTACCACAACAATGACTGAAGTATTCTCTTAATAAAGCACATGCTAAGCATACACAATTGTGTCCTGCCCTCACACACCAGTCACTGCAGGAAGAGTATACATTTTTGTGAGGGCTTAATTACTACTCCTCCAGTTCTTATGTCCAGCTAAAACAAGACGCTCACATCAGATTAGGTATCAGGTATTAGCATTTTTGGTTTAAAATGTACTTTATAGCCCTAGCAGTTAACTCCCTTCTATAACATGGACAGCACAGCTACAGACACTTCAGGCTAATTAATTAACCAGAGACCTGCCTTTAATAGCAGTAAGTGTAGCTGTCTAGGATTTCAGTCGAAAACTCCAATTATCTTGCTGGAATTCAACCAATCTAAACTCTTTTTGCTGGGGTTTAAAAAAACTGCTATTATGTTAAAAATGCTTGTTAAAAGCAGCTTTGATTTTGGTGACTCAGATCAAGAATAAAAAGAAGCGATTGAGGTCTCCTTAGTGTGACTGGGATGTTACTGGTGTATATGGGACTACCTGGCATAACTGCTTCCTGTCTAGCTTCCGGGTTGAGACTGAGGCACAATGTCCGCAATCGCCACGATTTGAGAGAATCGTGCTGAGCGTGGGGGGTCGTGTGATAGAATCGTGATGATCTTGAGGGAATTTGGTGGATTTGCGATGGTCATTCTGATCATGGCAAAACTTTTGACTGTCAAAAATCTTGCCATGATTTATTATGATTTGATGCCAACGCAGTAGAGCTCAACAGACCCTAACAGAGTGTAACGGACCTTGATGTGCCATCAAAGTGGATTTTGATTAACTTGGCAACACAATTCCTTCAAGTTTCATCTCTTGATCGTGAGATGCCTCCTTTGTATACCCAAATCATGCTCCAAGCATGGTCATCAATAATGGAGCTCTGATGCTTTTTTGGACATTGTGTCCTAGTGTAAACCCAGAAAAAAAAAATTTAATTAAATTAAAAACAAACACTATTCCTTATTTTATAATTCTTTTTAAAAACTATGTAACATTAGAAACGATACAACCAAAAATGACATGGTTACCAAGTTTGTATTTTTGGTGCAGAACTAGGATACTTTTTCTTTGTATGTTAATATAATGACTATATCTCACAATTTGTGATCGTCACTTGGAGCAGGCAGCGTCACTGTAAATGAACCAGTTTGCTTTTCTTGTTTCCATGTAGTAGATACTCGTAGTATGCATTAATCTCTAAACATATAGGCTTAACAGACACCATTGGCTAAACAGATCTGACCATGCAAAGCTCAACTTACCTGCCTCTGTAATGGTTAAAATAAAATATAAAATCGCACAATCAACGCACACAAGCATTCAAACTCACACCTCGAGGCAATCTGGAACAGCCAGTTAGCCTAACGTGCATGTCTTGTACTTTGGAAAAAACACAAGTACCCAGAGGAAACTGGGTACAACATGCAAACTCCACACAGAAATGCCCTCATCAAGGCAAGGACTCAAATCCAGAACCTTCTTGCTGGGGGGATGATAACTACTACACCACTGTGGCACCATCTTTAAACCATATTTGGTTTATTGTGTATATTTAATTCGATGTACATTATTTCATCATGGCCAACTGCAGTAATGTTTTCCATGCTGGTTCATGCTGGATATACTACCCCACTCCCACCCTCCACCCACTCTGTATTTACTGTGTGACACTTCTGTGTTGATTCTACATCCACACGATTTCAAGGTAATCATCTGTGTGTAAGTATGCCAGTGTAATGGTTTGCTGTCGGCCTGTGTGCACACTTGCGTGCTGATTCATGTCTGCCTTTTCTATTCAGTCCACTGACTTTTGGCTAGAAATTGTGTCACATCATCCTTTCTCAAATTGACAAGGAAATCGAAATGCTTTCGTGTTGAACACCTTCCATTGTTCACATCTCAACAGCAACGCACTATAGACTGTGCACTACATATACAGAGTATAAAGCTGGGATAAATGTTTCATTTATTCACTCAGAGTCCAAAATGAAAAATGATAAAATAAAAAGACTTTTTACTTCAGAGCCGCTGATTCCCAGCAGTAATACCATGGCATCCACTGTCCAGATCAGTTAATGGTGAAAATGTGCAGCCATATCTGTGAAAAATCGAATCAAACTGCTGTTACGGAGCAGTGTTGAGGACTCTGTGCTCTTCGTGTAATCTTTTGATGTAGACATAATTGATCCGAAATGTACCAAGGGAGCTGGCCAACCTTTTCAGTAACCCAGCTTCTATGAAAGGAATAGTGCTATAAACTGCAAGAACCATTCTGAAGAAGCCATATTCATACTCATGTCACATCAGCCTCTCATTGGTGGAGCTCAGTGCTGAAGTTCCATACATATTTTTAAAACTTGGTTTTAAAAGATGCCTGTTCACTTACCAGGCATATTAAATTAGCATGAAATAGTGTTTTCTCTTGGAAATACAATAGAATCTGACATGGTGCCTTTCTGAAACAATTTGCTCACTCCTGTTCATGAGTGTCAATGACCCCCCGCACTGGCTGAAGTGATATTAGTAAACATTGTCATCTCTTGATTTTTTTTTTCTTAAAGTTGTATGCCACCCTCTCTTTAGCACTTGATTTCAGACTGTTTTACTTTCTACATACAGGAATTGTACTACCAAGTTATCGCACATGCCCAAGATCATTCCTCTAGTCACAAGGTTGTGTTATTGTTATCAGAAACAAAGATGTGTAGCAGGTGAATAAGATACTAAATCGATGAGCTGGGGTATTTTCACCAGAAAACATTTTTATTCAGTCAAAATTAACTCTTAATTGAAGATATATATTTAAAAAAATAAATAAATAAAAGACACAGGCCATTAACTGGTAAATGGGCCTCTACTGAGTCACCAATTCCCACCCTATAACCTTCTGTAAGTCTTGGGTTATTTGAGCTCTGGCAGCCAGGGATCCTTTAAACTACAAAATAAACTCCATGGATTCCACAGAGAAGCTTTACAAACATATTCAGCCATTTAAATGTGCAAAAAGAATATTCTAGGTATTTATCAGAGCCATCGAGAGGTTATTTATTCATGGATGTTTCACTGACTGAGTAAACTGGGTCAAAGATGGCATTATATATACATAGGCCTACTTGTCTTTGAGTGACATTTGGTTTAAAACATTCAATTCAAGTGATCTGCTGAAACTCAAAAGACAAATTCAAGTAAGTTTGATTCTGGTGTGTTGAGGTTTCAGTGGAAGGAAGGAAATAAAGAAAGCAAGACCCCACTTCAAAAAGCACTGATCAAGAGGTTACCCATCATCCCTGCTGGCCACCATGAAGGGGGTTGTTCTAACACGTGTTTTTTAAGACAGGTGAAGCTGCTGTCATCATCTCCTTAAAGCTGCCACACACACACATTCCAAAACAGCTGAACACTCGAAGTAGAGCACTCTGTTCCGCTTACATATCCAGATCCACCTGTGATTGTTATTTTA
>JAOUQZ010000001.1:17220390-17233386 GCA_028564935.1 Neosilurus hyrtlii
ACGCCCGAGCTGGGAATCGAACCCAAGACCTTCTTGCTGTGAGGCGGACGTGCTAACCACTGCGCCACCGTGCCGCCCCAATGTTACACTTTATAAAGAAAATCCAGTGTTGGACTATATGAGCAAAATTAAATATCAGGTTAACTGAACAAAATCCAGTTTTGCGTCCCAAAGGTTTTGGTATAACATCACACCCTATCATGTTTTCCATCCATGGTTTTGCTTTAGGCATATATAGAAATATTATAAATATCACTTTTTATGTTTATTTTAAAACAATCAGAAACATATATAATTAAATAAGTGTTTATGTAGGTGTGAAGGCCAGTCAAAGATGACAGAAAGGTGCACTGAAGGCACCCATCAATAGGGTTACCTCTCTCAAACATCACACCTCTGGCAGACAGAAACAAATAGGATTCAGATAAATCAATGCCTTTCTGCATCATGCTATAGCCTGCCACCACTTTCTTCCAACCAGTGACAGTGACCAACTGAATGTTAAAATGCCTGATTGTCCTTAAGCATGCACGGCAGATTGAATCTTTAGGCTATTAATAGACTTCGCTCGACTGTCCGGGGACATCTGCTACTGGGCTAGCATCACATAGATCTTATCTATGCACTTTAAATTCCTCTGGACCTCTTTTTGAGAGAAGTTGATCAATGAAGTGCCACCGAAGTAGCAAAAACAACGATTTTGATTCTTTAATTAGCCTAATGTCTATGCAGTGCACAGGTTTAAGTGATGCCAAATATTAACTCTACATTGTTCTGAAATAGTAGCCAGGTTTCCCTGAGTTTTCCAATAAATAATGTAGGAACTTCAGCATTAGACTACTTGCAAGGTTGATATAGATTATTTGTTTCTCTGGGAACTGCTGCATTTCAAACACCCGCTTGTCCACTATATACTCCATTATATACTTTAGTCCACTATATTGTGAGTCAGTTGTTTTGTAGTGCTAACTGCAAGCTCTTTCATTTCCCAAACCGCATAATCCTTCTGGGGTCATGGGGAGGCTAGTGCCCATATTAGCCAACATTGGGCAAAGGCAGGGTACACCTGGTACAGCTCCCTAGCCCAACCATTCACATACACACACACACACACACACACACACACACACACACACACACACACACACTCATAAAAAGGGTCAATCTGGAACAGCCAGTTAGCCTAATGTGCACATCTTCAGGCTGTAGGAAGAGTAACCCGGAGGAAACCCATGCAAGCCCAGGGACAACATTCAGGCCCAGGAATCAAACCCAGTATATTTTTGCTGTGAAGCGGACATGCTAACCACTACACCACTGTGCCAAATGTAAGTTTAATTTTCTATATAGTGCACTACAAAACCTCTCTAGCTATAAAGTATGGCTATGTTCCTCTTAATAGTTCTATATAGTAACTTGTCCTCAATGGCCGTTGACCACACTTCTGACAGATTTATTGGTTTTGGCATGGCTTAAAGACTTTTGTGAGGGACAAATTGGGTTTGGGAATGGCACTGTAGCTGGAGCAGCAATGGCCTGTTCTGCTCTGGAGCAATCAAGCAATTACAATACTTTTTATTAAATATTTGCTTGATTTATTACCCATTTCCCTTAAGCATAAAAATCCCAAACAAGCTGGTAGCAACATCACATCAGATGTGTAATGCAAAACCTTTTCTGCTTTCCTTTCAAAGCTCATAAGCTAATCACACTGTCACCAACCTAGTATGTAACTCTATTATTGTTTATATTTTCACTGTTGTTGCCATAATCCCTGCAGAACAGTATGTTATCATCTATATACAACTAGCTGCCAGGATATTAAATCCACATTATTTTAAACTTGCAATCTGAGCAGGGTGCAATTTTACACAGCAGCCATTGTGAGGCCCCCCCCCCACAAACCCCCACCCCCACCATCTCATTCTTTGTTCTTCTTTCACAGCTCAACTCATGTCTTATGCTAGCCTGAAAAACTCATCAGCATTATTTATTTCACTCGTGACAGTGTTGACACATAGCAGTTGTTTTTTGTTTTTGTTTTTTTTGTTTTGTTTTTTAATGCAGAGTGACTATCATGATATAATGATATAAAAAAAATCGAATAAATTGTTTTGGGTGGCATAGCGGTTAGCACATCCGTCTAGCAAAATGGTCCTGGGTTCGAGTCCCGGGCTTGGATGTTTCTGTGTGGAGTTTGCATGTTCTTTCCATGACTGTGAGTGTGAATGGTTGTGTTTGTGTTGCCCTACGATGGTCTGGCAAGCTGGTGTGTACCCTGCCTTCACCCAGTGTTGGCTGAGATAGCCACCAGCCTCACCACAACCCTAGTAGGATTTAGTGGCCTGGCAACTGAATAAATAAGGTGAGTAAACTGTTTCTCCTCAATGTAAAAAGGATGTGTATTCATGTTTGGTAATGCGTCTCTGAACTTCTATATCATCGTTGCTTGAAGTGATACCGACAAACGTGCGTCTAGTTTGCTTTCACCAAGTGTCAAACTCTTCCTGGTTAATTTCTGACAGTGTTAAAATAAACAAGATGTACCTAATCACCACGATGATCAAACAACCTTTTCATCTAATGTCACACAACTGTGATCTTGGCATCAGAAAACAGAGAGGGCTGAAAATAAAAATGAGACAATTCTATTATGGGTGGGGATATTTTACAATTTTAGAAACATCATTACACAATCCAGTCTCATGTCATCCATGCTGAAAAAAATTGTCTACCAAATGCTGGTAGAATGAAATAGTTTCTAAATTAGTGCTAATCCTAGTAGAGTCATGGGGAGGCTAAAGCCTGTCTCAGCCAACACTTGGTGAAGGTGGGGGGTACACCCTGAACAGCTCTCCAGACCATCGCAGACCAACACACACACACACAGCCATTCACACTCACCTAGAGACAATTTGGAGCAGGTAATTAGCCTAATTTACATGTCTGTGGACAGTGGGAGGAAACCAGAGTACCCAGGGAAAATCCATGCAAGCATGGGGAAAACATGCAAACGCCACACAAAAATGCCCTCACCGAGCACCAGGGCCTTCTTGCTGTGAGGCAGACGTGCCAACCACTACGCCACTGTGTTGCTCTGCAGTACTTCATCATGATTTATATATCAATATATATTGCGATCAATCAAGGTTTACTGGTTAGCTTTTTTTGTATGAATGTGCAAATACTCAGGAGTATAAATTAATGTAGTGCAGTAACACTGTTGTAGATCAATAAAGGTCTCAAATCAGGTTGTGCATTAAAATCTAATGCTAAGGTGGGAACAATCAAAGCAAATCCCATAAGGCCAGGCAATGCATATAAACACTCCCCTTCCATTCGTCAATGCCAAAAGGACAGCGTTTACAAATACTGTCTGGTACCACAAGACAACATTTGATCAACACGCAAATGAACAGCATGTGATATTTCCAACGCATCATGCAATATCAGCTCCGAATACTAATCAAGCCAGACATGTGCAGAGGAGTTTTCACTCAATCAAGCTTTGATGCAGCAGCGGGGCTACAGATAGCGAGAGAGAGGGATCGAATCAGAAAGAAAAACAAGGATCAAAGCAAAAGAGCAGCCAAGTCAAATGTAATCTGTAAGTACACCGCTGTCTCAATCAAGACGAGCCTCTGCTTTCTTTCTGAACAATTTAGTTTTGTTAGGACGTTCGAGATTGAAATCATATGCTATGCGTTTGGCAGGGCTGTCTCTTGTAAAATTTGGGCACATTAGAAATTCTGTCTCTTTCAAGAGGAAAATTAGTTAATCAGCAGCTTTTGCTGATTTATTAAGTTGAACAGTCGTCGACAAGACTGTACTGGTGCATGGTTATCTATAGTTGTACATCTAAAAACTTTTTAACATAGAAATAAGAAGCTTAAAAGAAAATTCTCAGTTTTCCTAGTCTTCGTATTCACGTTACTCACATTCATTCATTCATTCATTTATTCATTTTCTAAGCCACGTAATCCTAATTAGGGTCGCAGGGAGGATGGCGCCCATCTCAATCCACTCTGGCGAAGGTGGCGTACATCTTGAACAGCTCGCCAGACCATTGCAGGGCCAACACACATTCAGTCGTTGACACTCACAAATGGGGCGATTTGGAACAGCCAATTCTTTTCCAGTTTTTGGACTATAGGAGAACACCGGAGTATCCGGTGGAAACCCACGCAAGCACCCCACAAACGCCCGAGCCCGGGAATCGCGCCCATGTCCTAATTGCTGTGAGGTGGACGTGTTGCACCACCGTGCCGCCCATTCACATTACACATCTTAAAATGTTTGATTTAGCCGTGATTATTTTCCCATAGCAACTACGCGTGATACTTTTTGGCTTTAGCCACTACTCACTCAATTTACATTTATACCATTGGTCTGATGCCCTTATCCAGAGTGGCTTACATTTATACAACTTAGCAGTTGGGGTAAAAGAGTTTTGCTCCATGGCCCAACATTGGCAGCTTGGTGATACTGGAACTTGAACCCCCGACCTTCCTATCTGGGATTCCAGCACCATAACCACTGAGCCTGCCCTCATCTACCACTCATCACTCTCTGACTCATTTGCCAAATCGCTTAATCTTCTATTAGGTTAGAAGGGAGAATAGAGCCTATCTCATCCGGTACTGGGCAAAGGCAGGGTACACCCTGAATATGGTGACGTAGTGGTTAGCACATTCGCCTCACAGAAAGAAGGTCCCAGGTTCAGGACTATCTAACCTCTGTAGACTTTGCATGTTCTCTCTGTACTTGTGTGGGTTTCCTCTGGGTAACTAGGTTTTCTCCAACAGTCCAAAGACATTCGGCTAACTGGCAAATCAGTGAGTGATGAGTGCAGCAACGAAAAGTGGAATATAGAATATCATGTGACAGTCCTTAATATTTAAACTCCAATAAGATACTTGTGAAACTCTGCTAACGCAACATGAGAAATTTGAGACGATGGTCCTTCCATTGGTCTTTCAGCAGTCTTAGAACCGTACAGCCACAGGATGAGGGGAAAAAAAAAACACCTCACCTCTCTGCTAACGCTCTGATAATGTAATAACGTGTTCTGTCCTTTATCAGTCTGATCACCGACACTCGTCCTTAAGATAGACTTTTCAGACTTCGGCCCTAATCGAACTCACTCCACATCATCAGTCTGCTTGATTAGCCGGATCAGCTCTGCAGGATTCGGGATGGAACAGCGTTCTTCAGGAACAGGTTTGGTACGCCTACTACTTCATCACTTCTTACCAAAAGGTAGAAATAATTGCAGTGAGATTGGGGAATATTGTGATGCTGCCTTGGTGGTATATTAACCTTTCTAAGCTTTTATATTTGCCACCTCATTTAGTACCCTGTGGAAAGATTAATTTTAGACTGTCAGTGTACGCATTTCACAAATAAAGAATATCAAATATGTTTTCTTCTTCTGCTGCTTTCTAGATCACCATGGTACATGCTTAAAATCATTTTTCTGAATGTATTAACTGGAATTCCACTTTAAATGTATCATCTCTGTGAGCGGGATGCCCAGGAGCAATATTACGCTGCTGTGTCTCCTGATTACCACCCCAGATGTGCCTCATAAACAAAGCAAAATGCCTAATTGTGCCTTCCTCGGTGCACGCTTGCATAAAAATAAAGAGTGCTCACAAGAGTGTGAGGGGAAGCGTTTATTACACATAAACCAGCCAGCTGTGAGTTGTGAATAGTTTCAGGTGGTGCAGGATTACAGATACACATATATTCTAGACATATAATGCTAATATGGTATTTCAAAGTGTACACTGTGTAACATAAGTAAGTCAATAGTGTACACTTGTATATGTGAAAAGGTTAGTATAGCAATAGGTAATGAAGCATAGAATCAAATCACGAATCGAGTCTAATGTATATAAATTTATATGCAATAGAATGGGGCAGTACGGTGGCGTCATGGTTAGCATGACCACCTCACAGTAAGAAAGTCCTGGTTTCAAGTCTTGGGCTTGGTGAGGGTGTATCTGTGCGGAATGTGCATCTCGTTCCCTGTACTTGTGTCGGTTTCCTCTGGGCACACCAGTTTCCTCCAACAGTCTAAAAACATGCACATTAGGCTAACTGGCTGTTTCAAATTGCCTCTAGGTGTGCGTTTGAATGCTTGTGTATGAGTGTTGGTGAGCTGTTCAGGGTGTACCCTGCCTTCACACCGAATCAGCTGAGATCCTACCCTAGTAGGATTAAGCCATTCGATAAATTAATGAGTGAGTATGTACAGAAACAATTATTCACCTTAGGAGATATCTCTGAATCATGGAGGAGAGCAGTTGGGGGTTAGGTGCCTTGCTCAAGGACACTTCAGCCATGAATGTGGAAGAAGGGAAGGTGCAGCTCACTTCCCCACCGCCACACATTTTTCCTGCTGGTTCGGGAATCTAACCAGCGGCCTTTTGGTCCCGAAGCCGCTTCTCTGACCATTAGGCTACGGCTGCCCCATAATAGGAATAGGATAGGAAAGTACCATAGAAATTTCATGAGCCAATAAACTATATTTCTAACTGTACACAATCTCATACAATATCCAATCATATAACCGAAAAAAAGTCAAGAACTTCATTTAATGCTTCCATCACACAACCTAAATCTGAGAAGCGATTGGTTCAAGATGACAGGAAGTCCCCATTACATCAAATAACCGCGCTTTACAGCTGTGTTTGGCTAAAATGCATCTCAAAACACACCAGATGTTAAAACATGAGGTGGATGCATTTCTGCTCTCATCAGCCTCTTAAAATTCTACAGAGGGCAAAATCTCCTAGAAGATTAGACAAAAAAACGTCTTCTGGTCTTTTTCCAGTTTCCAACTGCCCGGATATCTAATGGACAGAAACAATATCCTTTTTACCTCAAGGATATTTTTGAAGAACGCTTCCATTTATGCAATCCCATTTCCTGCGTGAGCTGAGATCATGCTGTATGATGACGTACGCAGGACATGCCGTAGACATTTTCTTTAATCGTTGGAAGATCTCCATTGCCCTGTAATCCAAAAATGAGAACACGTTATTACACAGCCCTCTAGAATCTGGCATTTGTCATTCATTTCCCAATTTGTGGTTTTATTTCCCACTAGGGTGGCAGGGAGGCTAGTGCCTATCTCAGCCAACACTAGGAGAAGGCAGGGTACATCCTGAACAGCTCGGCAGACAATTTCAGGGCCAACACACACACAGACACACACAAACACGACAATTCACACCCACATGTAAACCGAGGGTCAATTTGTCACAGCCAGTTAGCCTATTGTGCATGTCTTTGGACTGTGGGAGGAAACCAGAGTACTAGAAGGAAACCCATGCAAGCACGGGGAGAAGATACAAACCCTGAACAGAAACACCCAAGCCCGGAAATCCAACCCAGGACCCTGCTGCTGTGAGGCGGATGTGCTATCCACTACACCACTGTTCCACTGATACAGAAGCACATGATGATTAATATTGCAAATAAACCCAGTCTACCTATGTAGACATTTAAGTAGTTTTTACATGCAAATCTATGCTGTGATACCCAGTTCCTTCAATCGCTAAATAGCTGAACAGATTCTACACCACACTACACCATGTCACCTGCTATTAATACTACTAATAGTAAATATAATCTAGATTAGCATATGGGTGACTGTTTCAAACTGCAAAACCCCATTTAAATGATCGTGAGCACATATTATATAGCCATGCAGTCAAAATACCAGACACATATTAATTATAACAGTATAACACCAGCCTGTAATAGAAAGCTGAGTAAAACAACAAGAAATGATCAAAAACACAATTTATTTTTTTTTACTAATATATAAACTGAGCAGTCATGCTGGCAGTGCTGTAGAATCAGTCATCTGGAGTGTAATACAACAGAATATGTCAGAAGAATATAACAGCACTGGGAGCTGAGTGTTGATGCAGATGGCAACCACATGATAAACATGAAGACAGAACAATCTTATTTACCAGAACTAAATTTTACAGCCAAAGCCGTGGAAAAATGGCAGCCTTTTTCATTCTTTCTCAGCCTTTTTTGACCCCCCCCCCCCCCCACCACCACCAAATGCTCAAAAAAAAGGGGAAAAAAAGAAGAAAAGAAAAAAAAAAAAAAACAGAGAGAAACAAGCCCTGGATCTCATATTACCAAAGGCTGGATGTGCCGGTGGTGAAATCCTCGTTTCAAATTACCTGAAAAAAGAGAGACAGGATGATGACTGACTGGGGTGGCATGCGAGTGTCCTTCGTAAATTCCAAGGTGAAGTCCTGACAGTGAGAGAGGTGTCAGACAGGAAGATGGAAAGTGGAAAGCATGTGTGACAGTGTTGAGGAGGTTTGCCTTTTTGAAGTGATGTGCAGCCTGTCCAGCTCTGACACACATGTTTCTTTAATATAACGATACATGATATTATGTAGCAGCCAGAGGTGGCAGAAAACATTTTAAGCCCATTACTTTCAATATGGAGTTAGCATGTCCGGCTCACAGCACGAAGGTCCTGGGTTCGAGTCCCAGAGTCGGCGAGGGTGTTTCTGTGTGGGGATTGCATGTTCTCCCTGTTCTGGTGTGAGTCCCCGGAGGAAACCCACACAAGCACGGAGAGAAGAGGCAATCTCCACACAGAAATGCCCTCGCCTCACAGCAAGAAGGTTTATAGTCCCAGGGTCGGCGAGGGTGTTTTTGTGTGGAGATTGCATGTTCTCCCCCTACTTGTGTGGGTTTTCTCTGGGGACTCCGGTTTCCTCCCACAGTACAAAACATGCATTAGGCTAATTGGCTGGTCCACATTGCTCATAGGTGTGAATGTGTAAATGGTTTTGTTTGTGCTGGCCCTGCGATGGTCTTGTGAGCTGTTCACGGTGTACCCTGCTTTTGCCCAGTATCGGCTGATTGGCTCCAGACAGTATGCACGTGACCCTAATAGGATTAAGCAGTTTGGCGAATGGATGAGTGCTTCCCATATGTAATGTAATGTGTAAAGTAGTGAACAAATGTCATTAGTAGGAAAAAAGGGCAAGTCAATGCTATAGTGTGCTTACAGTGGCCCAATTAGGGGCAAAACACGTATTTTTGAGGATGTTTTTTTAGGGATAAGTAGAGATTAGACAGAATAAGTGAGCACTGAATCCTTGACAAGGGCGGCATGGGGCGCAGTGTTTAGTGCATCCACCCCACAGCAAGAAGGGTTTGATTTCGTGT
This sequence comes from Neosilurus hyrtlii, assembly GCA_028564935.1. Classification (NCBI taxonomy): domain Eukaryota; kingdom Metazoa; phylum Chordata; class Actinopteri; order Siluriformes; family Plotosidae; genus Neosilurus; species Neosilurus hyrtlii. The sequence goes on from JAOUQZ010000001.1 coordinate 17,229,607, forward strand.
GCATGTTCTCTCCGTGCTTGCGTGGGTTTCGTTCCACAGTCCAAAAACGTGCACAGTAGGCTAATTGGCTATTCCAAATCGGCCCTAGGTGTAAGAGTGAATGTTTGAATGTGTGTTGGCCCTGTAACGGTCTGGCGAGCTCAGCTTCAGGGTGTACTCTGCTTTCGCCCAGAGTAGGATGAGATGGGCGCCAGCCTCCCTGTGACCATAAGCAGGATTAAGAAGCTTAGAAAATAAATGAATGAATGAAAGAACCCTTGACAGGACAGTATGGATAATATATCTTTGCACCCTTCTGCAAAAAGCCTTTAGCTAACATTTTGGCTACAACCCATCACAGCCTTTTCCTTTTTGCCTGATTAGCATCTTCACTGTTTTTCAGTAGGCTTCCAAATACAAGGTGCTATGCTACATATGCTGTGGTTATACTGTATAAGAACTTTACCAGGTTCTATTCTGTATTTTTATAGTTATTAGTGTATTTACAGAGTATCGATAGTGCCCATCCCAGTCAATTCTGCATAAAGGACACGCTAAAGTGCTCACCAGATTTTCACAGGGTGAAGACACACACACACACACACACACACACACACACACACACACACACCTATGGGCAATTGATTTTGGACTGTAGAAGAAAAGTGGAGCATGCAAACTCTATACAGAAACACACTAGCTGGGCTCGAGACTTGGACCCGGTACCTTAATGCTGCGATGTGGACGTGCTAACCAATACACCACCATGCCATCCTTTCTCAGGATTTCGTTAACAGCAATTTCTAAATCAAAGAAGAAAAAGACGTGAAATATGAAGATAGATGCAAGGATGAATACGATACATATATATTGTATGCATGGCGAGCCGTTCAGGGTGTACAGCCTCCCCGCCCCAGCCTTAGGTTCTATTGGTTGTCTACACAGATGTGTAGGTGGGCTTGTATGTTGAAGCATTTCAAATTCTCCAACAAAGAAGCCCAAAACCTGTTCCAACTTGATGATGATGCTGTGCGGAATAGAATAGAATAGAACAGAACTCAAATGACCCACACAAAGCCCTCCCTGATGTTTTCCCCACAGAACACCTTTGGGATGAACTGGAACGGTGACGGCGTGCCAGGCATCCTCACCCAACAACACTGACTGACCTCTCTAATGGACTTTTGGCTGAATGAGCACAGTGGAAAGGCTTCCCAGAAGAGTGATGGTTACTATAACAACAAAGCAGGGACCAAACCCTGCTTTGAATGAGACATTCAACAAGCATACATACTGTTCACAAACTCTTGGCAATGCAGTGTATGTCTGTACTGAGACTTATGCAGTCTTGGGTATAAAATGCACAAGCTTTTATTTTGTATTGCCTACAGCCTAGTCTATATTAACCATTTACAAGCTGTGGAACAACCCACCAATGCTTTGAACGAGGGCTGCACATTGGTGTGTCTGTTGGCCCTGCGATGGACTGGTGAGCTGTTCAGGGTGTACCCTGCCTACACCCAGAGTCAACTGAGAGACACTAGTAGGATTAAGCAGTTTGGTGAATGAATGTTTGAAAGATGACTGGAACAGGTACACAGATTAGTTAGTATTAATATTGAATAGTTTAATGATTTGGACGACAGTCTGTATTCAACAATTTGTTTAGATAATTAGAAACATTAGGCCCTGTGACATAGCGAATCCGTTACCATGACTGATACACTTTCCATTCAGGCGGACCCGCTTATGATTTAGGAGGCCTTTCCTCCTGTTTGAATTTTCCCTTCAATCACAGCACTGCAGTTGGCCCAAACCAAACAAACTGTCCAAGTATTTACATAAAAGGCTTCATTAGAAGAGAATAACATTTGGAGGGCTTTTGTGAGCGTCTGTCAAGAGCGCATGAGGATTTATGAGGCTGGGTAATGAAAAAGATAGCACGAGTGTCATCCAGTCCGCAATGAGCCAATAACGCAGTATGAGTTAAGCAGCCCGGCAAAAAGCTGCTTCTAATAGCCATGATCGCACTGAAGGGCCATTATGGGGTTATCGACACTGCATTAATTCCCCACATGGACGATGAGATTTATGCTCCTCTACAAGAGGAGCTTCTGCTTCTTTTCATGAGTTGAAACATTTGGAGGAAGCGGCATTAGCCTGCTCTTCATGCTTTGGTTCAGTCTGGAGGAGACACAATGTTTCGTGCCCCCCCTCCCCCCTCCCCCCTGCCCTCCAGATTATTAAGAAGTTGACAGCGACCCTTTCTTACACCCGTCTTCTCATTTCCAACTGACTGATAAGAAGTGACTGTACTACTGGAAAACTGCAGCGAAAGGCACAGGGATGGTCACAGAACAATCCCTTGTGCTTAACTAATGGGCTGGAAATAACAGCGTGCACTCAACAAGTACAATAATAATGAGATCCAGCTAGCTGGTGACACGAAAGTGAGACAGAGTCATAGACAAAACAAGCGACAGCCAGAAAGAAAGATTGAGGCAGAGACGAAAAAATAAAAGGCAATGAAAGATGCAACGATATGGAAAGAGAGAAGCAGATGAAGACAAAGGAAGAGACAGACAGATAGAGACACAACAAGATGATAAACAGAGAGGAAGGAAAGGCAAAGGACAGAGACAGAGAGCAAGACTGATAAGGAAGAAACAGAGAAGGGGGGAGAGGGGGTTGAAGCAGGACACCTAAGGGGGGAAAAAATGGAGAGAGAGATATGGAAAAAGCAACAGACAGGAACACTGATAAAGCAAGAAGCAGAGAGAGAGAGAGAGAGAGAGAGAGAGAGAGAGAGAGAGAGAGAGAGCAAGCAAGAGGCAGAAAGTCAATGACAAACAAAGAAGTGAAGAGATGGATAGAACATAGAGACTTGGATGAAACAAGAAACATTTAAAAGTGACTCACAGAGTGATGGTAGCTCCACCACACAGCATGGATAACGTAGCAAATAGGCGGTATATGGATATTGGATTTATTTATCCATGTACTCGTCCCACAATAGGTTTTTTAGGACATGGGTGTGGCCAAATTAGAATTGTTTTTTTTTTTTTCTCAAGGATTTCCAAGATGACTGGTGTTTGACCTTTCAAGGTCACTCAAGATCACAGGCAACCGTCTTGATTGAAAGTCCACATTATTAGTGTTTTATTATTATTACTATTAGTGTTCTGCAGTGTAGTAACTCCATGTGTATCAGCACTCGTTTAGAAGTTGTAAGTGCTCAAAATCCTGTGACCTTGATTCTGACCTTTCCAGGTCACTTCAGGCCAGAAAAAAGTTTATGCCATTTAAGAGTATGTATAGTTTTCTATCTGTCCCTCATTCCATCCATATTGCTTTGTTTCCCTGACCCTTTTTAACAGGAGAAATGAATATGTTCAAAAGTTTGTGACCTTGTGCTGACCTTCACCTTTGACTCTGACGTTCCAAAATTAAATCCTCTCTGGGACTCGGGCAGGGTTGCGTCTCCACCAATTTTGGTGAAAATCCTTGCACACGTGTGGTGAGGATCTTGTTCGCAAACGGCCAAACATCAGTGATTACAATGCTTCTGGAAAAACTCTTTCTTTGTAGCAGTGGTAAAAAAAAAAAGGATTGAGAGAGAAAAGAAGAAAGCGGTGAGGCAGGCAAAGTAAGAAACCAAGACAGATAAAGATGGGCAAAGAAAGAAATGGAAAAGCGCGCACACACACACACACACTGAGAGTGAGAGAGAGAGAGAGAGAGAGAGAGAGAGAGAGAGATATCAACCAGCAGAAAACCAGACGAGCAGAAACTGTGACAGAA
>JAOUQZ010000001.1:17242155-17253616 GCA_028564935.1 Neosilurus hyrtlii
ATATATATATATAGAGAGAGAGAGAGAGAGAGAGAGAGAGAGAGAGAGAAAGGTGTATGATAGCAGCATATTTTGTAGGGAATTATCTTGATTGACATTCGAGGACTATTCAGCAACATCCACTGAGCCTGAGGTACATAACTGTTTAATATGCACTACACAGGAACATCAAAAACAAGCTTCATTCTATTTTACTGTATTTTAACCATGACAGAGGCAGGTCGGGTGAACTCGGTGCGCTTTGCTTTGAGCAGAGCTAAGTGATGTGAAGCTAACAGTGTGTTAAAACTATCCAGTTCTGTTATATACTACACAGAAACGTAATGAAAAGGAAACTAAAACAAGTTTTTTTTTTTTTAATAGTTCATATTTTTGGCATATTTTAACCATGCAAAGGAAGGTCAGGCTAGCTTTGCATGCTCCAAGCAAAGCTAAGCTGTGTAGATGTCTTTTTAAGTATAATATACATCATATAAACCGAAGTGCAATGTGCTGTAACTGTTAACTTTTTTACATTTAAAAAATTTTAATCTCTTCAACGTTTAGTGGAACTTCAGAAAAAGTAAACTGAACAGATTTTAATGCTTTTTCCATTTTAAAGTGTGATAATTATTGATCCTGCTCTAAGTAACAGTGACAAACTGAATGTCTGACTTGGTCCCATGTAGTATATGCTAATGCAGCATATGCTACATAATACAGTAGGGGCAGTGAAATTACTCCACAAAAATATTACAAAGCTGGAATCTTGTAGCAAACATTATGGAGACTGTTAATAAGTTATACATGAAGCCAGGGTGACAAAATAAACATCACATGTTCAGATCGCACTAGAGCTTACAATACCCTGTTTCAAATAGCTGATAGACTTTCAGAACAAAACAAAACAAACAAAACATTTACTCCAATATTTCTTTTTCCTATTGTAAGATGCAATGCAGGTCAATAAGGGGGAAGAATTGCATATATTTCTGTTGTGAATCCACCAAAATTAACAACCCTGACCTCAAGTAGATTACTATTTCTAGGTGTATTTGTAATGTATGAAAATAACTGTAATAAAAACTGTACTAGGTACCAAATATTAAAAACAACTACAGACGTCCATTAATTTATTCATTTATCTTGAACGTGCTTACTGTGGATCTGGAGACTATCACTGGGAATATTATGCGTGAGACTAGATTACAGCCTGGACCGGATGCCAGTCCATTTCAGGGTCCAATGCACAGCGACACTCAAACCAATTAACGATGCAGGACAGCCCATACACCTGACCATCATACCCAAAGGATCCTTCCCTAAACTGCTGCCACAGTATTGGAAGCATTTGGTGGTATCGAACATCTTCTGATGCCGGAGCATGACAATTTCCCTTGGCTGCCACTAAGGAGTAACACGACAACGCTGACGTACACAAAGCAAACCGCGTGAAAACATGTTGGCCAAGGTTTGAGTGGGAGAACTCGAGTAGCATGACAGTGCCGACCTACGGTGCCCTTGCACAACTAGGCAACTAAACACCTTTGGGTTGAGCTGGCATTCTGACTGCACCCTGAGGCCTTCTCACCCAACATCAGTGTCTGACCTCACAAACGCTCTTACGGTTGAATAAACACAAATTCCCACCGCCAAGCTCCAAAATCTAATGGTGCAGGGATTATTATAACAGCAAAGGCCTTGCCTTGGCCTTTACATCACAGTGTGATGGTAGAATTGTACGAGCCTCAGACTGTGTTGAGATGCTGTTAGCATCACACACGTGAAAGGCAGAGATCTGCGAAGGTGTAGGAGCCATCAAATAGGACAGACCTCCAAGTAGATCTCTTTCGCAGTACATGTCAAAATCCTTCATGTCCATATTCTTAAAACAGAGGAGTGGACAGCGAGTCGACCGCTTGGCATCAGAGCTCTCCATTAAATATATAAAGCCTTTGGAATACGCAAATCATCCATACAGTGGACATGACATAGCCAAACTAAGCAGTGCTCATGTAGAATGGTGTAGAGGTTTGTCAAACCACACCTCAAAAATATTGACATCTTGTCTTGGCATCTTGTCTTTCCAGGTTTTTTTGCTTACACAATTTTTCACCTCAGATGAAAGGTGTAAACACGTCTCTCTTGACTACTATAAGTTGGCAAAGGCCAATTATACAAAACGCAGTTATGGGTGTGATGATCAGGTGTCCACATACTTCTGCCTATATTTTTTTTGGAGGTGAAAGAAAACCAGTGAATTCAAAGGAAACCAGGCTAACACTAGGAGAACTTTTGAAACTTCACACAGACCGTAAGTACCAAATAGAGGATTTGCAGGATTTTCTCAAACTGTGTAGAAATGGGTATTTTCCAAAAACTATAAAGAATTAAATGAGCAATCCCTGCCCAAAACATACCACATAACATTCATTTTCTCAACCGCTTAATCTTAATTAGGGTCACATATAACACATCAGGCAAAATAATTCGGATACATCCAGCAAGGGGGGGAAAAAAAAAAAAAATGGAAATTTTTTCTGCGAAATTGGTTGCGATCTGTGGACGAAAATTGTGACATTTTTTGTTCCTTATGTTTCCTGTCATGCTATCGCAGAAAGAATCAACTCAAAGTACAAATAGTAGGGCTTACAATAAAGGACATGCATTAAAATTTATATCCAACGTAGACGTTACTGTTTCTCTTACTTTGCGGACTGAGAATCGCACACCAACTTTATGGTTCCGAGTAAAATCGTGTGGTGTCCTCTCCGGTTACATACGGACCCGACCCATTTCTCCTGTAAGGGGTAAGGTTCCATGTTACGAGGTTGACTGTACAACGGAGTTCCCCCTGAAGTGGATTTACTCCACACGTAGTCCAGGAGTAATCAATTTATTCTCCAAAAACAAATATGAATCTCGTGTCTATACGTGAATGATTTGAATACGTATTTTGTGTTCTGTATGGATTTATTCCTGTTTGTTACCAATAAAAAGGCAATTCTGTGCAAGAAGTAGTTCTCTCACGGTCTTTGTAACAATGGTTCATGAATTTAAGCTGGACTACATTGAAATTTGGGGATTGTGAATGTCACACTGAATGGTACCAGTTTCAGAGAATGACCCATTTATGTTCATCCATTCATTTGCCGAACAGCTTAATCCCACTAGGGTCACTAGGAAGCTGGAGCCTATCCCAGCCGACTCGGAGCAAAGGCGTGGTACAACCTGAACAGTTTGCTAGACCAGTGACAGGCCAACACACACACACACACACACACACACACACACACACACACCTCTCAGATGTTCCACTCAAACTGTAAAGTAAAAAAATTAGGCAAAATTAAAATTCAAAGCACGCTGAAATGAGTATTACAGCAAAGAGCACAAAAGGAAAAAATATAAAGCAGGACTCACGTGGGGCCGTTTTGACGGCTGAGTGGCAAAACAATTGTGAGCAGTTATTGAAAACACCATGTGAATGGGTTGTAATGAGGTTGTGCTGAGTGCGATTCAGAAAGGTTGTGAAAGGTGACAGCACATCAGCTAGATGGTGTTACATGGTTTTGAGAAAACATGAAATTTCAAACATTTTGAAAACCGTGATTTATGGCAGACAATGGCGCACCATCACAGTGTCAGGATGATGTGACTGCGGTACAGCACGGATTGGAACCGCGCTGAACCACCGTCAAAACTGCCCCATGTGAGCAATAAATAAATAAATAAAATGAATGAATGAATGAAAAATAAATAAATAAATAAATATGCTACTGTCTGCATACAGGTTAAAAGTTGCCATTATTTTAAGAATGCACAACAATCATCATAATGTAACTGCACCTGATGTGGGGTAACGTTTTTTTCTCCCCCTGTTTTTATCTTGTCTGCTAAACCAAAAGATAATGAACAATTTGATATACATTTAGAGCTTTGATTTAATCTGAAAAATAATGAAGTGTAACAGATAAGAAGAAAAGGGAAAAAAAAAAAAAAGATTGGGCAACTTAGGAGGAACAATACATGCATAAGCCTGTAAAAGAAAAGAAAGAGAGAGAGAGAGAGGGCAGGAGAGAAAGAAAGAGAGGGTGGGGGAGAGAAAGAGAGAAAGAGGGCGGGAGAGAAAGAGAGAGGGTGGGAGAGAAAGAGAGAGAGGGTGGGGGAGAGAGAGAAAGAGGGCGGGAGAGAGAGGGTGGGAGAGAAAGAGAGAGAGGGTGGGAAAGAAAGAGAGAGAGAGAGAGAGAGAGAGAGAGAGAGAGAGAGGGAGAAAGAGAGAGAGGGACAATTAGCCTAATGTGCATCATCTTTGGACTGCGGGAGGAAACCGGAGTACCCTGAGGAAACCCACACAACCTGAACCCAGAACCTTCGTGCTGGGAGGCGGATGTACTGACCTCTACACTACCCATACAGAAGCACACAATGATAAAAGATTAGAACAGCATTGCAAATAAACCCAGGCCACCTTTGTAGACATTCAAGTAGTTTTGCCATGCAAATCTGTACTGTGATACCAGATTCCTGCCACCTCTAAACATCTGAACAGATTACCAGTCGCTGCACCGCACCACACACAGCAGTACATTTTTCATGGGTTGATGCAATTTGATGACATGACGGAGACATGACATGTTTTTTTTTCCTTTCCCCCCCTGCCATACCTGATATACACACATCTGGACTATATCCATAGCAAGAGGATTATTTACAAAAGACACTCGATGCATTAACACGAAGGCAAAAACTGATATTCAACTGCTTTGTACGTATCCTTACATTTTAATAAATGATGCCACTGTTTAGAGAATGATTCTTTATTAAAATATTCAGTCTTTATTTCAGTTATTTTGAGTCAAGGCATACACTCGATAATCATTATTGAAAAGTAAAAAAAAAAAAAAAAAAAAAAAAAAAAAAAAAAAAAAAAAAAAAAAAAAAAAAAAGAACAAACTGTAAAACAGGATCAAATAATTTTAAAATTTAAACTAGAATATAAAGTCTTTGAAATTGAATCAAAATTATGTCAATGAGTACTAAAAGGGGGAAACAAGTAGCCAGTGCCTGCTATGAGATGTAGTTATTCCAATTTTTGCCCATTTCTGTTTCCTTGAAAGGGCAGCAGCTACATCATGCCATATATCCTGACTAGACTATAAACCGAGATGGATATAAAAAAACCAAATAATGCCGGAGAGAGACAGGGGAGAGGGAGGAATTAAAAAAAAATAAAAATAAAAGATTAAAATCAGAATGGCACAATAATATCTCCATGTGTAGGTCTGGCTTGAGATGAATCTCTATATGGACAGAAACACACATCCTCAAACATTTATCCAGGCAGAACATATCCATAGCATAACTCGTATCCGGTACATAGGGATACGAAAAGTTTAAATTTTTCAGTGTTGATTTGACACCCAGCAAAAAAACAAAAACAAACAAACAAATAAAAGAAATCTATCAACCCTCAAATTTACAGTGGATTAAACTAAAAAGGTTCTATCTCTCTCAAGGTTTTTGGCTACCTCTTAATATTCTCATCATTACTAGACATGTGAATGAGGGTAAAAACAGTACAATAATGTTAAAAGGCAAACCTTATTGAATCAAACAAGCCCATAATCGTCTGCACAACTGTACCTCTATGCCCCCCCACCCCTTATTTGTAGAATGTCACTATGAAACACTTGCGCCTTCAGTCACTTTACTTACTGTCTTTATGTATTATTCAAAGAGTTCAGAAGATAAAAAGAGTGCTGTTAGGCAAGTAGTTTGATTTCGAAATAAGTCAAAAAGAAATACAAATGATCAAACAAAATCAAACAAACAAACAAAAGCCCATCTAGACACAAAAGCGCTAGGATCGGAGGGTGCATCTTCCAACTGATCAGCAGTATCCAGACAGCCAGAGGCTGAGGTTGTTGTTGCTGTCTTTAAGGATTACATAATTACACCCCCACCATCACCATTCCAAAAAAAAAAAAAAAAAAAAAAAAAAAGGTCCAGTTTTACCACACCCTCCCGATCCAACGTCCCAAATTGCAACGTCCCTCCGATTTCCAAAAAATGCAAAGAGACAACACTGGTTTTGGAACTGCACAAGTTCCCTGTCCTCCACACTGGAGGGATCACTAAACATTAGGGTGGCACGTATGGAGGTGGTGATCTGTAAGGGGTCATGTTCTTAGGGCGAGACCCTTTACCCTCCATCGGAGCAGAGAAAGGTGGTGGGGGTTGGTAAGGAGGGGCATTGGGATCGTCATCTTGTAGGCCTGAATATTCTCCCAAAATGTCTTGGTTCAGAGGCGTGGTCTCTGGACTGGCCATGTTGGGATACTCAGGCGGTGGGAGAGGAGGTTTTTCCTCTTGGAGGATAAGGGGCATGCTAGATGATGGAGGAGGTTTCGAGTCATCGAGTTCATCAGCGAAAATGATAGGGACTCCTTTTTTGATGAAGGTTGCTTGGTCTTCGATTGTAAGCTTCCCCTTGCGCTTCTTGCGATAGCAAATCATAGCGATGATGCCGGCAATCAACAGGATCGCTGCAACCACCACCGCCGGGATGACTGTGTGAAGATAGACATCGTCGTTGCTCTGTCGTCCTGCTCCCACAGCCGGTGTAACAGCAGGTGGGATAGGGTCTGGGATCTCACCTGGTGGTACAAACATGTAGTTACGGCAGCTACCCGTTCCTTTGATGGTGATATTGATGGGTTTGAAGTCTGGTTCCATGCCATTGATGAACACTGGCGAAGGTCTGCCTTCCGCATCAGAGATCCTTCGACTCATGGCTTGAATTTGCTCCTTGGGACACGGGTGTTGTTGGAGGCTGCTGTTGGTCCACTCGATTACAATGGACCCCTTGGTAATATTTTTCAGTGTGATTGAGCTCGCATTGCGATCTCCAAATGAAGAAGCTAATTTCCTGACGAGAAGGATCTTCTTATGGATATCGCTGGTAACCGAACGGGGTTCCCCTTGGAATCGGGCTGCAAACAGGACCGGGGACTTAAAATTGTTTCCAAAGCGACTGACATGGACCTCGATAGCATCTGTTGCGTACAGACCACCTTTATCGGTCGCCTGCATGAAGTATTCATGCTTGCCTTCATGCTGCCAGTCTGGTAACCCATAAAGCAACTGGCTGGTACTGTTGAACTGAATCCAGGAGTCTTCTGCAACAACATCATTGTTTTTCCTCAAAGTTAATCTTAACTTGTCCGTTGTACCGTCTTCTCGATCAAAGAAAGTGTCCGATGGGATTTTCACTTCAAAGTATGTGCCAATAAACGACTTGACTTCATCAAGTGGGTTGTGCAGCTTTGGTTTTGTATTGCCATCATGTACAATAACTGAGGGCGTAGTACGTCTGGGTGGCTTAGCTGTGGTTGTTTTGGGTTCCTTTGGTACTAGGGTGGTCTTGGGTGGTTTCTTGGGCTTTCTAGTTGGTTTCTTGGTGGTCGGTGGTGTTACAGAAGGCCCGACATACAGTGGCCTGGTCATGGTGGGCTGTATAGTAATAGTGCTGGTAGTGTCCATAATTTTTGTGGGCTGAGGGGGTCCTATTGTGGGTGTATGAGCAGTCGGATCTCTGGTTCGAATAGTGGGTTTCACAGGCAGGGGTACAGGGCCCCGCACAGGTTGTGATGAACTGTCTGAAGTTGGTCCTATTGATCGGGACGTCGGTGTGGGTACAATGCGGCTCGATGGCTCAGGATATGTTGTTGGAGGGAGCAAGGAGGGCACGGGGGTAGGAGTATTGAGCTGCCGCCGTACTCGTTTCGGTACATGTGGCTTTTTATTAGCGATGTACCATCCTACCACTGGATATCCCAAATGTGCCGACATTGCCCCTTCCTTTGCTGGAACTTGAACACTGCTGATGTTGGGAATGTTGCTTTGATCCAGGGCACAGCCAAGTTTCCAAGACAATAAAGCACCGTTTTCAACAACCTTTTTGGCATTTCCTGGCCCAGCCATAAAAGCAGACATATCAAACAAGCGATTGTTGACAACTGGCAAGACCTTCATGTGCTGGAGCCCTACTCCCGAGAATTTTTTCATGCTGGCCAAAAGCTCCACTCTCTGTTTGGAGAGCATCTTCGTGAGGTCTGCATCCAAAATCACTGTAAGCACAGTAACCGGCTCTTCGTTGCCACAGACAAAATCCTGAAAGTCACTGTCAGTTAACTGGATTGCTAACTGAACGGGGTCTGTGTCCGCATGTTCCTCTGGATGAACCTCAATGGAAAATACATCTGGACTCTGGGACACATGGCTTGCGTTGGCAGTAGAGACAGATATATAGTGGACACCCTTGTCTACTTCTAAAGGAAGTCCTTGAAGGGTGCTGCTCATTGGTTCCCAGTGCAACCATGATGGTAATGCATCCTTGCCTGCCTCTGTGATCTGGAAAGGAGAGAGAGAAAACTCTGGTCATTATTTATTGTAATACACTGAAATTACTTCAGCCATCATTCTTGAACGTCTGAAAAAGTTAGAGGGCAGATACCGTAAGTATAAGAACGGGGTACAAATTGTCAACAGTGGGAGTATGTGGGAGGAAAAAAAGAATATATAAAATCTACTTCACATGTCACCTGAAATACTCAAAACAAGTATTAAAACCAATTAAATAAACAAAGCATATGGCTTTATGATCTAGCTGATATCGCCATGTAACATGCCTTGTGGAAATACAGTAGATAAGCTGTAGTAAGACAGAAGCAGGCTAAACTTTATAAAACTTTAATTACTCCAGTCAGAAACATACAATAATGACTATATAGGAAGTGACGCTTTTAAACAAATGACAAAAAAATGTCTTCTGCCTCAAACTATTTAAACTGATGGCTTATAAACCTAGCTTGATAAATAATGTAAAGACGATGCTCCCGAGACACATCATTAGTGCTCTAACCAGGAGACTGTGGATACTTGGGGAGCGATGGCTGGAACAGCTGGGCTTTTTATTTCTGTTCCTAAGCTTTTATAGCTGCTAGTTGTCCACCGCCACACCTTTTTATACGGCACGTTCGTTTGCACTTCTGAACGTTGCTGCTACATTGCTGCAGACCAGTGACCCATCTATTTGTTTACATCGAAAGATGTCATTAATATCGGAGGACGCCTAATTACAGCTAATCTATAATGCGCTTGATGAATTATGGATTTAAAACATCAGCAATGCAGCACTCAAAAATCTCCTGTGCCACAAAACTGCCCTTCTTAAAGAAGCCATGTCATTTCTACCAAAAGTCAGTTGCCAAAAAGTCATAAATATGTAACACAAATGATGAATTTATATAAATAGCCTCTGAACTTGTAAATCAAATAGAAATAAGTTTATTTTTAACCTAAAAAAAGACCTAATATCCCAATGGACCAAATAAGAATGGATTGCAACATGGAATTTTTTTTTTAATTCTTGCTGGGATTAAAATTCCACAGCAAAGTCCTAGTAAATATGTTGAATGAACCAAATTCATTCCGGTTAGTGTTTATAAACTACACTGCCCGGCCAAAAAAAAAAAAGAAGAAAAAGTCTCACTAATATTTTCATGCAGTGCATTTAGCCTTGATCACAGCATGTAAATCATGGCATTGTTGCTTCAGTTGGTCAGGTCGAGGCCCAGTAACATTATTATTGCAGTACAATTAAGTCAGCTGATGACCTCAAATTTACTGAATGAGCAGTTTTTTACATTTACGGCATTTGAGAGACACCCTAATCCAGAGTGACTTACATTAATCATTGTTAATTGTAAAAGCGCTATAGAAATACATTAATTAAATAAAATAAAACTGATTGTTATACAATTGATGGTTAAGGGCCTTGCACCCCAACCTTCGGATCAGTGATCCAGAGCATTAACTACTGATGGGATTCACATGATGAAAGAGTGGTTCAGGGAGCGTGAGGAACCATTTCCACATATGTATTGTAACCTCAGAGTCCTGACCTTAACCCTATTGAAAGATTTCGGGATGTGCTGGAGAAGACTTTATGGAGTGGTTCAATTTCCCCATACAAATATTCTGAAGGTGATTATAATTTGTCAGTGAATTTCTCTGCTGGTGCTGAGAGCAGTTTTAAATGGGCAAATCACAGCTTAATATTTTATAATAATAACATTAAATAAATAAATAAATGTGTTGACATATAATAATTTATACAGTGAAACTTGCAGACAGCTATTTGACATTTTGGGAAGTCTCCTGTGTCTGTGCCTTGTGACAGTCAGAGGTAAGGCAGTAATTACTCTGCCACATGAGAGTCTGCAGGACCGAGGGATATAAACATTCATTTATTTATTACCCACTCTATTTTTTATTTCTATTCCTCTCAAATAGGGCATCGTCAATAGCAACTTACTGGTCTAAGAGAAATAAAACCACATCTGAGCTGATATTTACAGAAAAATAATCACCTGGACGGTGGTAACAGAATCTCTGCTGTGTGTCTGAACACATCTGACTCTTCATTGTTGGTTATTATGGTACAATCACACGTTTTAAATACTGGAACTTCACTACATTTGCGTAGTCTTAAGGTCTATAACAAAGTAGACTTAAAACATGAATGTTGCTTGTTTTATAGTTAGCGATATTTGTTTTGATACTAAGATGTATTTTATAGTATGGAACACTACAGGATGCATTTGTCTAAGGATTGAAAGTTTAGAAAAATGCCTTTACGGTATTCTTAAATTGCACAAGCCAAAACCACAAACCCACCAACATCTAGGTTACCACAGCTTCCAAAATGATGATTCATGTAGAGAGAGAGAGAGAGAAAGAGAGACGGACAGACAGAGAGATAGAAAGAGCGATAGATAGAGAGAAAGAGAAAGTGAAAGAGAGAGCGAGAGAGAAAAAAAACAAGAGGTCTCAAAAGATACAGTATTCCTTAATTAAAAAAAAATGTAAAAAAGAAAGGGGGTTGTTGGGGTGACAGCAACATGGGATAAACGGGTAACATCTGTTCCCTTACAGGTTCACAGTTTTGTGTTTTAGCAGCAAGGATTATTTTTAAGGTATGTGGGGAAGCGGAGAACGTACATGCAAGAGAAGGAAAAAACAAACCAGGAAACAGGTCTACGATCTCCGGAGACTCCTCTATGTCTTAATCAAGTGAAGTCTGAGGAAGAAAATTCTCCTGTTGGCCTGACATAAAGGAATTAAAAGGAAAGAAATGAAAACTCAGCCATCAAAGATGAATAAAGAGGACCATTGTTAGCATGCACGTGTGGGAGACGGGGGGAAAAGAAATATATAAAAATACAGGGCTTCATTGTCATGGTGTGAAGACAGCTGAAAAGATAAGCTTCATAAGTATGAAGGGGTAGGCTACGGCATGTCTGGGATACGAGGGTGAAATGGAGACTGCGGAGACACGGGTGTGTGTGTGTGTGTGTGTGTGACTGACTGGACTTGCAGGTGTGTGTGTACGCGAGTGGTGTGTGTGTGTGTGTGT
>JAOUQZ010000001.1:17261793-17275493 GCA_028564935.1 Neosilurus hyrtlii
GGTAATCAGTATGTGTACCAAGAGTTTAACTAAAGTAATATTTCTTTAATAATAATAATGAAAATGTTCCACCTGTTCTGAACTCCCACATTAAGCTACATCACTATCGGTGCGCAACATGATTCACAAAGCATCTCATCACGGAGTGTATATGTGTTTCATGCTCACTTATCTGGAACGGCTCGTTTTCTACAGGTCAGAATTTCTGTGTTTACACGCATCCCGTATTAATAAGGAGAAGAACGAGAAAACATATGGTGGCTACAAGCATTGAAGGCAGATTACCTCCAGCAAGAAACGCTCAGAGATTTCATGCTCCATATCATATTTCAATGCAAAGCATGTAGGCACCTATGGGAGGCCATGTCATGTTCGAGCAGATCCTGAACACGACTGCATCACAGAATTTGTGAAACAGGACGAGAAATCGAACCGTGCATGAATTTCTGACGCCCGTGATGAAAGAACGGAAAGAAACAAATATGAAAGGACTCTGCAGAGAGACAGCAGTATGGGGCGGAAAAGTCACACCCGGGTCTGTTTTTAAATTGAAAGTGCCCTCGCAAACATGCGGGTCCCCACATGCCTGCACAGCAAACATGAACCAAGTGACCTGGCGGTAATGCTGATACTTGAGTAAGGGGTGCGGCAGCCATCTTGACTAAGCACACATTCTTGCAACAATGGGAAGCTTTTACTCTCCCATGGTTCATTAGAAAGAATCCTGAGAGGTTTGGTTACACAGCTCACCTATGGCTTCATGGAAATTAAAAAAAATATATATATTTTTTTCCAACAGACTGTGTTGTGCTTTCGCAAATTCTTTTCCTGCACTTATTTACTCGTCTATTGCCAAAGCGCTTAATCCTCTAATTAGGGTTGTGTGGAGGCTGGAGCCCATCTCAGCCGACAATGAGCCAAGGCGGGGTACACCCTGAAATCTTTGTGTTCATCGCAGGGCCAACACACACAACCGCCCACACTCACATTAACACCTAGAGGTTATTTGAAACAGTCAATTCGTCTTTGGACTGTAGGAGGAAAACGGAGTACCCAGAGGAAACCCACACAAGCACAGGGAGAACATGCAAACTCCACACAGAAACAACCAAGCCCGGGATTCGAACCCAGGACCTTCTCGCTGTGTGTGTGGGGGCATGCTAACCACTACGCCACCGTACCGGCCCTACATCAATACAAAGATAATCAAAGTAAACATATCATCAGGAAGTGACTATGTTTACTGCTCCTATCCTGCGTTATGAGAAATTACCTGATCCTGTCAAACACCTTGTAATAAGGTTACAGCAGCCCATTAGACCCCACACATGCATTTTTAATTCAGGGCAGAAGCTAAATGAACCATGGGAAATAGGAAATGTTTAAGTACAGCAGAAAAAGTGTACACTTTGATGAGTTGCTTGCTGCTCGGCTCGAGAGGAGTTGCAGCTTATTCGGGTTTACAGCTTATATAGTTTACACTATATTCCTCTGTCGAGTCTCCTTAGATCTCTGGAATTACATCACGGCTCCAACACTGTGGTGGGGGGTGGCGTGTGAATTAAAGCAGAGATGAAGGCAACCTTATTATTGTAAACCCTTCAGAAATCTGGAGGTATCTCCTATAATTGCTTTTCAGCAAAAATGAGAATCCTTTACATTTCAATGCTGACATGTCTCTCTGGGGACCTTATTAAAAATCAGCTACTACCAACGACTAACATCTGGCCTAGATTAGGCTTTTGAAATCATTTCGAGCAGCACGCAGAATGGGAATAAGATTCGAACCTGACGATGACGACAGCTTCAACCATACAGTGGTTGAGGCATAGGACGTGAGCGTGGTACAGCTTTGCCAAAACCAACAAAAAGCAGTGGCATAGAGGTTAACATGTCCGCCTCACAGAAGGAACGTCCTGAGTTCGAGTCCCGGAGCGTTTCCGGGTGGAGTTTGTTCGTTCTCCCCATGGAGTGAGTTTTCTCCGGGTATTTCGGTTTGCGTGGGTTTTCTCCAGCAAATTAATTGTTCCAATTTGGCCCTATGTCTAAGTGGGACTGTAAATGGACCCCGAATCTGTCCAGTGTCAGAGGAGGTAGGCGCCAGCCTCCCCGACCATAACCCGAGGAGGAGTAAGCGGCTGGGCAGTGAGCGAGTGAAATCAACTAAATGCTTCCTGAAATAACTAAACTGGTGCCATGGGGAATATGGAGATCAAATAATATTCCTAATTGTTTTGGAAAAATTTGGCTTTATTGACCTTCCAAGGGAAAAAGATGGTCTGGAGATGAAAATACACTGCCTGCTCACGTAAAGTTCCTCTTCGACAACTTGTCAAAATAAATTACATTTGCCTCCAAGCACATCTCCGCCAACGATGAACAAGACGCGCACTGTGACCTTTCAAATTATGTCTGAGCCGCATTCGATGCGCGTTTTATCCAGAAATAGCCTGTAATCAAAGTTGTGATGGCCGCTCTGACTGCACGCCTCTTTTTAGACCTATTTCAAGTGCGTGTTGACGAGCACACTGGGAGAAACACTAAAGCTGTTCATTTCGCTTGTTTTATCAGGGATCTCAGATGCTGCAAGACGACCATCACAGCCGTCAGCTCCGTGGTGCAGAAAGACAGGTGGCGATAGTGACAGCTGGCACATCACGACTGCTTACAAACCCTAGCTCGAGACCCACCCCAAAGTCTGCGAAAGCCAACAGCCTCCAAGACAGCCTCGTGGAGCTGTCCAAGGTCGCCCTGGGTATAAAAACAGCTTAGTGAGAACAACCTGTTAACCTCCAACAGTGGTGGTTTAGAAACAGGTTATCAAGCAGGGTTGAGGGTATTTCTGGAAACAGGCCAAAATCAAAAATAGGTGGAGACAGATGGTCGGTGGAGATATAGACATCTATCCAAGTCATCATCAGGTCCCCAGTGCGGTGCAGCCAAAACCACATTTTACAGGTTTTAAATCACTGCTGATTCAATATAGAACATTCCCAGCCCCTTGCTCATACCTCCCTGAAACCACAGCTACCTCTTCCATGTAAACGGGACAAAAATAGTCTCACAAGGTCAGGGCAAAAAAAAATGTAAAAAAACCAAAACAAAAAAAAAAAACCAAACAAAAAAAAAAAAAGTCTAGACAGCAGGTGACACCATGTGTCCTTATGTATGTGTGGTGTTTATCAAGTAACTGCTTTAGTTACGCAGTCAAGGACAGAATCACCAGCGTTGACAATCAAACACAAGCATGTCCCCAATCACACTCTCGAATCAGCAGCCATGAAAATCGCAGGCTGCAAGCTTCCTTGCTTTAAATCGCAAGATGGACTCCCTCTTGCTCTCGCTCCGAGATACACATTGGATCTGCACCAAGCGTCTGAAGCGATTCCCTGATCCTGTGAACGAGCAGTTCGGCTCACACCGAGGTGATGCCAGCGTGTTAAAGCGGGATTGGCTAAACGCTGCCGCTTCCTCACGTTCACTGATCTAAGGTGACACTGCACGGGACGCCTAAGGAATGAGAGGGAAAAAGAGGGAAAGAGAGAGGACATGCTTTTAGGAAGAAGCGACAGCAAGGGAGGTGGGGATGATGAAGGTTAAAAAAAAAAGCGACTCGTCACGTTTCCTTAGCCAAGGGGGTGACAACAGCATTCAGAGCGTGTTCAACAACCAGGCTTAGAGTCCTCCTGGGAAATGGACTTGCGATGAAAAAAAATAAAATAAATACACTACCACTCTACCTCACTACCTCATTCTTCTTGTCTTCACTCCCTCTCTCAGTATGTGCACATATTTGGGAGGGCGTTGGGAGGACAAGACACTACAGTACTGATGACTGGCGGCTGAAAGACAGCACTTCAAAGATGATCGATGTTTGCTCAGAACAAACCCCAGCGATGTGCTGTGAAAGGAAGCGAATCTATTTCCACCCTCTGTGCGTTTCACACACATGTATCAAAGCCGTGACGCTCGGGGTGTGAGTACGCCGCTGTGCTCTGAAGGTGGATTCCGTGTGCCGAGAGCAGCATGGTGCTACCCCTCCCTCCCTGAGTGCTCCGCAAACTCCTTGGGGAGAAGCAGATGGCTCCGCGGAAGGCACACGACTTGAGCATGTAACCTGCTGAAAGGAAGCACATCTGTGGAGCCCATCTTGGATTAAAGACTCGAGCCAATAAACAGTTCAAACACGCGAGGTAGAGCTCAACAAAGCTGATGCTAGTGTAAACTTCGAGTACACGCTTTAAGATGTTGGGACGATAACACCACCTGTTTCCACAGAGGAAACCTGTTGTTGATCATTAAGCAGAGGATAAACATGACCTGAGGACACAAGAACTGGCATGTGAGGAAGGAGAAACTACTACAGTGCATTGAAAATAAATACAAAATACAGTTTAGCCATTCCCAATAAAACGCTTGCTATCAGAGGTAAATCTGAAGCCAGAGTTTAACGTTTCTGTCTTGGGACAAAATCAAAGCTCTAAGGAGGAGGAGGAGGAGGAGGAGGAGGAGGAGGAGGAGGAGAATGTGGCAAGCCCCCAGTTTTGCTCACCAGATCTTATAACTTGATATGCTAAGAATATTTGGGTTAATCCCAGCAAAGTTTGTGTAAATTGCCCCAAAGTACTATTATGAGACACTGTGACTACACCGGAGAAAATCCTGGCTTCCTTTGTAGAAAACAAGCAGGTGAAGACACTGCTTCAAGTGTCTAATACTACAAGTCTCCATGTCTTCACTGCACAGTTAAAAACATCAGCAAAATACACAGTCCCTGACAAACTGTAGCCTGCACAGGGAAGTGTAGCCATATCAGCAGCTACAGTAAACACGTACAAGTTAGAAGACTCATGTTTGCCATCACGCAAGTACAAACCAGACAACAATTCCTAAATCTGATGTCACACAATAACGCTGGTGCATTCGCAGGCACTCGGATGATCTGTATAATCCTCGGATACTAATAAAAAAAAAAAAACATTCATTTCACACTGATGGTCTTCAACCAGAGCTTAAGTTTAAGAAATGAGGACATTAAGTAGGACTGAAAATCTGGCCATTCGGTACATTCATTTTATTCTCATTTAATGTTGCTGAGCCTTGACCTGACCAACTGAAGCAACACCTCCATGCTGATTATGTGACATAACTAAGACTAAAGGCATTCCAACAAAATATTAGAGTGCGTGACATTTTTGGCTGGGCAGTGTATACCATCTTAAAAAGGTAACGTCTGTTGGGCTTTTGATCATCAGGTCGGAGCTTATCCTCGGTTTCCTTAGCGTGAAGCAACCAGGAGTTCAACTCCTCCTGGATGGGACACCAGTCCATCGCATTCTACCTTCCTGCTTATACTGCTGGGTGGACAGAGGCACACTTGTGGTTAAGACCTCGCCCAGGGGTCTTAGCACGGTGGGATCTAACGAGGTTTTGAAACCACAACCTCTTGAGATCATGAGCCCACCAGCACCCTAACCACTACACCACTGGCTCCACGTATGTGATCTTACATCCACATACTGAATGCTGAAACTCTAAATGGATAAAAGTGTCTTTTTTTTAATAAAAAAAAATACTTTCCTTTCAAGAAAGAAACACTTGTTGTAATTGGAAAATAATCAGATAATCCGCACCACACTGTCCTGTCCTTGATTATTCTCCAAGAACATCATGCCTCCAAGTGATTTTACTCCTTATCTACACAGCCATGTTTACAAAATTTTCTGAGTTCAGATATGGTGTCTGTACAGGCAACCTTCTCTTTAGGGAATTTAAAAAAAATAATAAAACATAAAACACCGAGGTAATGTAACACCGTTAGGTATAAATGTACTCCGACATCACAATACAGGCACACAGCGAACTGTATATCCAGTTGTAAACACTTTGGGAGTGTTTGTTGCACAGCCTCAACAACCTCAAGAAACCTGTACAGTAAGAGAGCACTGTGAGCTGCTGGTGAACAAACATTTCCAGAATAAAGGAAGTAAGTCCTCTGTTTAGAAGCAAAGCCACTGGTTGGTGTGAAAAGCAGCTGTTAGTGTTTAACTGCGAGATGTAACATGGCTGTGCTTCATGGTGTCCACATCTCTGGCCGTGTTTACTGGGTCAGCGGTTGCCAGAATCGAGGGCCAGGTGGAAGATTTCATAGTTTGCTTTCATCAAACATATAATCCCTTTGTCTTCACGACTACACTGGAGCTAGAATTCTTGGGCTGCCTGACGCCTGCGCACCCGGAAAGAGCTAAACATCCGAGAACATTTTGAGGGTTGCCATGGTAGATCTGCCTTATCTAATGATCACCTCATCCAGGCTAATACGCTGCTCGGGTTTTCCAGTCCCCTAGACAACAGCTGGCCGTATCCGTGTGGAAAGAATGCAAGTAGTCTGGCTGTTGGACTTCTCGGTCCAGTTAAGGAAGGTTCAAAGAATGCTGGTGGTTTTAGTGAAAACAACCATGTCGCACTCACTCGAGTAACGTCTTCATCCTGGGATTGAAGGAAATGAACTCCATGCAGGAAGAGTGGACTTGTTTGGCAAGGTTAATACAGTTCCCGAAAACTAAGACTTAAAAAGTAGGTAAAAGTAATTAAAAAAAAAAAAGCTGAGGAATAAAAGCACTTAACAGAAACATATAAAAGTAAAAATCCTGCAATGAAGAACACAAACTAAAATAAAAATGAAACAGGGCAGCAAGTAAAATCAGCTTTATTTTTGTTTTATTTGTCTTTGCACTGTGGTTGCTATAGCACTTTAAAGATGAAGATAAAACAATAATGAATGATTTCCAGAAGGCAGCAATAATGTGCATTCGCTCATTCGCTGAACCACTTAATCCTATATTAGACTTCTGGGGAGGCTGAGCCTATCTCTGCCGACTCCGGCGAAAGCAGGCTACACCCTGAACAGTTCGCCAGATCATTGCAGGGCAAAAAACACACAAAAAACATTCACACCCATGCCTAGGGACAATTTGGAAAACACATTTAGCCTTTCAGCTATGGGAGGTAACCTGAGCACCTGGAGGAAACCCACACAAACTCCACATAGAGCTCTGGTGTGCACTGCCTTCAGGTGATCAGGATAATAGCGGCACCAACTACAGTATTTGGCGTCATAAGAAGCTTCCACTAGCATGCAGAATCATTTCCGGTAATATTCCTTGACGTCACCATGGAGCTGGCGTGTTCTCGGTGTCGTTGGAATACAGCGGGAAAGCCGGCGCTCTGAATTCCTGCCATTAATCAGTAATAAAGCATCTCACCAGGAGCTTCATTCTGCGTAGAGGATGACAAAGTCATGTTTGCATGGGTATTTCGCTTCGCCATTTCAAACATTAGTGGTATTCATTCATCTTTTTTCCATGTGACACGTTTGGGTGTTAAATGAGTTTGTTTTCCAAACAGATACGCGTCAAGGACAAGATGCTCAAAGGATATCAGTGTGCAATCAGGTCAAGCAGTTTGCACAGGAACAAACATCCTAACCTCCTATTTTTATCTGCCAAGATAAGACCCGGCATTCGTTTCTTTTCATTTCCACGGACGGCCATTCATAAACGATAGCTTTATTACGTTTGGAATAAATACGCATGCTTCTTTCGGGAGCTGGAGCACGCAGTAAAAATGCAATGCCTAATCTTAGGGTTAATGTGTTATCAATTAACCTAAGCACTTGGCAAATCCCTTGCTGTAAGGTAAATGATTTCGAAAGAGTCGGCGTGAAAGCAGGCGCCATTCATATGACTCAGTCTTTTGTTGGAGAACAGGTGGGGATGAACAAGCAGCTCGGAATCTGAATGACATCCCCTCCCTGAAAGAGCGCACTCACTTTCCCTGCTGTTCACTCGCCTAATCTGTTAAGAAATTGCAGGTGGTCCTTTTCTTTCGGTCGCTCGGTTGAGAGAACTGTGACTGCGCCGGCTTCGGGGGTTTACTGGTTCGCCGAGCTCTGTACGGGCGACTCGACAATTACCCTCTTACTACTCGCTGCTGCTAGATCACAGTAAACACCCTCTCACTTCAGGAAAAGCTGGGTAATTTGCACAGGGGTCAAAGAGCATCTGGAAACTCAGCAGGCTGGGGAGCTAAAGGAATGATGAGGAGTTTGATGGGGGGGCGGAGCGACACCCACTTCCTTTTACTCGATTCATGGAGCTGTTGAACACAAACTGGTTGTGGGAAACATTAACCGGCACAGCGGTGGTGTCAAACTACAAAACTAATTATTGCTTAGCCTTGGCATGACAATACATCGGCACCTTCATTTTATAAACAAGCTCGATGCCACTAAAGTCCGCCAGTTTAACCAAAACGCCACCAAGTGCACTCAATGAAGTAAACAGCACCTCGAAAGGAACTACAGACTTTCTGAAATTCTATTAAACTGGGAAAATATATATATATATATATATATATAATATAAATGATGCCACTGCAAATCAATATTCTGGCTATTGAAAAGGCAGGTTTATCACAGCGGGGAGAGAATCTGCTGCAAAGGCAAAGCGGCGAGGTCAAACGTCTACTCACGGTTGTTTTTCTTTTAAAATGTCAAAGCCAAGATTTGGACAAGAAGGAAAGAGGTTTCTGATGCAGCACAAAGTCTTCAGATGTGCTCGACTGGAGTGCCTGCTGCAAGTTGAGAATGCTGGTGCACCAATTACTCAGACCATGTCAAGCCTGGGGGAATTTACAACAATTAGGATGAGATTCTGGAAGAAAAAAAATCTTAAGTGCTACAAAGGAATGAAAGGGCGAAGCAAGTGACCATTTTGTAGGCTTTGAAACCAAAAAAAAAAAAATGAAAAAAAAAAAAAAAAAAAAAGCTGTCCCTGGCATTCACAGAAAATTAGCTTTTAGTTAAGACTAACAACTGCCCGAGTGTGAATAATTTCAGGACTTGGTTTATAAGCCACTCACTGATAGAGTGAACCATCTGCAAATTTCAAAGCCTAAGCAAAAATAATGGAAACCTCAGAGAGTTGGTTATACGAACAGCAATAACAACGTGGTAATTGCTGATGCAGGCTTTGACCCATTTCTACAGTAGTACAGACCGGTTTTTTTGTTGTTGTTGTTTTTTTTGTTTTTTTTTAAATGGCAGCTCAAACGCAGAGGGTGTCATAAAAGTTTCTTACAGTTTTCTTTCATCCTGTTTGGATACGAACAGGAAAAGACGACTCGCCAAACACTATGAAGTGTTCATGACTTTGTGTGTTTGTCCCCCCCCACTGTGACTTTCAAAAAGTGCTTCTACAAAACACACTGAAACACAATTATAAGTAGTCTTAGATGAAACTGGGTCGACACGAGTTTGTTTGGAGATTAAAGTCTCGTATTCTGGGCTATTTGCTGAATGAATTATCTTTCAATGAGTGCTTTTTTTCCCCCCTCATCAGGAACGGACGTTAAAAATATTTCCGTTGGTTCTGTGACTACAGCCTCTGCAATAAGGCCACAAACTGCTCAAGTATTCACACAATTTAGGACCTGACAAGCAAAATCTGTCATCAGAGAGCGAGATTTAAAATAGTTTACGCATCAAAACTATTCTAGGAGGTAGTGCTATCCTTAAAAACGGACAAATTGGACATCATTAACCAATAGCACCTCGAGAATTTCTCACTTCCATTTCCTTTAAACCGAGCACTCATACATATCAAGGACTTCAACTACACACTCTCCAGTGCTCAAACGATTCTCACTCAGAAATCAGCAGATGGTGCAGTGATACACGATGAAACTGTATACAACATGAGGCGCCTCCTGGCTCTGAAACCGAAACCCCTGGTTATTTACAAACGCCACGGCAAAAATCTAGGTTAGTGTGAACCATAAGCCGCTGCACTGCAGCGCACGGAGCCTCAAAAGGACGGAGCGGCTCGCGGGAAAACAAACAGGAGCTGTGTGTGCTCGAAGAAAGAGCTTCTTATGCTGCGAGCGCGGGTTCGCGCAGCCACGGCGTCTCTCGGATAGCTTTCAAATCCAATCATGACTCTGCCTTATATGTCACGTTATGAAACACGACTCTGTCTTGATTTCCGGGCTGTTATATTACAGATAGGTGCGTATACAGAAGCGACAGGATAAGCCGAGACGCACGCTGGACTGAAGGTAGCATGCATGTTATGCATCTCAGATGTACAAAATGGATGATAGTGGCCGGCACCCTCCCTATCCTTCCTCATCCCGCCCCAGCACCCCGGTTCTCTATTTTTAAAACCAAGTGGGGCAAAGTTACACAGCTAACTTTAGCACTCGACAGGAAAAGAGGTCACGGTTTGCACTCTTGTATTGTCTCGTGTACGATATTACACTGAAACGGACTACACGTTTTAAATATTAACAGCTCAAGCTAAAGAAAGCAGTGCCATACCAAGTACTGTCGGTACTGAATTCCAGCATACAGACTAAAAACAAATACCCCAGGGCTGCAGAATTCTTGAATCTGATTGGTCAGAAGCTGATTACAGTTTCGACATCGTTGCCCTCCTATCAGTTCCACCTGATCCACAGACTCTGACGGGCAATAAATGAAGAAGGAAATCAGTGTTAGAGTAAAAAGCTGCAATTTTCAGTGGGATGAGATTTTGAAAAGAGCTTCATATAAATGTCATATTAAAATAATAATTTAAAAAAAGTTAAACTAACCTAAATGTAATCTAAATGTCAAATGTAAAAATAGTAACAAATAAATAAAATAAAAAGTCAATGAGACCAAACATTATACAATTTCAAGCCGTGGTGTCTATTTTACTGGATAAGAAAAAAAATTCTCTTGACCTTATCTCTACATGGGGCATCATGTTCGCCTCACAGCAAGAAGGTCCAGGGTTTGATTCCCACGCTCGGGCGTTTCTGTGTGGAGTTACCATGCTTTTGTGGGGTACTCCGTTTCCTCCCACAGTCCAAAGACATGCACATTAGACTGGCTGTTCCAAATTGCCCATAGGCGTGGATGCGAGTGTGAATGGTTGTGTGTGTGTTGGCCCTGCAATGGTCTAGCAAGCTGTTCAGGGTGTACCCCGCTTTCGCCCCCTGCTGGCTAAGATGCCTCTGCGCAACCGTAACAGGATTAAGCGGTTCGGCAAATGTAAGTAAATTATTTTGATGTGACAGAAAACTAAGAACAAAGTGGACAGATTGTTTGGTGGGGGGAAAAAAATTAGGACTGAAGTGGCTACAGTAAGTAGCGATTAATATTACAGGTAACTATAAAGGGTTAAGAATAAAATACAACAAGTTTGTTGTACTTGAGGAGAAAACTGTTGTGATAAAAGTGGAGTAACATAGTAACCTGAAAAATAAGGAAATTCATGGACCTTGAGTCACATCCCTACACTCTGGTGTTAAGTTACCTACAACTGCATTTTTAAACAGTGTTTAACAAAATATAATTCATAGACTTTAGTACTTCAGAGTATATGGAGTACTGTGCAGGTTAGCCATTTCAGAAAACAATTGGAAAAATTCAACTCATGTCTTAAATGCAGAACGAAAGGAAAGCCTTGCAAACAGTCCTGTTGCACTGAAACTATGTACATTTGTACATCTATCTAGAAATATTTACACATCTGCTAAAATGTGTCCTATAGTTTGTATTAGCCTGATTGAAAAGACCACCATTTGCAGTTTGTTTCGCTCTTGCAAGAGTGCGATATCGTAAGAATATGGCATAGACGCATCAGTTCATATAAGGCAAGATGAAGGCAAAAACAACATTACACAGCTAATAAACTAACAAACCAGATATAAATGAATAAACTTCCAAATAAACAGGCACCTCTTTGGACACGTGAACACATGGAATATATCCCAGTATATTTAATGCACTATACTTCCACTAGTAACTGTTGATTGTACGTCACTCACGTCCCACTTTTTTACAGTACAATGGTGCCTCCCTGAGCAAAGAATTTATTGCTATTTTTCCCACAAAGAAGGTTGTAATAATATCTCCACATTTTGATCACCATAAATATATACTATCTAAGCAAGTTTTTTTTTCATTTTGGGTTCAATTCCCCTTTAAGCATCTTTGATTTTACCCACCAACAATGTCGTTATTAGTTTTGGGTCAATGTGTCCTAAAGATCTGGCCCTGTTCTTTCAAGTTATTTGAAATTTAAGTATGTTTAAAATACCATTAAATCACTACTGAAGATAAACATTCACCTTCAGCAAGGTTGCCATGCACACAAAACCAGCTTTTGTTGAACCACCGTCTTATTACAGCGCTTCCCTTCCGCTCGTAAGAAACTAAATGAAACCCTGAGGTGTGTTCATCATCTGCATTATGGAACATGAATGCACCTGATAGCTGACCAACAGCAGGCGAGCTGGTAAACTGCACAATAGCCCGGTGATGGATGACTAAATAATCCTTTCAGTCACAAAGAAAAACTGGCTGAAATCAAGAATGCTCTCCAGGATACAAAGTACATAAAAAGCCTGTAGAGGGTCTGACACTTATAGACAGATGAGAGAAAGATTCACCTGGATCAGAGTGACAGAATGATGAAAGTCTGGAGGAGGGAGGGAAAAAAAACTGATCTGAAGCACCACCTCATCAGTGAAACTCTTGTTTTTATTGATGATGAGACTGTCAGCGAGAGTAGCAGGATGAATTCTGGCACGTCTTAATTTCTCAGATCCGAGCAGACTTGCTGAAATAGTGCTTTTTTTTTTTTTTTGTCCCCCAGGGCCAAGATGTTTACCATTGTTTTATTAATCGCGCCAATCAGCTTATCCGAACACAGAGCTACAGATCACGTACTTAAGAAATATAAAAAATAAAAAAATGTCTGGTTTACAAGCCAGGCAAAGCATTACAAGGGATGAAATGAAGCATCTGGTGATGTCTACAGGTCACAGGCCTCAGACGGCCTTTACAGGCATTGGATTTTCAACCGAGTATTAACCCAACAACATTACTTACTGCTATGTTAATCTGTCTAATTACTTGGAAAACACGAACGGGGAACAAATAATGGCTCTGACTCCCATATGGTTCGCATCGTACCCAGAGCTGCTTGTTTATGATTTAATTATTCGATTGGTATTTTCCAAAAATACAAAAACGTGCTAAAAACATACCAACAGAAATCATATAAAAATGAAGCAAGCTGTTATAGCACATAACAACACTGACTTTTTATGTGACTGTAATGCTTATGTGTACAGCCATATGTACTACCAAGGAAAAAAAAAAACCCAAACGAGCACAATTACAGAGCAGAGAGAGTTGTTTTCAGGACAAACCCAATCAATATGGCTGGCTATCAGCTCCACAACAATACTCCGAAGGTGATCGAGGAGCCTGGGGGACCGCAGAACTACCTACTATCACAATTATACAAAGGACTCTGGTGGAAAATTAGAGTCATTTACTATCCCCAACAGCTGGCTGCGCCGGGTGCAAAAGAATCTGAAAACAAAACTTTGCTGAGCACTGGATGTTACTGGGAAATGCATACAGTATGTGAGACACGAGCTGGGGGGAAAAAATACATTGGGAAACGTATGCCTGTCTTCTAATTTTATCCTACCTCAACTAGTTCTTCCCCAGAGGATGAAAAGGGAGTTGGCAGTACATGGCTCAGCCTACATGCCAAGGCAGAGGCACTGCTCTTCTCCAAACCAACAGCACACACACATATACACATACACACATATACATATATACATATATACATATA
>JAOUQZ010000001.1:17295393-17306870 GCA_028564935.1 Neosilurus hyrtlii
GGTGGCAGGTCTCTCCCTTAGAGATAGGGTGAGAAGCTCTGTCATCCGGGAGGAGCTCGGAGTAGAACCGCTGCTCCACCGTGTTGAGAGGAGCCAGTTGAGGTGGCTCGGGCATCTGAATAGAATGCCTCCTGAACGCCTCCCTGGTGTGGTGTTTCGGGCATGTCCAACCGGGAAGAGACCTCGGGGCCGACCCAGAACACACATGCTGGAGGAACTATGTCTCTCGGCTGTTCTGGGAACGCCTCGGCGTCCCCCCGGAAGAGCTGGATGAAGTGTCTGGGGAGAGGAACGTCTGGACCTCACTGCTTAGGCTGCTGTCCCAGCGACTCGGCCCCGGAAGAAGCGGAAGATGATGATAATGATGATGATGATGATATTTCACTTTCTATCCAGTCTGAGATTTGTCTTTAAACACAAGTTAATTTATTTTGCCCTTATCGGTTTCTTCTTTTATCTCTGGGATCCACTATATGAGGGTGGGCTGAAGAGTTCATAGGCTGGCAAAGAAGGAGTAATGCCTGAGCAAAGAAACGTAAAAGCTTCTATACCAAGGGGATCCAAGTGCTGCAACACTAATAGAAGAAGTGTGTAGACTGCAGGGAGGAAGGGGGGGGGGGGTGTTCTATGTTGAAAAATAAGCCACATTTGATCAAATTTATCCACTGCATCATGGGCTACCTATGAACTTTTCACCCCACCAGTGTAGACCGTCTATAATAAATAAAAAAAATGGATAAATATGGACAAATACTTTTTTAATCAACCCTTGCCCGAACCCTGCTCCCGCTCCCCTCCCCTCATCCCACCTTCCCTGCAAGTGCTCGAGGAGCATACCGGCCAAATGTAACATTTGAGCAATTAATCTCTTCTCTTTTTCCACCCGACCAAGTTAATTCATCAGGACTACACTTACTGTATGTGTGTGTTCCGAAGATAGTGGGGGGAAAAAATCGCTTAGCTTAGCACAATAATTGGCCGTCTTCAGAACGAGTTAGCTCTCCTCACTCGCTGTGGAGTAAACTTTTGACTAAAGAAGCTGGGTGCTTGGCAGTTTGTGCTTCATGCAGTTATTTATTATGTTTACATATGAAATGAGAATAATTGACTTGTAGTTGCTTTAGAAGCATGTGCCCTTGAAGCTACTTTCAGCTGAACTACGTGGTTTGTTCACCAGCTGGGCCCACTGCAATAAGAATACAAATTAATGCCTATCGGGAAACTGATGCAATTTTACCTCCAGGATTGTCAGTGAAATTAATGAAGTTTCAAAAAATATTGTGTGCAATATGCAGTTTTGTGAGCTGCTACAGTTTATTTTGGGGCTGTTAGGAGTTTTATGTTGCTTTTGAGTCGGGACAGCACAAGCAGCAACTGCAGAGTTTCATTATGGAGCGTCAGGTTATATGTCATAGGGCACAAATGACAAGGCCATTCATTTATTTAAGCTCACACAAAATGTGTGTTTTTAAATGTATCTAGCTTATTTTCCTTTTGCAAGAACACATTTGGCCACAAGAGATGAAATAATGAAAAAAAAGCTTAGTTCTACAATTTCAGTCCTTGGAAAATAAAATAAATAAAAAAAAGCATTACCAAATTAAAAGCATACTGTCCGGAGATCTCAAGTTCAAATCCTGATGATCTCACAGCCGTCCATGGCCAGAAGCCAAGAGTACAAAATTGGACATTCAGCCTCTGAGGAATGGATAGCAAACTCTGTGTCCTTTTTAATGGCACTAGTCAATCACTGGTCTCTGGGAGCTCATGTACTGTATATGGAAAGTATTTAAACATTCAACTAAAGTATACTACAAGGGACCAAGGGTCACTGGAGGAGTAATACCTTTACTGGTGGCCTAATTATATCAAGGCACCCCAGACCAGTCTGCCCATACTCATACCCAGTGTCAAGTGTAATTTATGGCTTACATTTTAGTAAGTGGCCATACTACCTAACCTCTCGCATGACGAATACCGTCAACAGTGGCTCCAAGCAACGCCCCTAGTTTCACAGAATGCGGTGCATCTGGGGAGCATACCCCAAAATAAAAACACGTTGGCTGTTGTCCTCTTTCTCCAAAATTGGAGGTTGGGCACATGGCTAGTTCCCCGTCACATTAAACATCATAAGCTACTGAAACTTGAAATAGCAAGCAGGTGGACCCAGACGAATGGATAAGACCTTGCCAGAAAGACAAGAAGAGGAATATTACACTAGGGTGACATGGTGGAGCAGTGGTTAGCACCCCTGCCTCACAGCAAGAAAGTCCTGGGTTCGAGTCTGTAGGCCGGTGAGGGCATTTCTGTACCGAGTTCTCTGTCCAAAGACATGCCCATTATACTCATTGGCTATTTGAAATTGCACCAGGTATGAATATGAATGACATTTTGTCCAAGAAATTCTGTGGGGGCTTGCAACCATCTCAAACATACGTTGCAAAAGAAATCATGAACATGACCCCATGCATCATGGGTACATAATGGAAAGTGTGTGTAAGATGTAGTTCTTTGGTTGGATGGCTTAAAAAAATGCTCTCAAAAATGCACTTATTGACTATAAAAGTGACCTGGATGGTGGCTAAAGAAAATTAGATTCCCGACCTATTCAAGGTGTACCCTGCCTCTTGTCCGAAGTCAGCTGGGATTTGTTCCAGCTTCACCTGCGACCCTGGTGTATAAGTGGTATAGATGAAAGGTAATGGATGGATGGGTGAATAGATAAGGGAAAACATCCTCACCACAGTTAGGAGTTGTGTAGAAGTGGTGGTTCATATCTGGAACCTATAATACCATGGCCCGAGACTGTTCATTTACAGCAATTAAAAACCACTATGACCACTATTACTATTTTCAGAAGCTGTGCCAACAACCAAGTTGGCACCTAAATCTACGATCTTCGACAGGATGGGACACCGGAACAAATAAAAATAATGATTTCAACATTCCAGGCTTTCTTCTCCTCCAGCCACAAGAGTCTTCCCAAACTAAATCGATGACGTTCAGCCAGGCTGACGGGGATCAATGGCGATTACCCGGAGCCTGGAGTTCTTTGTAATTGCAAAGTGAAGAGAGATTGGCTGAATGCCACCAGGCCTAAGCTACGATTGGGTGGTTATTGTTATTTAGATGTGCTGACAGGTCTGCACTTCCCTTGTCTTTTATGTCACAGTTCCCGATTGTGTCACTATGCCCAAGCAAATGCCTATCCTCCCTTCCCCCAGTAATTTTTTTTCTTCGGAACAATACTGTCTGTCTAGCGAGTCCTACAAATCAGCACTTGTCTGGACGACTTCTTTAATGCTTGTTACACACTGGAGCACTGGCAGTAAATTCCCAAGCCGGACAAAGTGCACTGTAAGCTCAGAGAGAGAAGTATGTACATTTCCAGGAGGAAGAATGAGTCGAGCCTTAAATCCGATGGTGTCATTTCGGAGCCAAGCAGACTGCTGTCCAAATCTGACGCCTTGCTTTGACAAGTCTGGAGTGAATGTTTCACCAACAGGAGTTTCCCCGTTGGCAACCCTAACCAAGAATTATCCTTACTTTTCCTCCTCAGACAGTTTGCTCTTCTGTTTGTTCTCAAAATGTGGTGTAAAGGTGTAAATTGGTATAACCTGTTATTGGGTAAGCCCAATTTTTGTGACTCAAACAGGTAACCCATTCACAGATATCTATTTCCAAGAATAAACCATACATTGTCACCCTCCTGTTCATCTCTTGTTTTTATGAATCAGGAGTATACCATAAATTCATTCATTCATTTTCTGAACCGCTTATTCCTAATTAGGGTCGAGGGGAGGCTGGTGCCCATCTCAGCCGACTCTGGGTGAAGGCAGGGTACACCCTTAACAGCTTGCCAGACCATTGCAGGGTAAACACACACACAAACCATTCACACCTGTACCTAGGGGCAATTTCGAACAGGTGATTAGCCTAATGTGCACGCCTTTGGAATGTGGGAGGATACCGGAGTACCAGAGGAACCCCACACAAGCACGGATAGAGCATGCAAACTAGACACAAAAAAAACGTCCAAGGCCAGAACTCGAATGACTTTCCTCCTTTCCTGTGCGGATGGAAATGGATTGCAGCAAGAACTTTTTGAAATCTTGTTGGGATGAACAAAGAAACTCTGCAAATTTGTTGTAAGAACCTAGTTTCCATCTATATAAATGATTGTTTTCTTTGATAAACCCACTGATGTTATCTAGTCTATTTTCTTTAAACAACCATGACACTGCCCCTTTAAATGAATTGTAGGAGGATTAAAATGATCACCATAGGGACTTAGATGAGTCTTTTTTGAGCAGGCATTTCTAAAAATGGCATTACGTGGCTAACTTGTGATGACAATTTTTCTGCACGCTGTTGTTGTGCAAAAATTCGATCCCCTCGTCACATGTCGCTGTGGATGATTTTCCATACAACTTCAGCCTTGGGTACACATTGCAATTTTTTTAAATTTGGATTCACAAACTAGCAATGCAAGATGAACTTTTAACGTAGGATTACAAATAATTAAGCTGGTGTTTAAGATATAGGAAAGTTGTCGTTGCAGGTTACCCGTGTAATGCCAGCTTCAGGATTGCCAATGATGGCTGCGACTGGCCCGGCAACTTTCAAGGGACAAAAGTATATTGATGGAAAAGTGTACCAGTATGAGCCAAGAGTTTTTGAGTTTGAGCCGTGGGTGATGCATACACCCAGCTATAGCCATGAGCCCATGAGGGCTAATTGGTCGAGCTCTCAGGAAGGAGGGATGGCATATGCTCTCTTCCCTGTCATCACTGGCACGAGCCCATCATGCAGGTCTGTAAACTCATGTGGTGCATAGAGCTTTTATTTAAGTATGTTACACTGCTCCAAATAGAAATAAAGTAGTAATATGGGCCTGTGAGACTTTGTAAAACATCATGCTTCGTAATAGACACTGACCTGAAATTCAGTATCAGGTGATTAGTCTTTTAAACATCCCTAGTACTAGTCCCGTATTTCACTTATATTAAATGAATCTGAGAATACTCTAGGCTGACTAGACAAACATTGTAAGAGCTAATTTACTCTCTGAGATTTTACTGTGAAACTTGCTTGAGCATATATGCAAATACAAACCTGCAGATCTGATTACCAATATGGGGTATTAGTTACACAAAAGATATCACATTCACCATTCCAAAACACTGCACCAGCCACTGTAAAGTCAATACTCAACTATTTGCTTTGGAAAAAAAAAAAAAAAAAAAATCCAGCATGATGGACACTAATGGCAAATCGATAGAGCTGAGCATTTGCAGAGCTAGCAATGCCATACTCAGATTTGTGTTTACCAAGAGAGGACCGGCTCACTGATGCATGCACCGGCAGCTCTCAATGTCACACGGAGCAAGCAGTCGCATGAGTCTGAATGAAAGAAGATCATTGATTTAGCCGTACACCAACACATGATGATTCTCTCCCAGAGTTCGTGTTCACATTCAATTTTCTTCAGGTCTTAGCAAGATGATAATCAAAGTAAAAAAAAAAAGAAGAAAGAAAGAAAGAAAGAAGGGGATTGTTGTAAATGGTAAAAATGGCAGTGTTGATTATTGCTGCCAAGAGGACACTGGCAAGGTCAGGGTATAATCTTGCTCTCGTCTCAGCTGGAAAATAATACTTTTGAACTTTTAGCATTTAGTAAATTTCTTGTCTCTAAAGGTAAAGACTCTCATTCATTATCTGGATGACTTATAATTTATTATAGAAGTCACTGACTCTCAAAGCATCAATAAGACGTTGGTCATATAAAGATTCTCAAGTACATCATTGGCTTTGCCTTTATTTTTACTTATTACTGGGTGCAATCTGGCCACCTGGGTGAAACAGGTCAATGATGAGAACGGTTCAGATTGCCAAGCTATCACAGGACTAACACAGAAACAAACAAGCATTCACATGAAGCCATCTACATGTCTGCATGTTGTTGAACAATGCACATGGAGGAAACCCATGCCAGAACCGTCCTGTAGTGCACCACCATGCTGCCAATGGTGTACTACTTTATTATTATTTTTTATTTATTTATTTATTTTATGGGACATGTAGTCTGGACTCATGATATGCTGATATGCAACTGAAGTTTTCCGTGTGCAGGACATTCAGGTCCTCATCCAGTTAAGGGTGAGATAATGCAAGTCATGTAACTATCCAGACAAAATGCCGGGTACGCTTAAAAATAACGAAACATGCTGTAGTTTTTAAGCCAATGTTTGTGGTTACCTGTAGTCCTGCTATGGCGGCATCTACGAGTCAAGAAATATCATATTAACCTCTCTACTGTCTTGAACTTGGACAGCGACAGTGACAGTGACTATACTATTTCAGTCAGATGACTTTCTCAGGTGACGTCAAAGCAGTGAAAGTGAACTGGAGTCGCTTGTGTGTGAATAAATCGGATTCAGAATATTCTGGTATCTGCAACAGAATTTCCAGTTTCATGGAACTCAAACCTCCCGTGTGTGCTGGGCTTAAAGGAGAGCACTGGAACAATCCCCATGTTTATTACCATGGAATGCATTTCCAGTGCTCAATCATATATCCTTAGTCCCTGCCTGGACCAGGTTAATATAAAGTTTCCAATATATTTACATTTTTGCATAGGACCAACTCAAGTTTTAAAAAAAATATCTCTGGCAGGAACAAGAAATGTAGAAGTAAGGTAAGAACATTAGTACATGGGCGGTACGGTGGCACAGTAGTTAGCATGTCCGCCTCACAGCAAGAAGACCTGGGCTCGATTTCCTGCTCGGGCGTTTCTGTGTGGAGTTTGCATGTTCTCTCTGTGCTTGCTGGGTTTTCTCTGAGTTCTCTGGTTTTCTTCCATGGTTAAAAAAAAACACAGTAGGCTAATTGGCTGTTCCAAATCACCCCTAGGTGTGAGTGTGAGTGTGAATGTTTGTGTGACTGTTGGCCTTGTGATGGCATAGCCAGCTCTCCAGAGAGTACCCCGCCCTCGCCCAGAGTCGGCGGAGACCCGAATTACAATTAAAAAATGAATGAATGAATGAATGAGTATAGTAACTTCTAAAACAAAGTCCGTTTTAAAAATGGTCCAATTAAAAACCTTATTTTAAAAAAATGCTTTGGCATGCTTTATAGCAAATAGTTGGCACAAAAGATAAAAGTAAAAATGTCTTTTCTTTTTTTGTATTATTTTTTGTTATTGTTTTTTTAATGATTTTGAAATTTGAATACCTTAACACAATATGAAGTAATAATAATAATAATAATAATAATGATGATGATGATGATGATGATGATCATAATAATGATAATAATAATAATAATAATAATAATAAAATAATAATAATAACAAGCACAACAACAATAATAACAATAATAAAAATACGCAGATTACCCAATAAATACTATTAATTATAAGAATGCAAGCGTTATATTGATGCTGATGCTTTTCATACATCACATCTGTGTACAGCAATTTACAATACATCACAATTTAAGGTTTCTTTTAACACACCCTCATACTAATCACGTTATCTACCAAATGAAAAAAGTGAATGACTTGGGTTACAGCCAGTGGGGCACTATGAAAGCCCATTATTGTGATTATTTTTAAGCAAATAATTTTTCGTTCTGTCAATACAGTGTCCTGGAACATGTGGTTAGAGCGCAGGACACGTATGTAAAATCAATGTACTATTTATTTTAGAAGAGAATCCAGGAATCCTGGGGTTATTATACATAGCAGGGGGCAAGATGGAGGCAGACAGGGTAGTTAACAGCATATTCATCAGCAAACAGTAACTCAGACATGGGTCGACGCGACAGTGAATCTAACTTAGCAATAAGACAAAGGAACGTAACAATGGACACTGCTTAAACGTTTGAAAACCCCCATTACAGAGATTTAAACAGAGACATTACAGAGACTTAAACAGTTCCAGTCCAGAAAATAGTCTGAAAAGGATCACAGGTAAACGCTATGGCAGAACTACAGAAACTAAGAAAACAGAAAGACGACAGGCTTCAAATCATGCAATAGCCAGCACAGTATCCAGACTTGAAATGGACAGAAGGGTGAAGCGATAGCCAACAGCTGCTTTCCACAAGCAGTCAAACTGGTGAATAAAACCTCCCCACCCCCTTCCCTCCCGCAAGAACAATTATTCACATTAAATATAGCTGCTGCTCCTGCACACGTTATATTATTTATTGGGTAATTTAGGATGCATATATTATTATTTTATTATTTTGAACCACATTCAATAGTTTTTTATTTTATTCTTGCATTTCTCTTACCATAACATGTATTATTATTTACTTATTTTTTACACGTTGCTTTAGTGCACTGCACTGCCTTGGAGATGCCTTGACTGTTTAGTTGGCATTGCACACTATCCCATTGTTCTCTGCACAGTGATAATAAAGTTTCTTGATTCTTGAAGGCAAAGCAAAACAAGTGCAAGACATTAGTGGGAACTTCTGCAAGAGTGTTGGAAAGTACTTCCATAATAATGGATACCACAAGTATATTCAGCTGTATTTCCATGCAAAAGTGGCTAATTTGAGAAGTAAAAAATTTAAATTAAATTGTGTTAATCAGAACATGTCTATGATGATCTTTTCCTTTTCTTAATTTTCTTTTTACTTCTGCATAAACTATCTATCTATCTATCTATCTATCTATCTATCTATCTATCGGTTTACATCTAAAAACAGATGAATCTAATGTGTCATTGCATTACGCTGCTCCTACATTCATTCAATCATTCAGTGTCTCGGGGAGGCTAGAGCTCATCTCAGCCAACTCTGGGACACCCTAAAAAGCTCACCATTTCATCAGAGGTCCAACACACAACTATTCACACTGACACCCAAGAGCAATCTGAAACAGCCCCTTAGTTTAATGTGCTTGTCTTTAGAAGGTAGGAGGAAACTTTTTTTTAAATATATTTTACTACACATCATCTTTTTTTGTCTGGTTTTTTTTCTCTTCTTCTGATTTTCTGATCTATGGCATCTGCTGCATGCCAGTCTCTTCTGCCATTCTGTATCGCTCACATTCCTCTAACTCCGTTTGACTTTTGGCCTGCATGACCGTGATGGTTCTCCTTCTCTTTTCAAGAATGGTGCAATTTCAGCATGCAGCAACTTCAATAACAGAAGCCTGAACATTGAAGGTTTTGTTCTTTACCTTGCAGACCTCCTACTCCCCTCGGGGGCCCAATTGTGGTGTATTTCCTTTGATTTTCTTCAAGATGAACAACAGACGATGAGGAAAATGAGGAAATTTGCCTCAGAGCACCAGAAGGCGTTATTACACTCCTACAGGGGGTCATTAGTAACAGCTGTTTCAGTAGGAGTATAGCCAAATCAGTAAATCACTTGACTGTAGGAAAGTCGCAAAAATTTTATAAAATAAAACTAACCCCACCTAACAAGTTTTTTAAATGGTCAGATATATAATCAAAACTTGGGTCCACACCCAATTTCTGGGACATCTACTTAAAAATAATCATTTCATTAACCGTGGAATGAGCGTGGCTTCTTCTGAATGAAATATAGTTGGCATGAAACCAGACTTTACTCTCTTTCCACTTTGTAATCTAAACAGCTCAAACGATCCCCTTACTCAATAGGAAAAAAGGAATAAATAGGATCTAGGCTGCATTAATGCTGGGGTGTATGGTGGCCATATTTTTTTTTTAATGCATGGCTGAAAATCACAGAAAAAGCTTTCTTCACAGGTGATTTGAGGTTAAGCCCTGCTGAGCCCACCACAGCAATCTTCATGAAATAACTACAAAGCAGCTGCTGGCTAGATAAGGAACCCTATAAAAAAGCAAGTGGGAACCGATTCGACCTCCGAGCTGCTTCTTTTTCCCTGACTGTTACTAATCTTAAAAAGAAGCAAACCTGGAATTATTAATATCCTCGCAAGGTAATCTCTCCAGTGAGGTGCAATTAATCATAGGGTTACAGCCTGGCCATGGCTGATTTCTGGCAGTGTGATTCAAAACAGAGGTATGCAAGAGCTACGGTGAGGTGTATCTCCCTTTTATGCATACCAAGGCCTTCGAGGGATCTGAGTAATGCTCAATTATGCACAGCAGTCAAAGGAGCATAGCCATTTTGACATTAAATTTTGATTAATTGTAAAGTGGTAGAAAAGTGAACACATAAAAAAAAATGTCAGGGGAAACATTTCATTAGGATTCGCACACAGTTTTAAGAACATTTTAAGGGTTCCAGGGTTAAGCTGGGAATATGCATCCTAAATTGCTTGCAACTGGGGAATAAATAAAAGTAAAAAGAAATAAATCAAGGCTTAGTGGTTTTATGTCTTGAATGTCCTTTCATGTTTTTTCCCCACATGCTAAAGCTCTTCTCTCAAGGGTAGCTTGTTTGCATGAAGCTTTGGATGTGCATTAATATAGCAACACACACTCCAGTTTTCCAATCAAGATTCCCAGTCACTCATCCCAATCTGTCCCATGCATGGAGACATAAATAGATTCCGATGATGGGGACACAGTTCCTGAGTATACCCGAGAATATACTTTGGTGTGCTAATTGCGAGTGATAAAGTGAGATGCTAGACTCCAACAGGAGCCACACTATCAGGAATTTGCCATCAACTGTTTACTGTTTGACTGCTAACAGCTCCTGATATCTTTCTGAGCTGTCTCCCTGGCGCGTCGCTATCATCCGTGCTACTTTTGGCACAATTATCAGCAGTACAAGCGGTGATTTTTTTATTTATTTTTAAAGAGCCTATAAAGTACTTTTGGAAATTTCAGTGAATTGCCTGGGAGTACAACCTGAACAATAGCGAAGTAACATGCGTTCCAAAGCTCAGCCATTTCTGAAGTATAAAACCTGTCTTTCAGTCTCATTTAACAGAGAATAAAAGGAAGAAATGAAATATGCAGCACTCTATCATAACAACTCACATCATGACAAAAGTACTTTCCAGTCGTCCTTGAAGTGTACAAATAGTTACACAGAATGTAATATTCTTCAGTATATATAATACGTGGGAAAGGTACAACCTGATTGATTCAGTATCCCAGGATAATTAACAGTTATACCACAAGCTTGAATCATATATGACTTAATGGTTGTTGAGGCACGAAGCACATGCATGCTTCCATTCTATCCATGCTCAATAAATTCCAAGCAATAAAGCATTTTTGTTATTTTAACAAAATTCTTGAAGGTTTTAAAAAAAATGTTTTTAAGCATCAAATATTTTACAGACCTGTTCTTCGCAGGAGGCCGATAAAGTGATGGTGGGAAAAAAATTCTTAATCCTATAAAAAAAAAAAAAAAAAAAAAAATTATAACCATCAAACACTTTTTATTTAAAATGTTGTTTATTTAAATGTAATAAGTTCAGAATGAGGCCCTGCGATGGCCTGGCGAGCTGTCCAGGGTGTACCCCGCCCTCGCCCAGAGTCGGCTGAGATGGGCGCCAG
>JAOUQZ010000001.1:17306970-17337799 GCA_028564935.1 Neosilurus hyrtlii
CTGAGATGGGCGCCAGCCTCCCCGCGACCCTAAGTAGGAATAAGCGGTTCAGAAGATGAATGAATGAATGAATGAAGTTCAGAATGAAGAGAAGACTAGCATTAGCACTTAGCTTATCAGAAATCACAGCCACTTCTATTCTTTTTTTTTTCTGTAGCGATGTCGCTAACATGATTTAACATGATCAACATGATATATGCACTGATATCAGTCATTCTTGAGCCAATCAAAATGTGAGATTGCTTATATCGAGTGGGTATAAATAGAATAATAATCATTAATAAGCAAATAATATCATATGAAAGCCGAATTCTATAATCATCTTATTATTCATTTAAAAAATTTTTTTAGTATACAGACATGTTTCTATGTGGTATGTCAACTAATCTAATGGTAATAATGCAATATTCCAGTTATCCGATTCCAGTAATGCAAAAATTCAGCATATAGAACAATACCAAGAATCACTTGATGGCTTTCCACTGATCAAATATAAGAAAATATCTTGAATGAATAATAATAGACGTTATCCACTTTGCAAACTTGGGACAATTCCTAAATCAAAACGGACAAAAACTCACGGTTGCCACTGCCACTGATTTCAGTTTCTAAGGATTATTTATTTATTTATTTATTTATTAAATGTCAAACCTGCGAAAAGGAAATGAGGATGCAGAGGAAATTGGGGCTTGTGGACGCTCCACAACATTCAGTTCAACTAGAAATTGTTGAAACTATGATGCTTTGTCGGTACATAAATTAAAATCCGAACTAACAGAAGAAAAATAAAAGACCTCAGGGTACGCCGTTGGTGATAAAAAATCATCTCCAATTCTTCACATAATTTCACACCATTATTGATTAGTTTCCTAATACAGAACACCCTGAAGGGTTTTATTCCTTAAAGAGTACTGCAGCGAAGCACCTCCAGTCAGCGCCCATCCCATGGTGCTCGAATAGTCTGTGAAAGTGCTGCCCTTTTCTCAGATGAATATGGACAGAACGTGCTTTGTTTGCCTTGAGCTCAGTCCAGGAGGGTTACCTGCGGGAAGGTCGATGGGAGGAAGACAGGAATCTGGAACAGCAGAGTCAGGCTGATTTGAAAGAACCGGCAAGATGCACAGGGGTGTTCTGCTCCACTAGTCTGAGCAAATAGTGGAGATAATATAGGAAAGGGGAATACCTGCCACTCTATGGGTTGCTGAACCAGATGCTCCAAATTAGTTGCAAATGAAGCCATGAATTGATTCATATTGGCTTGATTTTGTTTTTGTTTTTGAGGGGCCTTTGTATAGCGCACATTGTATTCATCCAGATTTTGGTAATATGTGCAAGGATGGCTCGGAAAGCACAGGACCGAGAAAGACGAGTTCCTCGGTGACTGTGATCTGTTCTCCTGCCTTCTTAATTTGGACCCAGGACAGCAACTTGATATGCAAGCATTGCATGGCGAATAGGCATTTTTCCCCCTCCTCCAGCTCACTTTCTCCTCCCTCCCTCCACCTCCCCTTCTCTTTTTCTTCCTCTCACTCTCTCTCACTCACAGAGCTCTCTGCAGTGTGACCTTGAAGTCCCTCCAAGCTTCATTGTCAGTGCGGCATTCAGGATCCGGCGCAGCCCGTACGCCTCCGCTCTGCCATCGCTCATACATAGATGAGGGAAGAGGAATGCTGAATGTGTTGCTGGAAAATATAAATTAAACAGGAAGCCAGTGCCATAACCTCATTCTCCAAAAATGTATATAATAAGAATCATAATTATAACCACTTAGGTTGTTTTTTTGCTGATTCGTTTATATTGGAAAGTCTTTGTGATGCTGTTTTATTATGGTGGTTCTCATTTATCAGTGCGTCTATGAAGCTCAGCACATTCTCTATACATTGATACACAATCCAGAAGGCTGCATCATAAATAAATGTCTCTAGGCCTATCTTCACAAGTAAATACTTAAGACACACACACACACACACACACACACATGCTTGTCTTAGCCAAGAGCATTTGCAAACAGTTACCCTATTGGATTCTGCTCATATGAGATAGCCAATGACGCAGGCTTGTGGAGTCAATAGAAAATACAGAGTGAGTCATGCACATGTCTCACACACGCTCTCGCTTACTCGCGCACGCACACACATCCACACAAACCTCAGCGCCGTGCACAGAGAAGCTATTCAGCAATGCCAGTGCAATATTCTCCACCCCAACCCACCAGCAACACACAGATACAGTGACAGCTTCGGATGGCTGCATATCTAAGGAGGAAATTAAGCCAGCTCTGTAGTGCATTTAGGATATTAAACTAAGCCAAGCATGCCGCCTCCAAGAACATTTCCGTCGTAATATCTAAAGAAGCCGGCCAGCTTTACTCTAAGGGTCAGATTTCTTTAAGGGCTCTTCATATCCAGGCAGTTTTCAATACACGTCTGTTTGATTTTTTTATTTTTTAAACAGAGCTGATGTTCCACCATCAGAGAGGCTTTCCTGTAGAATGCATTTCAGCAAATCCAATCCATGAAAAAGCCTTTCTTCTTCTTATTAGCATTCAGTGTTTGATGGTTTTGAAGCTCTTATGCTAAAACCAACTGGCTCCACATCTTTAATTAAAAAATAACTCGGAGTGTATGGCACCCTGAGAAAACCCAGAAATTTTCACTAAGCTTTTCCTCCCTTTCTTTTTAGCTCTACAGGCTTTTTTTTATGTGATCTTTTCAGGCAGACAGCCAAAGGAAAGTTAGAAATCAGGCTGAATAAAATATTTCTACATTGTTTGGGTATATTTCTAGGTTTTTTTTTTTTGTTGTTTTTTTTTTAATTTGGGATTTTTCAAATGCTCTGTATTTCCATCCACACTTCATGTGATGTTATGAAGTTAAAGGTTTCTCATCTCATGATTGTTCTTACAGCGCACTGTTATCAGAAAGGCAGCATTTACGTTTGCTCTTTATGTCGGATCATGTGACTTTAATGTGGAAAACCTGCTTTGCACTCAATAACAAAAAAAAAAAACTAAACACACACACATTTGTGACCAAACAACACGCACACACACACACACACACACACACACACACACACACACACATATTTATATATATATAAAACTTAAAAAAAGAAACAAGTGTTAAAATACTTGTAAACGTAGTAGAGGGTGATAATCAGTGACTATCAGTGACTTTTCAGCTATAAACGCAACTCTGACCACCATTTTCAAAATTATATTCCATTAAATATAACTTAATTCCAAATCGGGAAAATTAAAAAACAAATAAATACTTGTGAAAAACTTTTGCAGTATTGAATGCACTCCAGATCACAGAATTTACTATTAATAAATCACTACATTTACCCATTATATAATAACAATGGTTTAAAGCAGCCCTATTCTCTTATTACACTCTATTTAGTTTATTCTAGCAGTATTGCAATAAAAACATACCTGACATCCATTTTCAAAACACTATTTGCAAACAGTCCCTTT
Source organism: Neosilurus hyrtlii (assembly GCA_028564935.1). Classification (NCBI taxonomy): domain Eukaryota; kingdom Metazoa; phylum Chordata; class Actinopteri; order Siluriformes; family Plotosidae; genus Neosilurus; species Neosilurus hyrtlii. The sequence continues at coordinate 17,310,452 of JAOUQZ010000001.1, forward strand.
AACATAACCAAATTAATGCAAATTTAATTTGATTTAATTTCATTTCATTTCATTTCATTTCATTTAATTAATAATTTCAATGCAAGGCTGTTTCACTTTCAGCCTTAACTCAAGCATCAACTTTCAGTGAAATATGTCTTAAGGCCATCAAAAGTACTGAAAATCACCTCATGCAAGCTTAAGTGCTTTTTTTGCAATATTTGAGAGCTTGTTTTCATCACTTGTTTAAATTTTTTTAGTTCACTGTAATGTTAAATGTTAATAAATGCTTGTGAGACAGGTTAATGAATACAGGGCTCCCAAAATAGATCTTTATACCTTTTTTTTTTTATATTTGGCTGTTTTCCAGACTGTCACAATGACACATCAACACATATGGATATAAAACCTGACTCAGGCCTGTTTTACAAATTCAGCGTGAAAGGGTGTAACAACAATGAGTCATGCTTTGGATATAGTGATGTATAACTGGCCAATTGCAACTACAGGATATATAATCACAGCTTAATAATCCAGCATGGTCTTTATGTGTTCACTTTAAGGCTGTTTTCATTATATTTAGGAGATATTTTGGTATCCATCAGAAGAACACCTTATACTATTACAGTGGTGTTTATGAATACAACACTATATTCTTTATATAAAAAGCAGGTTCACCCTTTATGTGGAGTACTCAGACGTATTGACATTGTGTGTTGGTGTGTCCATTTTTCACATTAATGGTAATATAGAGGAGAAACTATTTACTGATTTCAGTTCACATCCTGAATTGAATTATCCAATCCTAAAAATCCTAAAAAATTAAATAAAAAAATTACCCAATACATGTTTTTAAATTATATCTTAAGCTAGTCTGAATATAGTAGTACTGATATCTAGCATTCGTTTATTTATTTATTTATTAATTTACATTTCTGTTCCTAGTAGCGTTATTTCTAAAACCCAGCAACTTAAAACTCCACCCACTTTGTATAATCACACCACCCACAATGTACATCATGGCAGGACTTTCACACACATACATGTCATTCACACATAGGGGCAAGTTGGAACAGCCAAAAATCTAATCTAGGACCTTTTTGCTCTGAGGCAAATATGCTAACCACTATGCCACCATGCTGCCCACCATCCAATTACTATCCTCATTATTTATATTGGAAAACCAGCTTGCTCCATATTCAAAACCAAATATTTTTGGCATAGTGGTGTAGAGGATAGCACGTCCTCCTCACAGCAAGAAGGTCCTCGGTTTGAGGGCATCACTGTGTGAACTTTGCATGTTCTTCCCTTACTTACTGGGTTTCCCCTTGGCACTCCAGTTTCCTCCCACAGTCCAAAGACATGCACATTAGGCTAACTGGCTGTTCCTAATTGCCCAAGGTGTGAATATGAGTGTGGCTGGTTGTGTGTTGGCTATGCAGTGGAAAGATTAAAGAGAATTAGATTAAATTAATTTAATTTTATTTTATATAAATTTTTTCAATTATTAAATGATTTATTTTTTTTTCAATTTTTTATTATTTTATTTTATATAAATTGTCTTTATTTTAAATTAAATTAGCATCTAATTAGAATGCCTCCCAAGCGCCTCCCTGGTGTGGAGTTTCCGGCATGTCCAACAGGGAAGAGACCTTGGAGCCGACCCAGAACATGCTGGAGGGACTACGTCTCTCGGTTGGTCTGGGAATGCTTTGGCGTCCACCTGGAAGAGCTGGAGGAAGTGGCTGGGGAGAGGGATGTCTGGACCTCACTACTTAGGCTGCAGCCCCTGCGACCCGACCCAGGAATAAGCGGAAGAAGATGAAGATATATATTTTATTGAGCTCTCTAATGTATATGTAGTCAAGGAGAGTTTCTCCTCAATCAGATATACATTTTGACTCAGCATCGGATAGCTTTAGAGAAGACCCAGTCCCCTAAAAACTGATGACATAGATCAATTCTCCATAATACCCGAGCATGACAGGACAGAAGACAGCTTAAAGAGCATGCATATAGTCAGATGGCATTTTGACATATGAGCAAATTTCAGGCCTGGCTGCTCGATTTTTTTCAGTGGTTGAAAAGTTCAGCTATAATTTGCACACTCGAACCTGCCATTTTCCTTGTAATTCAGCTGCTCAGAGCAACGATGAGTTGCTTTAAGAAAGCAAACTTCCTTTTGAAGTTTCCAAGCATTATTTCAGCCCACTTTTAAAGCTGAACAAATGATGGACATATTAAAAGAACTCAAAGTTCGATTTCCAGCATTGACTTCAAGCAGTTGCACAAATCACGAATGATGTGTCAGTGGAATGAAGCATCACAGATAAGGAAAGAAAGAAAAAAACAAGTATGTTGACAGAGTCACACTGTTTCATACCGTTCAAGGACTTTGTGCCGAATGGATTGCTTGTTGCTATCAAAGGCTCAAGAAGCCATCAAGCAATGCAGGCTATGCAGTCCAGATGATGCTCTACTCAAGTGTGTGCTTTTCCTTGTGAGTCAAGTTAGAATGATTGTGATTTTTTTTTTTTTTTGACAAAGTGGCACAAGCTCGCTGAAAAGTGGGACAAGAGTGCGTGTGAAGATTGAAGAGAGAAATTTGATGGGAGGGTGGAGTGGTCCAGATGCTGCTAGCATACTCCTGACTAAAGCTACTTCAGCGTCACTTTCAGGACCATAAGGCCCCTCCGTCAACGGCATTACAATCTGGGTTTGGAGTTTCTTAAGGGTCCTAATATTATTCCGAATGTTTAATTCTCCCCAAGAAGCCGTAAAAGCCGGGTCTTTTTTAAAGCTTCCAAGATTCATTTATTTACCAAGTCAGTCAAGTTAGTTAGTTATTTACATAGTCAGCCATCCATCCAGCCTTTTAAATTGTATTACTTAACAATGCTTTTAAAGTTTTATTCTTATGACTATTTCGGGCTCCCTGGAGAGAACTGTCTGTTTTTGGAGACAGTGCAACGAATGCCTCTATACGTTTTCAAATCTCTAAGTTTTGGCCAGAAGGAATCAACGAATGCAAAAAAACGGGACACACTAATCAGCCATAACATTAAAAACATTAAGGGAAATGTACAGTTGGTTCTTGAAGTTGATGTGTTGAAAGCAAGAAAAATGAGCAAGCTTAAGAGTGACTTTGACATGGACCGCATTAGCAATCATGGCAGAACTGAGCGGGTTAGAGTGAGCCATGGCCATTGCTGTTTCTCCAGGCACTTCCAGGGAGTGATAGTGTCTCCTTGGGGCTAGTTTAAGAACAGAAATCCCAAGAACTTTTCGATCTGATGTTTACCCATGGGCGAGATGAGACCAACAGGAGGATAAGGTGGTATCAATATATATATATATATATATATCTTTGTAAATGTGCATACAAATATGTATTTATAAGAGAACTTGTACAGAAACTATACTTAGTGCTATCCACTTACACCAGCTAAGCTAAGTTAGTAGGTTGTTTCTTATGTAGTTACCTGCTAACAGCTAAATTACTAATAAATCAAGTTAAAAACTATATAAACACCACATTGTGGTGTTTACAGCAAGGCAGCATGTTATACTACTCCTATATGTGATTATGGAAACACAAACTTTTTTCGGTTAAAGGCTTACAGTACCAAGCTTTGGGGGGTGGGGTGGAATTTGGGCAGAGGTATTGTAATCACGGACATTTGTAAGTTTGTCAGTTTGTCTGGTCTGAACCCTGACCACACTTATGCACAGATTTTCACCAAACTTGGTGGGGACACTACCCTACCTGAGTCCCAAAGATGATTTAATTTTAAAATGTCAAGGTCAAAGGTGAAGGTCAGGGCAAGGTCAAAGTTTTAGAGATTTTTATTTCAAAAATAATGCTAATAGACAAGCTGTTACTATGGAACACTAATAGGAAACCATATGTGGACTTTCAAATGAGACAATTACCTTTGACCCTAAGTGACCCTGAAAGGTCAACACCCCAGCCATCTTGTAAATTCTTTACATGTGAAAGGCTTTTTTGGGGGAGTTGTTTCTTTTTCCCAATAATTTAGTCATTTCCATTTCCAAAAGAACATCTTTGGTAATTAATCCCAGTACCCATAACCTATTTGCTACGTAAGCTATGCTGCATGGTGGAGGCAGCTTGCATGGTCCATATATGATATATTACAAATGATTTTCTGTCTGCCATCCCTCACCTGCTAGGAAAAATAGTTTACCAACTTAACTAGCTGGGACCAAACTGGATTTTTTAACCTACTGAGACCCCACTGTCCTCATTTGAGGACATCATATTTTCTCCCAACTGCACTGATCCACTTCTTCCTGTTTGACTATTGAAGTTCTTATTGAAGTTCAATAATTATCAGGTGGTAAGGGATGGAAGCGGTGTGCAGAACTGACAAGACACACAACATTACAGTTCTGGCCTTCAGAGGTTACTGGAAATCAAATTACAGGTGTTCTTGTTCTAATCATGCTTTAAAGTAGTAGACCCCACATAGCACTCATTAACCATAGCCATATATCAAGCTGCTAGTTTGCTAAACTCATTTGCTAGAATGGTTAAATGGCGCCAAAGGACAAAAAACTTACTCATCATTTTTATTGTGTAAGTATGGATGGATTGCAAGATGGAACAAATCCTTTTTTTTTTTTTTTTTTTTTTTAACTGTAGCCAAGGACCTCATCACTCCATGATCACTGAGGTCGATTGGGTTCAACACACACTTACCATCTACACCTCATCCGAAGTCCTCAGATTCAGTTAGCATAAATGCATATTCATTTGGCATGTAAAACCGCCATTTCTTTCTGCTGTTTTGCTTCCTGCCAGTAATGGCGCTTTGCCAAGGCTGGCCACGGTAGCAAAGCATCTCTCTCTCTTTCTCTCTCTCTCTCTTTCTCTCTCTTTCTCTCATTCTCTCCATTTTGTACAGATCAATTTCAGCTCTAAAGCTTGTGCTGGTGTTGCTTAACATTAAGCCTTTGCCGTATCTATTTCAAGAATACGATGCTGGCATTTTGTCAAAAATATAGATAGAAGGAGTGAATAACTACCACAAACTTATGACTGAATTCCAGTTTATGGGGAAAAATTTCACATACAGGGCTTCAGAATTGGATTAAAATGTCTGATCTTCACTATAAGGTAGACACACATGTGGTGTGTTGGATTGGCTGTTTACAGAATGTCCCAGTAAAACTATTTTCAATATCAGGCCCCTGCGTGGTGTACTTCTCTATACCACAGGCGCTTTGTTTGGATTTGCACATGTAATCCTCTTTTCGGCTTAGAATGCCACAAAGTCAGAACACCTTTAAGTCTTTGAATGCCTGGTAACGAGAGAAAGAGGGAAACAGATAGCTGGAATATCATCCTGGCTTTTGGTAATATCTCACACACTCATTTCAACGCCATCCTTCTGGCCATCAATTAATAATGGACAGAGAGCATGGGCGAAGCCTGCAGTCATATGGTCTTTGGACGTGTGAAGTAGCCGACTGTGGTCCGTGGACGGGAACGCAGAACAGAAAATACAAACAGCACCTGTGGTGTGAACAATATTGCTTTTGGTCTAATGTTAGCTTAGGGAGCTAGGCTCTGTGTCTGTGCCAGCATTTAATAAAGACATGTTATGTTGTCATGTGCACTAATATTGTCAAAGGGCTTATGCTGGAGTGTTTTTAAGCATATGACCAGTAGATCAGCGGGGAGTTTTTATTAATTAGTCTATGTGATGAAAATTGAGCTCTCCTTTTGGAAATAATCGTGCCTCAGTCTCACATAGCTGGAATTACATTACTGTAGACAGCGGTAGAAGAGTTTTTGTCTTCTGGGGGGTTAAGCGGCATTATCCTGTTACCTGGGTTCCCGGGAGCTGACTTGAGAATAGAGGGTCCACTCACAGAAAATTTGCTCATGCTGAAAATGATCCTGGATCAAGCCCGGATCAATTCCACCATTGCAATTATAAAGGCATCCATTAGTTATACACAGCCTACTGAACACTAGTGTAAACTTCCATGTTGGTAACAATGTACCTGGAATAGCGACTGCCATATGTGCATCACAGTTAGTGCCAGTAGACACAAAGGCTGTGATGGATGCATTGCAGATACTCATGTTTTTCAGGCAAGTGCATATTTCTGAAACAGACCACCTCCAAAATCTGCCAAAATGGACATGTAAGGCGACAGTAGTCCCAGCATTGGTTATCACGTATCAGTTGGTCATGTGAGATCTTAGTGTTGGTAGATGGCTTAACTTAGGCCATTGTACTAGAAAGAAAAGTACATGGTAGAATGTAATCTATCTATCTATCTATCTATCTATCTATCTATCTATCTATCTATCCATGAAAAATATGTACTTTCTTGAAATTAAACATGAAATATTTATATATTGAATAAAATAAAATATGGTAGGTATGGTAGGTTCATTATTGAAGATATATTTAACACAAGTCTGGGTATTGCCAAAAATGAGAGAGAGAGAGAGAGAGAGAGAGAGAGAGAGAAGAGCTCCATTAAAGACTGTCTGTCTATGAAAACGTTGTACTTTTTTTGAATTATTTAAATAAAATGATTTGGCTGCACGGTGGCTCAGTGGTAAGCATGTCCGCCTCACAGCAAGAAGGTCCTGGATCCGATTCCTGAGCTCGGAGCATTTCTGTTGGAGTTTGCATGTTCTCCCTGTGCTCAGTAGGTTAATTGGCTGTTCCAAATCACCCCATTGTGTGACTGTGTGAATGGCTGTATGTGTGTTTGGCCCGGCATTGGTCTGGTGAGCTGTTCAGTGTGTACCCAGCCCTCGCCCACAGTCGGCGGAGATGGGCGCCCGCCTCCCCGCGACCCTAATTATGATTAAGCTGCATAGAAAACGAATGCATTATTAAAATATGACAGTGAGAGAAAGCGCATTAAAATACTTTCTTTAGATATTTCATTAGACACTAATTTTTGTTCATCCGGGCTGCATCTCTTAATTTTTATGTATATTTTTTATTGGATCCATTCTGGTATGACGCCACCATATGCAAAAGTTGATACTGTATTGTCTTATTTGGACTGGATCTGGAGACCAGGTATCACTTATCTATTGCTGTGTACTGTATATTTGCTGTTTGGTTTGAGTCATGTCAAGGTCAGATTTGAAAACTCAAAGTATAAATTGGTTTCTTTTATCCTTATTTTCCACCCTATAGTGTTACTCCTGAATAAGATCCTCCTGATTCTTTTAAGAGCACAAATTATTGACAAATACTGAGTGTTCAACAGAAGGAAAGCAACGAAAAAAGAAGAGGAATGGAATCTTCTGCACTCTGTCTTCGAGGCTGACTGAGAACAAATAAAAACAGTCTGAAAAGCCATCTCTTTGTTGAAGTAGTTAAAGCTTGGTGTCAAGGCAAACACAGCTCAAACACATGCCAAGTGTAGAGGATCTGACTGTTTATGCCCCTCCATACGTTCCTGAGCTCTGGCTGCTATTCAAAAAGCTTCTCAAGTCTCTGCAAGCGTCTGGACATTCCAGATCAGGTGGATGAATGTCTTTCTCCTCCCTCTGATAGCTATCAGCACACTTTGGGTCTGTCTCCAGCAGGCTAGCCTTCTCTGATGTCCCCTTTTGATTAGGGTAACTATGCTAGTGGGGGTGAAGAGGGAACTGGTTGGTTTCATGCCTTCACTTGCTTCAGGCACACATGGCTTGAGAATGTAAATCTCTGAGTCGAGCCTCCCTGCTGCCTCTGGCATCTTAATTTCATCATTTCAATTATGGCAACCCCCCCCCCCCCACCCCCCCCCACCCAGTCCTCCATGGTGATAAAAGGCATCCATTGACCGTGTAATGTAGCTCAGGACAACACACTGAATAAAAATTACACCCCCCCCCCCAATAATCTTGGGCCCAGTATGCATTTTCAGACATGTTTAAAAAAAAAAGAAGCTGTAAGTCATGTTAAATTATCGTTAGTTGTTGCTATTTGCATACAAATACACTCTCGGAATCAGGATTGCCAGCTAGCAAACACAGCAACCTTTATTTTAAGCAAAAGCATATAGTTGTTTGTTTATATATATATATATATATATTTGGAGATTTCTATGAGAAAGAAAATTAATCACTTTAATGCTACAAGCTAAACACCCACTTTGGGAAGGGAGACACAGAAGAAGGGGTTGATGCTAAACGGCTGTTATGTATCACTCGCTTGCATGATGAGCAGCAATTAAAAAAAAGAAAAAAAACAACTTAATAAAAATAAAACCTGAAAAAATAGAGGATCAGACAACACCACTCACACAATCCAACTCAAATAGGCAGACAAACGTGCAGGTTAACACGTTTTTGTGGAACAACTGCCGAAATGTACTCATTAAACAAATAATTAACCTAACAAGACACGTGATCAGCTAGTGAAAGGAAATGGGGTGAAAAGCAAATCCAAGCTTGGACCCCTATCAGTAAAGATATCTCTCTCGAGCTCTGCTTTGAAGCAGTGCCTAAATCTATACGTTAATCAGCCAAGCAATTATTTTCACGATATTTGCTAAAGGAATCTGTTTATTTTTTTTATGTTATTTGGAATTTTGAACAAAATGTACAGAAACACATATCAAGTCAAGGCAAATAATGGGGGGGAGGGTGCGTGGTGAGAGGCATGTAAAAGAACCATTGCTGATTTTTGTCAAGAGTAGGCCGCATTTTTCTGCCCTGCGATGGCCTGAGATGGGTGCCAGCCTCCCCGTGACCCTAATTAGGATTAAGCGGTTCAGAAAATGAATGAAGGATGAATTATTATTAGCAGCTCTGGGTTACTGATGCAAAGGTTGGGGTTTAGTCCCCTGCATCACCCTTAACCCTCAATTGCTCAAAAAATGTACATTTATGGCATCTGGCAAATACCCTTATCAGAGCGACCTGCATTTATTAACTGAAAAGTTGAGGGTTAAATGCCTTGCTCAAGGACCCAACAGTGGCACTGGGGGTACTGGGGGTACTGGGGCTTATACTGCCGACCTTCTGATCAGTAATCCAAAGCATTAAGCACTGAGCCACCACTGCCCTGATAAATGATAAATTTAAGTCACTCTGGATAAGAGCACCTGCCAAATGCTGTAATAATAATAATAATAATAATAATTATAATTATAATAATATATAATAATAATAATAATATTTAATGTTGAGATGACTTCTATCACTCCAGAACATCAGGAATTGTTTTGATAATTCTGAGAAAAATCAATCCGCACTTTATATCATAACATAAAAACAAAAAGCTGGTCTATAATTTTCTGCAACACATGTAAGTCTCCTGTGTTTAGAAGAAGCAAGTTAACTCTTTCAATGCTGTTCACTGAACATCTGTTGATTTCGAGGTCGTTATTTAGCACATTTGTTTAGAGCTATGTAAAATGAATGGGGTTGAACTTCAGGTCAAACTGCGGTGCTAAAAGCACCTAAGAAACGGCCAGTGACAGCTTTTCAGACTCTCTTTTATGATTTTATTGCGCTTGCATTTAGCCATGTCTTTTACACTTCACCCAGCAGGCAACTTAGCATCTGTCAGGTCCTGAAGCTCCATTAAAGAGGCCTTACACACCTTTTAGCTGTGATTAATTTATGAGGGCCGGTTGCTTGGTTACCTAGATTCAGATTTTGAATTCCTGATGACAGGAATCGTCGAGAGCATCAATACCATTAGTTAGTGCAGAGGTTTCCGAACTGTTTTGTAGCCAGGGATGCTTTTAACTTTAAAATAAATACCATTAAACTCCTCAGTACAAATTTATTATATGAACATTTAAATAATACATTTGTACTGAGGAGTTGCTTTTAAGTTATTAGGTTTGGATTTATTCAGTCCAATTTAATGTCGCAGAGCACAATTGTGAAACACCTTTACAGAAATCACTCAATTCAAGGGATTAGCTAAATAACAATGAAAATAAATATAATACTTTTTTATGTATGGTTGGGTGGCACTGTGTCATGGTGGTTAACATGACCACCTCACAGTAAGAAGGTCCTGTGTTCGAATCCTGGACTCCGTCATTTCCGTGTGCAATTTGCCTGTTCTCTCTGTGTGGGTTTCCTCTGGGAGCTCTGGTTTCCTCGCACAATCACAAAGACGTGCACATTAACCTAACTGGCTGTCCCAGATTGCCCCTAGGTATGAGTATGAATGACTGTGTGCATGTGTGGGTTGGCCCTGCGATGCTCTGCTGTGCTGTTCCCGCCTTCGCAGAGAGTCGTATGAGATAGGTATCAGCCACCCGGCATCCCAAATAGGTTTAAGCAGTTCAGCAAATGAGACAGCGAATGAAATGAGTGTGTGGTTGATTGTGGAAAAAAATAACAAAATTAATTTTTCTAAAAATAAACATGTTTATTTTGTGGATTTATTACTTTTTTTTTTTTTTTACTAAAAAAAGAAAAAAAAGACAAAACTCTTGTTTAAATATTGGTTAGGGAGATGTGGGTAGCTAGGATTGGGGATGACATGACCGATATCTTAGCAGTAGTGTTTGTGATTACATTTCGCCCTCACCTCGCCAATAGGTGATAAACTAGATTCAGGGATCTGCTGCGCAGGACAGCAGATTAATTTGATTTCCTCTTGGACTATCACTGGCCGTTTCTCACTGCTGTACTTTGGCGATCGACACAGATAGGCTTATGCTAGAATGTATATCATCGAACATATAACAATATTAAAAATATTGGCACCTTGCCATTCATCAGATTGAGAAAATTGGATCATGCACTGTACATGAGCAGGAAGAAATTGGAAGCGAAATTGTTGTTTCTGGGTGGAAGAGATAGCAGACTGTGTGACTTTTGTCAGTCACAGCAACACTAGTTAATCCGCAGTGGTCTGTGAGGCCATGTATGCAATAGAGGGTCTATACGGCTCCTATTTTTTATATTATGTTGCCCTATGACACAGCACGAGCATCAGTTTGCTAAACACATCAAACACCGCCTTAGCCGACCGCAGCACTCACTTACCAGAGTGAAGTACTCACACAGACCTCCCTAAGTCCCACAGAAATTGTGCACTGCATAGGCCCTTAAAACACTATCCACCTGTCCAAGATCAGGACTCCGCCTATACATGGTAAAGGATTCTGTTGAGCATCTTTCCATTTCGCCTTATAGGGTCACACTAATTTATCCATTTATCCATTTGCCGAACTGCATAATCCTTCTCGGGTCACGCGGAGGCTGGATATACACACATAATCAATCACAATCACACTTTTTACAGCAGCCAGTAAGTCAAATGTGCATGTCTTTGGACTGTGGGAGAAAACTGGAGTACCCGGAGGAAACCCACACAAGTACAGTGAGAACATGCAAACTCCACAAAGAACCAGCCTCGCCAGGCCCGGGATTTGAACCCAGGACCTTCTAGCTGTGAGGCAGACATGCTAACCTTTACACCATGGTGCTGCTCATTTAGTTAATAAAAATACAGCTGATGTGCGGGCATTAAGGCTCCCAAGTCTGGGAAGAAACTCCCAATGGAATCCCACTTTTCATCAAATTTATCAATTGATATAAACAGAATTTGTTTTCATTTTGTGAGAAATTTCCTTTGGCTAAAATGAGTCTACATTTTTTTTTTGGTGTGCACAGGATTGGTAGCACCACAGTTAATGCTAGTCACCTTGGGCTAACCTGTGCCACGGACCTGAAGTGGGAATTCACATTAGGTGACCATGTTCCCCTTTTCCTCAGTGCCATGACAAGCTACAATAATGACTTGGACACTGGGTGAAGGTCTGTGAACACCCCTGCAGCCCTGTCAGAAGTGTAACTAGGCTCTATTCATATTTCATAGCCAACACTAAAACCTGTCCAAGCCAGAGATGATTAATCCAAAAATCCTTTTATTGAGTAATGAAAAATGCATGAGGACCTACTGAATGACTCGGTTCAACTCGTGGGCAGATGGGCAGTTTAATGTCTCTTGCTTTAATTCAAAACATGCTCGCTGCTGATGCCAGTGCATTGCTCTGAGACGTCATGATTGATTCGCATGCATTTCTAATCAGGAGATAAAAGCAAAGCAATAAAGAGCAATACCAATACTCTAAACATAGAGTATTGGCAATTTCCCAATGTGCTTGTTTACTTTTATCAGCAATGTTGAAACATCATTTTTTAAAAAGGAAGTGTGGCATTCACATGAACGATGGAATGTTTACCAAAAATTTAACACTTTTTTTCCCCCCTGCCAGATCCCCCCCCTAACAAAACACCCCACCGCCCTACCATTTCCCCAACTCACAACCTGAAAACATTTCAGGGCTTTTCAGACTCAATTCAATTCTGCTTCTTTTCTACTTGTTAACTTCCAATATTTCCAATAGTTTTCCATCATCAAGTCCAAACCTCGTTAAAAATCTGCTGGGTTATTGCCTCTGTGGAAATCCACCAGGCTTTTGCTGGAGAGTCTTTCTTGGTTTTCGAGTTGGATTTCCCCTGCCTCAAAGAAAAAAAAAAAAAACAAACAAACAGAAAAAAAAACCCTATTCTTCAGATGTCCAGGAGGTAATGGATTTCACATCAGGGAATAAGAGTGACGACTTTAAACCCCTACCTTCTCAGCACACACACGGAGACACACAACGAAATTAAGTTATCGTATCCCCCTCTATAGGTTTATGGGGCCAGAGCTATCTAGCAGATGAGATGGCTTTCAAACGACTTCAAGCTGTTTAATCGAGTAGCTCCTGGCATTTCGGTGCTATCTCCCATTCTTTGCCACTAATATCCTTTCACCACCAACAAGATGCTGGTATGAGTGTCTGACATGATGCCTAATCTCAAATTATTCCATGGTTTCCAGCATGAAAGTGCACATTTTTGGATGATCAATTGGACTTGGTTCCCGCAGTTAAATATTGCTCAGCTACACCCAAGCACTGCTAATGGTCATGAAGTTAAGACTAGAGCAATTCATGATCCTTCCTGCCATAATCAAGTATACAGTAGAGCAGTCAAACTCAATATGTCATAATTGCAATAAAATGACATGAACAATGCGTATATATATAGGTCACAATTATAATATTGGAATACACTAATGGATAGCCTCGTTTGCATTGTGTAGATTTGTACCCAACCACTGTTTCTCTTATTATAAAGACTGTCCTGTGCTCATTCCTGGACTCATTGATAATATGAACGTCCTTGTTAAGTCTGGATCCTTTCAAAGTTTCTTCCTCAGGGAGCTGCGGTATTTTTTTGGTGATCACAAGAAAATATTCAAAAAGGAATTTCCTCTAAGCAGAATGGACAACTAACATGATCTCATTTAATTGTTCATTTTCGAAACCCTTTATCCTTTATTAGGGTTGCCGGGAGGCTGGAGCCCATCCCAGCCTATTCCACGCAGAGGTAGGATACACCATGAACAGCTCACCGGACCATCTCAGGGCACCACAGACACAACTATTCACACTCACACCTGGGGTAATCAAGACCAGAGGGACCTTGATGAACAAACTGTACCAGCCTTACCAAGACTTATTTCAGCTTTTGCTCCCAAGTTGCTGCCCTGAAAGTTTGACTGTGATATGCCAAGCAGTTCCTGAGATATAGGTGAAAACAATACCAGCTACACTATCACAGTTAGTAAATATTTCATTAGCATAATGCGTATGTATTTGGACAGTGGGAGGAACCCAGGATACCTGGAGAAAATCCATGCAGGAACAGGGAGGGAACTGTAAATAAGTGGTGGGAAAAAAAAACATTTTGGTTAAAAAGGAATAAAAAACTACCATCTATATATAGATCATCAGGGCAGTGGAGGCTTAGTGGTTAAGGCGATGGGTTAATGATCAGGTCAGCGGTTCAATTCCCACTATCACCACTGTTGGGCCCTTGAGCAAGGCCCGTAACCCTCAATTGCTCAGTTGTAGAAAAATGATAATTGTAAGTGGCTCTAGATAAGAGCGTCTACCAAATGCTGTAGATGTAAAGATCTGTAAACAGCTAATCCATCAGGGTCACAGGAAAGCTGGAACCAATCCCAGCTGACTCTGGGTGAGAGGTGGGGTACTTGCTGAATGGGCTGCCAGTCTTTTTCAGGGCTGACACTGAGATAAACATACATTCACACTCACATTCACACCTATGGGCAGTTTAGAGTAGCCAATTTACCAAATGTGCATGTAACTGGAGGCGCACCTGAATAAAACCCATACAAGCACATGGAGAGCATGTGAAACTCCACACAGAGGCCCTTGGCAAAGATTCAAATCCTAAACTTTGCACTGTGAGGTGACAGTACTATCCACTGAGATGCCTTAGAAACACTGCCATGCGAAAATAAATACATGCAAGAAATAGTGAAACCTGCATACATTTCATTCAGATTCAGAATACTTTATTGATCCCAGAAATTGTGTGAACACGTAACCTAGAATTTGGCATTTATACCTCATCTTTATATTTAATTTATTAGAGATTCAGAAAATCGAATATATCCACTGTGGTGGTGCAGTGGTTAGCACGTCTGCCTCACACCAAGAAGGTCGTGGGTTTGAGTCCCAGGCTTGGGCGTTTCTGTGTGGAGTGTTCTCCCTATGGTTGTGTGGGTTTCCTCCAGGTACTCCAGTTTCCTCCTGTATTCACATACATAGGCTAATCGGCTGTTCCAAATTGACCTGAGGTGTGAGTATGAATGGTTGTGTTTGTGTGTTTGTGTGTGTGTGTGTTTGTGTTGGCCCTGCGATGAACTGGCAAGCTGTTTAGGCTGTACCCCACCTTTGAACAGAGTTGGCTGACATAGGCTCCAGCCTCCTCGCGACACTAGTAGGATTAAGTGGTTCGGCGAATAAATGAATGGACGAATGAAACTTGTGTTATTTGATAACATCAAATTTTACTTAAAAAGAAATATATTCTTTTAACAAGGCATAAAACCTCACATAGTTGGGATTATAAGTACACAGTGTATTAGGAAACTCCTACATCTAATTATGTAATAATGTACATTTTAAACCAGCGAAAATGCGAGTGGCTTTTTTAAAAAAGCTCACCGCACCGCCTCCAGCACTGCCACTGAGTCGGTGGAAAAGGGGCTATGCTATCTAGATCGGGCCAACCCAAAAGTTGTGAGTGAAAAAAACACTGAAATTAATTTCTGTGCTCAAGGATTGCCAAAGGAAAGGAAGTGGACATGAGTTTTTCAAGTTTTGGCAAGCACTGTCCCAAGTAGCTAACTTTGTTATTCTTAATAAAGGAGCCAAATAACTGAGTCACAGTGAAATCAATTCTTCAGTGCTTCTCCGCAGATCCATTTCATGCTGCTATTTATCAGACTTGACTATTTTTGGACCGGCTTAGGAATTAGATACGTCAATACTAGTGTTCTGCTGAAACCCACAGTGGCCACACATGCACATTTAAACACACACAAAAACTTTCATGTATAATGACGTCAAAGATTAACGTTTAAAAGCACTGCATGGCACAACATAAGCCCTCCTCATACAGCAAGAGGGTCAAAATCAGTGAGGCCTTCCGCAATGGAAGAGTTAGCATCCCCAGACCAGTAGCTAAAAAATTTTTTTAGTAATAAGAAATAAATATTTTGTAAGGCAACATAATGTGAGAGGGGTTTTAGTGCTATGGTGTAAATGCCGGGATTACATTCTGTTATCCCAGGCCAAAGCATAGAGGTGAGAGAGAGAGAGTGTGCGAGAGCGAGAGAGAGAGGGAGAGAAAGAGAGAGAGAGAGAGAACATGCTTCTGTAGCAGCCCTTATAGCAGTTGGGACATTAAAAGTGTAGGACAGAGCACATTAATAACAGTACGTAGAACTGCCAGTCACATTAATCAGGCGCTTGCAGAGCGAAGCAGACAGCCAACACAGTCCCTGAGCCCCTGGAGCTCTTTCGTGGAGGTCAGCTCGGTTAGAGAGGGAGAGAGGAGGGAGAAAGAGAGAGAGAAAGACAGATACACAGGCCTACATGCTTCTGTAATCTCTGCTCCAATCTCACTTAACACTGCTGTCAAGTCAGCAACACGGATTCCATTTTAACTCAGACAGGATATTCTTTTAGCATTAATCTTGCATCGAAAATTCTTGCATTTTTTAGCATGGGAGAGCTCGCGATTAATTCTGGCTCAGTGCCGTGCAACTGCTGTGGTCATTTATGCAGTTAAAATTTGTTTTTGTCAATAATGAACTTTATTTAGAAAAAATCTTTTTATAAACTTGTTTGAAAACATTTGTATACAGTATACACTATTCAGCCTCAACATTAAAGGTAAAGTGAATAACATTGGGGCGGCACAGTGGCATAGTGGTTAGCACATCGGCCTAACCGCCTAAGCAGGACGGTCCTGGGTTCAAGTTCCGGGCTTGGCACGGGTGTTTCTGTGTGGAGTTTGTATGTTTTCCCCATGCTTATGTGGGTTTTCTCCGGGTACGCCGTTTTCCTCCGAGACATGCACATTAGGCTAATCTGGCTGTTCTAAATTGCCCCTAGGTGTAATGGTGAATGGTTGTGTGTTTGTTAGTCCTGTGATGGTCTGTCAATTGAATCTACCCATGGTCGGCTGAGATAGGCTCCAGCCTCGCCATGGCCCTAATAGGATTAAACTGCTCTGCAATTGAGTGAGTGGCTAGCTGTCTCAGGATTTAGCGGGTGGATGATGGTCACTTGGAAGCGGCATCCTTATTATCATACTTTAAAATGAAAAAAAAAAAAACCCAAAACAAACATAAAATCTCGTTTTAGTTTGTTTTTCATATGTTTCCATGTAGTATATAGACTTTGCTACCTTTACAGAGTGTAGTTACATTTTGTTTCTGTGTTGTATGTACTGAACTCTAAGGCTAGACGGATGACTTTAGCTACACTAGCTAATGTTTAGCTACTTCTACTCAGAGCACACAGACATCACCTGAGCTGCCTTTGTAATGGTTAAAATGTAAAAAATAAACTATTTTTAGTTTGCTTTTCTTTATGTTTATGAGTACTATACTACATACTAAAACTCTTACATTAGTTTGTCTTATGCGTAAATTGACACAGTCAGGAGCATGAGTGGGATAGTCACGTTTTCAGAAGTTACAGCATTTTCATATTTATGAATTGGCTTGTGTAAATGATAAATAAATAAATTAATGAATATTCAGCTTGTAAAATGAAGCCCAGTGTTACGGAAAAGCATAAACCTGATTTGCTAGAATGCCAAATGCTAATTTGCGTGTGCAATTCAATAGATTGTGCATATATTTAGTGGCGCTTGCATAAATCAGTTCCATATGAGATGTTACACATATTATAATTTAATAAACATGTATATAGTAGAACGCAGAAGTACGTCTTTATTACAGACGCAAAAAGCTTTTCCACTTACCACTTACGCACATTACATAAATAAATAAATAAACTCACATCATAAATTCTATTCCTAAAGCGTACATTTTTGCATGAGTATGGGACAAACACTGACTGAAGATCATGAGATGCATTAAACACCTAAATACTATTTAAACACAAATGAATAGAGTGCACATTAGAAGTATAAGCATTTAAAAATTAATCTTTAGGCAATATATATTTTAATTTACTCACTCACATTTGCTGATTATATAAGATCCACTTAATTCTATTACGGTCGCGGGGAGACTGAAGCCTATCTCAACCCAGACACTGGGCAAAGGTGGGGTATACCCTGAATGGCTCGCCAGTTCATTGGACTGTGAGAGGAAACCGGAGCACCCGTAGGAAACCTATGCAAGCACAGGGAGAACATGCCGACTCCTCACAGAAACACCCGTGCTGAGCCCGAACCCAGAACCTTCTTGGTGTGAGGCGGACGTGCTAACATCTGCACCACTGTGCCACCCGTCATTCCATTTATTATTGATTCTATTAATTTGCATTATTTAATATTTAATATTTCTTTTTTTTATTTATTTTGCATATATACTATATTATTTTCTATAAAATATTTTAATGGTGGTAGTAGATTGACAAATTTAATACCTGCCTCATTGTCATGTCAAATTGTGGACACAATCGTCATTTATACGACACGTTTAGGCCAAAACAAGCACAAAAACCAGGCATACTATTTTGTTTTTTGCAAAACAATCTTGCTCACATAGATCCCCCCCCACCCCCCCCCCCCCCCCCCCCAGGGTTTTTCCAATTTCCCCAGGTGTAAGACATGCCCTCTAACATGCATGCACTTCTTGTTACACTTCAATGTAAACACGTATTGAGCAAACAGTGCTCATGTCAATCGCATGGAACTCTTTCATAAACAAAACTTTGCCCCTGTAGTGTGAGCAGGGATCTGTCATAAGTGTTTCTCGCCCTGTAGATTAGAGCGAGGCTCAATCAGCCAAAAGCACCTTGAGTGTGCAATTGCAAAGTGCTTGCAGAATGCTTGATTATAGGCCTACTTCAGAGCCGAAGGTTCAAAGATCAGCAGTGAGCTGGATAAACACTCTTATCGAGCAGGCTAGCCTCTGAGTAGGGAGAGTTTCTCATTTGACTTAATTTAATATTCAATAACAAACTCAAGAATCAACATTATTTCACTCTCATAGTTATGCGTTACAAAACCCTTAGCACAAATCTCAACAATTTCCTATAAATAAATAAATAAACAAATAAATAAGAATAAACAAATAAATAGTTTAGTCATGGCCAGTTCTCATCTATCGGACATTAAACAGTTTACTTGCCGCACCGCAGGTACCAACCAGGAACCTCTGAGTCCACAGGCACCCATGATTGCCTAGTGTTATTGTGAGTGACAGTGCAGAAAGAGTAGTCCATCTCTCCCTAATAGCTCAACCAATTAGCTCTCTTGGGATGTCGCCATGGATAGTGATAGTGATTTAAATCTGTGGTCTCCATATGATAGAGCAAATGTTTTGCTATTACCCTCCTCAGGAAGCACAAACATACAAATTTTATGTAAATTACACCAAGGCGAAGGTGGTTGGGAGTCCCACAAAACATTAAATTTTAATACTGGTTAATTAATTGATATATATAAAAGGTTGTAATAGTATATATTCTTGTAAATTCTTAGATATTATGTCCCACCCCATCCAATTTTCAATCCAAGCTACACCCAACATGACCATATAGGTATCCTAGCTAGTTAACCGATGCTAACTTTAGCTTGCTGGTACTTGTCAGCTAACGTTAGCTCCTTCATAGGAATTTAGCTACTTCACCATACTCTAGTGTCTCTACATATCACATTATGGACATGGACATGATCACAGAGTTCAACCATTCTGAAAATGTCTGGGTAGGGGTGGGGCTATCTGAAACTGAGCACGTAGGAATTTCTTTGTTTAAATTGCAATCAATCGCGTCTTTTTCTCTTAATGTTCAGCGTACGCAAAATCCAAAATTAAGACCTAACAGCATTTAATCGAAATATATACGTTATTAATATTCAAAAACTTCTGCCAGCTTTCAAGCTCTAAGTTCCATTTGTTAGCTATTTTAGTATTAACGTGCTAGTGGAAAACTCAATAAGCAATTGTGGTGTAAGCAGGGGAGAGGAAGAGGGTACTGAAATTTATATGGACAGACTATGCCACCAACACTCAACAAACATGGCACTGCCCCTTTAAAGTGGCCATGAATTAGCAAATCCGGCACATAACCAACGTAAGAGCTCAAAAAGCAAAGGCGCAAACCCAAACCCGTCACATAAACATTAAACCGCGAATATGTTCTGCCTGATTGAAGACATTCAGGGTAAGTCGAAAACTGCTTTGCTTGGTCATAATCATGTTTTGACTAAATTGATTAGCGCTCGTAGAAACATGCTAAAGGCTCCCAAAGGAATCTGGCCAATAAATCTGTCAGGAATCAATGCAAATGCCTTCAAGTCTTTATTCAAGTGATAAAATGGGAAGTGACAAGGTTTACTGATCACATGGTTACACAACAGTAGTTCCCCAAAGAATATATGCTAATGAGTATTTCACCCTCATGCAAACATATAGACATATCATTGACTCCAAGCTATTTATCAGCTCCACACAGCTTTCGCTGCTACACATTACCACCATGTTGGTTTTTAGGATCATGGTGCCACTTAATACCCTATGGTTGAGAACATCTGTGCAATTTCTTTCATTCTATTGCACATGATTGGGCTTACAGGAAGCATATTTGCATATTCAGCCCACCAACCTCCAAAAATAGCCAGGACCCATTTCCATTACATAAGACTATAGTTAATTATTAAGTTGCCTCTTGGGCAGGAAGGCAGCATGCTTTAAAAAGCTATCGAAAAAAAACCCCAAAACAAAACAAAACAATGGTAGGTTGGCGTTCCTCATCAATTGGCTGAATAGTGATGGGACCAACTAATAACTGTTATTACAAGACATTCTTTTCTGTGAAGTGTCTTAATTCGACCTTCAGCATCATAATACATCTGTTAGTCGGTATCCCTTAAATTAGGCGCAGTATGTAGCCAGGATATTTGTGACTTCCAGTCATGATGAGTCATCCTCTCTGGTCCAACCATAAATTATTGTTTTCTTTTACATTTAGCGTTTTGCATTCTATGAGGTTAGGGTGAAAAGGTCATAGGTTGACTAATGAGGCATTAAGCTGGAGCAATGAAATTTGAGAGATTCTATACCAAGGGGAGCGAAGTGCTGCAACATAGATGGAAAAAGTGTGCAGACTGCAGGGGAGGCTATGTTGAAAAATAAATTTGGTCAAAATTGGACCATTGCATCATAGTCAGCCTATGATTTTCTCAGCCCACTCTCAAATTTAGACAATGGGATGAAAAAAAAAAGAAAAGAAAATTTCACATCTTTTATCAACCCTCATTCAGACACTTCAGCAAGACCATTTAAACCTAAACTGCACAAGCAGGTACTTTAGAGTTTGTGAACCCTTAGAAACGTTCTATATTTTTGCATAAATATGATTTAAAATATCATATTGTCCCCCAAGTCTTACAACAAACCCACCAAGGTCTCAAGGTACAAGCTTTTATGTACAGAGAAATTGATTAAAGTCAATATGCATGACTGATCGGCAGACACCACAAACGTTTAGGTACAGCTATTATTGTACAAGTGGGTCTGAAAGCAACATACGCATACTTTTGCCACTCAGAGATACTTCTGCCACTCAGAGATATTTCGTTGAATACTTCTGCCACTCAGTGATATGTAATGTTGGATCATTTTCCTCAATAAATCAAGGACCAAGTGTAGTATTTTGTGTCATTTGTTAAATCAGGTGCTCTTTATCTACTTTTAGGACCCGTACAATGTTTTAAATTACATTTTTGCAGAAATATAGAAAACTCGACATATCAAACACTGTTGTATATGCTTGTATTGTATACGGTCTAACTTTTTTGTCATCCTGGATAAAAGCAAACTGTAGGCTTATACAAAGAAATAGGTACCCAGGGCCAAGTCAGTTAAAGCTTTAGAAAAGATCAATTCATTCTCTACATTTGACATTGAAAAAAACTTTCCATCAGATATAGTCTATTGATTTTCAAGAATCTTGAAAAACTACTTTTGACATTCATGCAATGTTGTTTTGGTAAAAATCATCAGTTGTGTAATTGCAGCTTCAAGGTGCTGGCCTGGACATTTGAATACTTTAGTTTTTCAGCCCCCACTCACTCACTTACTCGTCCTATTAGGGTCACAATGAGGCTGGAGCCTATCTCAGCCAACACTAGGTGAAGGCAGGGTTCACAGTCAACAGCTTGCAAGACCATCACAGGATAAATACTCACACATCCATTTACAATCACATTTACACCTAGGGGCAATTTGGAGCAGCCAGTTAGCCTAATCTGCATGTCTTTGGACTGTGGGAGGAAACTGGAGCACTCAGAGGAAACCCACACAATTATGGGGAGAACATGCAAACTTCACACAGAAACACAGAGCCCGGGACTCAAACCTAGGACTTTCTTGCCTAGAGGCGGATGTAATAACCATGACACCACTGTGCTGTTTTCAGGCTCCAGAGAAAACAAATTGTGTAGCTATAAATCATTGACAATGAAAAAAAGGCCTTTGAGAAAACATAATACTTTGCCTTGTTTGAAAACAAACGTGGAATATTAATCTGTATGGATACTGTACATGAAAAACACAAACAAATCTGGGAACATTTTATTTAGCTCTGTTCATGTTGGATGCTGAAGTGTGTTGCTGCAATGAACACAGTGTGCCGAGTTTTCTGTTCAAGATGTTATGCCATTTTAAACCATATCTTTAATAGAGAGCACTGGAGCAACTGACCTGTGTGACTCGAGCAATATAAGTGAGTGTGGTCATTAAAAATGGCTGACCTGACCTGAGCGAGCGCAACCATAGCGATGAGTGTGGTTATTAAAAAATGAGCGCAAGGAACTGGTGTAGTGCTCAACTTAGCAAGAGAGTGTAGACCCTGGTGAGTAATTGAGTAGGAAGCCTGAGTCTTGGTGCTCAGTGTATGCTGAAGTATAGATCCTACACTCCATCTACCAGGTTATTCATGCCCTCATGCGGTCTAAGATCAAGTTTAAATACTGGTTATGGACGATCTTGCCAAAAAAAATCATTCTGTGAACTTTTTGAGTAGAATCTCAATTATTGATCCACTCAATCTTGATCCCTGATCCCATAGGTTATTCGGTCTCGTGGGATCACATGATTAGCTGGATAATGATTCATTCGATGGTCATTCATTCATTTGCCGAACCGCTCAATTCTAATATGGTCATGAGGAAGTTCAGGTTTTTAACCTGTAATTTGTCTTACTTTTTTGCAGAACCACTTAATACTACTATGGGGAGGCTGGAGCCTATCTCAGCTGACACTGAGCAAAGGCAGGGTACACCTTGAACAGCTTGCCAGTGTCATGGATTTATGTACAAATTCCTATCCTGATGTGCAAACTGTGTTGTCAGATGAATGGATTAAGCTCATTGAAGCCATGACTACAAGTAGAACCTCTGCTCTGGCAATAACAACAACATAAAACTTTTTTATTCTGGTTAAGCCCATTAAGAACACCCATCTACTCTACTATCCACACTAAAAATAATAAACCAGTTATAAAACAAGAGTTAAATGCATTGTCCCTCATCCCAGTCTACATTCTTAAATCAAAGTATGTCCCCAAGGGTTTTGGTGAATAGTTAAAACATCTGGCTGGTTTAGGAAAAAAATGAATTATGGGGTAATGTAGCCGTTTAGTAGTTAGCACGACCGCCTCACTGTAAGAAGGTCCTGGGTTCGAGTCCCAGGCGTTTTTGCGTGGAGTTTGCATGTTTTCCCCATGTTTGTGTGGGTTTCCTCTGGGTAGTCCGGTTTCCTCCCACAGTCTGAAGACATGCACATTAGGCTAATCAGCTGTTCCAAATTGGCCCTAAATCTGAGTATGAATGTGAGCTGTTTTATGTGGTGGTCCTGTGATGGTTTTGCAAACTGTTCAGGGTGTACCCCGCCTTCCCCCAGTATTGGCTGAGTAGGATCCATGAACGCAACCTTAGCAGGATTAAGCAGCTTGGAGAATGAGTAAGTGAGTTATCTTTAATGTTCCTACCTGTTCTTAATCAGTATCTCTTCTTTCCCTTACTTGAAGAACAGGAATTTTCACTGAATGTAAATAACCAAAATCCTTTTAATCATTTTATTCACCTAATCCTTAAACCAGTTAAAGTCCCACAGCAAAGGCAATGCATTAACATTTTTCCAGAGCAGAATTCTTACAGATGCTGAATAGTAATACGAGCTCATAGCATAGTGATAGCTCTCCATGACTATGCCGTACTGCTTTTCTGCCCTCAGCACATGTAGCATCCAAACAGAAATAGGAGCATGACAAATCTCCTCCATTAAACCGCAGGTCTGCGCTGACCCAGGTATCGCCTTGAGCTCTACCTGCACCAGATATAAGTGCATATCCACTTCTCTGAGATCAGCCGTCCGTCACTGTCCACTTCCTGAACCTCTGATTGAGTGTTCCACTTAAAATATGAGAAAAAGCCAAGTGCCAACAAAGAAGACGGAGTTTAAGTTGGAGTAATACTTTGAGAAGATTCAAAGTTGGAATCTTGACCAAGTGTCTTTCTATATGGAGTTTGCATGCTCTTCGGGTGCTTTGTGTGGGTTGATTTCTCCCACAGTCCAAAGACATGCACATTAGATTACCTAGCTACTCTGAATTGTCCCTACTTAGGAATATGAGTATTAAGTGTTGGTTGTGTCTGCATTAGCTTTGCAACCGGCTGGTGATCTGTTCAGGGTGAACCCGCCCCTCTCCAAAAGTCAGCTGGGATTGGCTCCAGTTTCCTCAGTGACCCTGTTCGATAAGCAGTATAGATAATAGATGGATTGGTGCACTGAAGGATGTCTTTCTTACAATATCCCTTTAAGAATTCCGTTTAAGAACAAGTCTCCATGTGGACAGTTCATGACTAGGCAACTTTTAGAGTAACTGAAAACAGCACTACATCCTTGTGTGTGTGTGTGTGTGAGAGAGAGAGAGAGAGAAAGAGAGAGAGACAGAGACAGAGACGGAGACGGAGAGACAAGAGACGGAGACAGAGAGAGAGAAAGAGTTTGATTTGGTCAGCCGGATCCGCAACAGTAGTTTCACTCACCTCACGTTAATGGTGCCATTGAGTCGCTCAATAAACCTTGATCTGCACAATTAAGCACCTCACAAGGGATTGATTACACCTTACAGATTGAACAAACAACATTTACAGACACAGATAAAAATGTCATGAGAGATGCTGCGAGTGTTAAACATGAATATGTAGATAAATCATTGAGGGCATCATGAGATTTTAAAATGAGATCTTTTTGCAAAAATTGGGTGAATCTACGCAGAGCATGCATGGTGCATCGATGTAACCAAATGCAAATTAGATTAGATTAGATTCAACTTTATTGTCATTACACATGTCTGAATACAGAGTAACAAAATACAGTTTAGCGTCTAATCAGAAGTGCAGTTAGCAGCAAGTGCAATATATACACTATATGTATATACAGTATACTCAAAGTAATAGGTAATAGGTATGTAAATGGGGGGGTAGGGGACTGGGTGGTGGTGGTGGGGTCTGCCTGATTTTCTCCCCTATTTCTCATGTCTGATTCCCAACCATCAGGTAATACTTCCCCATCACATGACTACCAACCAGGGAACACGAAGGCAAGGACATGCTTCCTCCTGCACATGCATATTAAAGAGCGACATTAAACACATGAAGGAAATAGATGAGCTCACAGATACCCACTGGTTAGTTGTCACTTATGTGACAGAAAAGAGAACATCAGCCAATTTGCACTCGTGGGCTCTTGGCCATAAATGTGCATCACCCGCGGCTTGAATTTCCAAACTCTTGGCATACTCTTCCTTTGCACCACTCAAAAGCCCACAGGTAAGGTCTTTTAAGCAGACACAAATACAGATAAGCTGGAGGTGCACTATTAATTCATTTGCCGAACCAATTAATTGCTAGGGTACTAGGGACATAAGGAGGCTGGAGCCTTTCTCAGTCAACTCTGGGAGAAGGTGATGTACACCCTGAATAGCTCACACCACAATGCCCACACACAAACAAACCATTCAGACTCACAAAATTGGAACAGTCAGTTAGCCTGATGTGCATGGGACTGTGGAAGGAAACTGAAGTACCTGGATGAAGCTCGTGCAAACATGGGGAAATACTCTTATTATCAGAATGTAATGATACCCAATCAGTTTTCAGAACAAGTGTTAATAAATGTTCACCTACTTTAAATCAATGTCCATACACAGTAATTCCATATCTGTAGTCATTTAATATCTGTAGTTGTTTAATATGACTGGCAACCTTATACTGGCATTCAGGGCATTAGTACTGGTAAGTACTGGCAGTGCATGCGCTGTTGGCAGACAGCAAAGTAAAAAGGTCGGGAAGCTTACTGTCCTCGACTGGCCCAATGTGTGTATCACTAACACTACTATCATGCTCGCCAACAACATCTGCGTAATTATTCAAAACCAGCTCTACCCAGTCTCTAAAGCCAGGGTTGTGTTTCATTTTAAACTGGAAAAGTATCTCTATACTGGTCCCAGTATTGATGGAAGAAACACGCAGAGTAAAAGCTACTGATAGCCAATGCCAGCCATCTTCGAAATGTTTTCACTTGAGCGTGTCCCAGATTGTCACACATGCTAGAATTCTGTTGGGATTGACTTCCCAGGCCAGGCTAGACCAGTGGGAGGCCAATATAGGTAGCGAATCCCTCTCTTTGTTAATCCCATGGTAAAGCAATCAAGAGCTGCAGAACTGGCGGAGTATAAACATTGTAAGTAAAAAAATATAGTAAGGTTGAAAAAATAATAATCTGGTGCACACGACACCCATTTACTATTAAAACTGATATGTATGAACACTAAACTGATACAGATAGTGGAACTACATTACACCATTAAACCTTTGATTGTGCTTAGCCACTGCTATCGGCTGTATTTGGAAGGACAATGATCCCATTATGGAAAATGGTTCATGGTTTTGATTCCTAAATAAGCCAAAACATTTGAGCCATTGTCACTCTTCTTGCCATTGTTCAATTTTGGACCAAATCACTGCTGTACGCTTTGGACCAACATCTCAGTATTTGTGTCAGGCTCACTGTCTTCTCTGAACATTCTCACCTCCATTTATTTTTATGCCTACTTTTTAAATGGGACGTAATTGGAGCCAAGGGACAGCTGAAGGTAGCATCCACTTTGCCCAAATATGTCAGCAAGAGCAGGAGTGATTAAAATTAGCCAGTGCCTTGCTGAAGCCATCGTTGGGTCGTTGTGCCGTATAAGATCTGACTTGAGAACAGACTTAGAAACAAAACGTACTTGCCAGAGAGGGGTTTAAAATAAGCATAAACGAGAGATCGTCTGGTCGTGTGGCTCCGTGACCAGACCACACACTATGCGTCCAGCATGAAGGACACTGCGGGTCACTTTCCACCTTCTGCCACTTTCCACACTAACACACAATAACACATGCAGAGCCGCATACCATGCACCACAGGGGACCCAAGGCTCATTCCATATAGGGTGGGATTTAATACTCTCCCACTCTTTTTCAACACCCACTTCACTTTTAACACGATAGCAGAAGTTGGCAAAGCCAAGTCACATTTCTGCTGTACAATCAGAGCTAAAATAGATCCATGAACACATCAACAATAAAGAAAACAAAACAGATTTCCTTGAACACTCAAACATACTGTCATATATATATATATATATCCATACACACACACACACACAATCATTACTGCTGACAACTGGGGTCCAATTGGACTAACAGCACATTAGCCTAAAGTG
>JAOUQZ010000001.1:17350500-17374670 GCA_028564935.1 Neosilurus hyrtlii
TTCAGTCACTACCCAAAGCTCGTGACCATAGGTGAGGGTAGGAACATAAATTGACTGGTAAATTGAGAGCTTTGCCTCCTGGCTCAGCTCCCTCTTTACCACGACGGACCGGTACAAGCTCCGCTTTACAGCAGAAAAAAAATCTTGATTCAGTTTTTCTTATGTTGCTGTGAAGTATATACTAAAACATTTATTCACCTCATGCTTGGTGTATGTCGGCGAATTTAGACTACTTAAAGATATTCACCTTGCCATTGGTAAACATCACAACTAAATCATACAGTATCCATTCACTCACTAGGTTTTTTTTTTTTTTTACTTTTATTACAAAGTGCTGACACTGTTTAATATACACAATTTCACCATGTGATTATTTTTACATATATCTGTTTCATACATACACTATGAAGAATCTCACTGTACAATTCCTTATATTTTTACTGCTACACAAGAAGAAGAAGAAGAAACTAAAATGATGTAGAATTTATGTAATTTGCCATTCTGTACCTTTTGGCCTGTGGTAATAATATTGATCAGAATCTAATAAAACATAAGAAATCATGTGTTTGCTTTGCAGGGTAGATGGGGCTGCAATGCCAATAAGGGCTTTTACCCCCAAAGGCAAGGCAGGCAAACAAAAAGAAAGAAAAAAAGAAAAAAAAAGCCATCCTTGCTTGTTCTCTCACTGCTCTCCTTTTTATCCCTGGATAAGTGGAGCTGTCAGTAGGAGTCCTGTTCCGCCCTCACCAATGTTTTAGACACACTTCACTGTCTGTGTAAAAGTCCCACAGTTTCCTTTCTCCCTGCTGCACCAGATGTGAAATCCACTGTGACCTTTTATATAACATGTCACAGTTACTGTTCTTGGGCTCCATTAACTTAACACTCAATGCAACTTTGAGTTACTGTACAGCCCTGTTCCTTTGTGGTATTGCCTTTCGTAATACAGAAATATAGACTAGTCGACAGTTGATAGATTTGCTTGCTGAAATGATGCAGTAATATTGGTTCTCCAGACACATTTGCAGCTCTGTGAGATGCCGTCTAGCATTGTCTGTCAAAATCCTGATGTCACACAGGCCACCTGAGTGGATACCACAGCTTATTTAGGTTACCCAAGAGGTCGAAAGCCCAAGAGAAAAGCCAATCCAAGCCGTGCAGTTTGGTAATGAACCTGCACTAGCTCTACAGACACCATGCCTGGCTCTCCTCTCAGTCCCTGTCCTCCCGTCCCAGCATTGTCAGGTTTATCCATGCGAGCCTGGAACTGGCCCCAGCAGCTCCTTAATTACTTCATTAATTTTAATCAGATCCAATTAATTACTTTTTCTCCAGCCCGGTGGAAGTCCTGGGCCTACTGACCACGGTAGGGGACCTTGCGAGTCTTCTGATGCGTAAAAACTTCCAACTCCATAAAAAAAATCAATTATTCCTATGAGGCAAACAGCGACTTTTGTTATTCAGTAATTATTCACTGCTGGCTGCACGTCCAATTTAGTGCTCCAGCAGCAATTAAAGTGATATTTCACACTAAAACATCAGACTAGGTAACTAGAGCTTCAGGCAAAAAAATAGAGATGACGGCGATTCCCTTGACTCCCAAGAAGTTGTTGCATCAAAACGCATCAATAACTCCTGACACAGCGACTGCGGTTTTACTCAAATGGAGATAGTCTAATCAGGAAATTGCTGTCATCTATAAATTTCTCTGGAGCTGGAGGTAGTGAGTCAGATTTTGGTTTGTGATGAATTATGACTTTAAGTACCTCCTTGAACTTGTCACTTCTTGCTCCTTGAAACTGATGTAAAACCTTCTAAACATGGAGAATGTCTATACTGTGGCACACTAAATAAAATTGTACATTTTCTATTACAATTTTTCCTCTGACTTAAAATGAATGGATGTGTAGAGGCCTAGAAAAACTGCACATGATAAAAGTCTGGGGAAAAATTCCTATATGTTTTTTCATGAAATAATACGCTTTGTATACATTCATTCATTCGTCTTCTGAACCGCTTATTCCTAATTAGGGTCGCGGGGAGGCTGGCGCCCATCTCAGCCGACTCTGGGCGAGGGCGGGGTACACCCTGGACAGCACGCCAGGCCATCGCAGGGCCATCAGTCATACAACTAGACACTAGAAACTAGTGAAAACTAGACAGAGCCTTAGGAAAGGACCCTGCATGATCTGGAGAGATTCTGTAAGGAGGAAGACCTGCTTAGTCTAAACTTATAAAAACTGTAGGAGTTCTGTGCTATTTGCCTGGCAATGGGCGGTTGTAAAAAGTATTAAGAGCACGGGTGCCAATAATCATAGCACATGTGTTTTTCACTGAAGTAATAATTTCTACACTCTTTTTTTTTTGAATAATTTCAATGTGAGATTATTGGATTATCATGGAGTGTCTTTCTATAACAACAGCTTTTAAAAACTTTTTCAATCAACTTTGATATGGTGATGTTTTCTTTAAAAAGATGTTTGTTTAACATTTCTGAAAGCGTCTGTGATGTATGTAAATTGTCCATTACAAAATTTAAGGTAAATGAGTCTACTTTTTTAAGACAAGTGATAAAAGGAACTAATTTGCCCCTTGGACATTTACATGCAACATTACACATGGAAATAAACAGCAACAGCCTGCTGTGATTCAGTGATAAATGAAAACTTTTATCACCCATTAGCAATTATTGCTAATTCTTTGGTGTAAAATTAAAAAATAAAATTAAAAAATACAAGAATAATATTAATAATAATAGTAATATTATCAACAGTAATAATAATGATAATAATTATAACAACAGCAACAACAACAACAATTATAAGATTAATAATAATGATAATAATAACAATAATAACAATAAAAACAACAACAACAACAACAACAACAACAATAATAATAATAATAATAATAATAATAATAAACACTTTAGGATGTGCTGTCATGGTACTCAATGTCAATGTCAATATTTGCATCGCACCATAATGGATTATTTTCTTGCAAAATGCATTTTATTTCTTACATATTACTGTAAAGTTAAGGCAATAAAATTGCAATGCAGGTTCAGTGATTCATTTTCTGAAGACTGTAGTGTAGAGCGGGGATTTGTTTCCTGAATGAATGATGCTGATCCTATGCTTTGTATTCCTCATCCCAGTTTCTGACTGAGGAACATGTAACTCTCTAGATGCTTGAGATATGCATTAAGAGTGTAGTGAGCACACATGCAGGGAGAAAAGAATCTTAAGAATAAACAAATATGCATGTGCAAATAATTACGTCATTCAAGGTGAATTACGGAATCAGATCTACAGCAAGATTACATAGCTATGTTGTTGGCTGCAGATTTACATACAGAAATATAGTATGTGGTCAGTATGGTGAGGTAGTGGTAAGCACAGCAAGAGGGTTCTGGATTCAGGTCCCAGGCCCTGTGAGGGCGTTTCTGTGTGGAGTTTGCATGTTCTCCCCATGCTTGATTGGGTTTCTTCCAGGTACTCTGGTTTCCTTCCACAGTCCATGCACATTAGACATTAGGCTGTTCCAATTTGCCCAATTTCCAAAATTAATGGTTGCGTGTGTTGCCCTGCTATGGACTGGTGAGCTGTTCAGGGTGTACCTTGCCTTTGCACAGAGACCTCTGAGATAGGCTTAGGTCTCCCCAGAGATAAAAATGAGCTATTTATTTAGTTTATTTATTTAGTCTGGTACATGAATAACAATATAAATAATACACATTGTTACTGTTGTAACCTGATGCCTCAAAGTGATGGGTTGCTGATTTGTTCGGGATGCAGAATGACATTCTCAAGGAATTACTTATACATAGGTATTAATTTAGTCCTTAAAAAAATAAATATTTTATATAACTGCAAGACAATTACATGGATCAAAATGATTCAACCGATTAAGCGTTTTAATCTAACTGCCGTCCCCTAATGCGCTGTTTAACTCTTATGAATTATTGTCTTGCTCAAGCATCATAACCCAGCGCTCTTTCTCTATCACACACACACACACACACACACACACACACACACACACACACACACCCATGCCAAATGATCAAGACTGCAGTAATTTATTGTCCCTCTTTAATGTGCCCAATCTCGAATGGTATAGTTGCTCTTGGCTGCAGGTAATGGGCAATAGTCTAATTTAAGAAGGTAAACAAGCCAGTTCAAACAAAAACAAAAACAAAAGAAAAAACCTCCTGTAATGAATTGCAAGAGACTTAACTATCCTCATCTCAATAATGTGCAGCCAAATGTAATTAAATGCCTACTACATTACAAAGACTACATAAAAAGCATGATGTAATCTGTTTACTGGTTTGTCTTTCAGTGCCCAGACATAAACAAATGCATTTTACCATTTAGCAAACATTGTATCATTAAAGATTTTATGATTAGCTTTTACAAAAAAGCAGTTTGTAAATTCAGGGCAGCTCAGAGGCTTACAGCAGGAATTTGCAGTGTCTTGGGGACTCGTGATTATCTGAGGTAGTGACACCAGATTTGTCATGTCATGTCATTCTCTGATATGAAAATGACATCAGGCAAAAATGGGGTATTCCATGTGTCACGCCGAATAAGGCGGATGCAAAGATGGCGAACTTATATAAAATGGCTTATTTACAAACCAAGAAAATCACAGTTCAAGTTCAATGTCAAGCATTTTTCTGGCATTTAATCTTTCTGCATGAAGCTGTGCATGTTCTCCCTGTGCTTGTGTGGGTTTCCTCTGGGAAGTCCCAGAGAACTTTCATCACAGTTCAAAAACATTCATGTGAGACTAATTGGCTGTTCCAACTTGCCCCTAGGTGTAAGTGTGAATGGTGTTGTGTGTTCACCCTTTGATGGACTGACAAGCTGTTCAGGGTGCAAACCGCTTTCACTCACAGTCAGCTGAGAGAGGCTCCAGCCTCCCTGCGACCCTAGTAGGGAGGCTGAGAGAGGCTCCAGCCTCTCTGCGACCCTAGTAGGATTAGGCGGTTTGCAAAATGAGTGAATGAATGAATGAATGAACTATGAAACAGTAATCAAAATAAAGGCATTTTATATTTTTGCATAAAAGGAGTGCCTTGCGTCTTCCCATTTACCACTAAACTTACCGTTCCCCACACCAAAGAGCACCTTTAGTAATGTTTTTATTTATTTAATTTCTGAGCACTTTGGGATGTTTTTCTTTGTGATTTATTTATTTATTTGTTCTTTGTGTGTTGTTGCCATGTGATTGGCTGATTGGATAACTGCATGAATGTGAACATGTACTTAATATACTGGAGATAAAAGCTTACTAAAGTTTATGGTAATATCTTGGTATCTGTTAATTTATGCAGGTTGCTTGTTACAAATGTTCTAGATACAGCCACTCGGGGGAAAAATCATAAAAAAAAAAAAATACAAATATATATATATATATATATATATATATGAGAGAAATATTTCTTAGCATGGACTGTACTTATTGAAAACATGAAAGTGATCCATTCTGCTTCAACATCTGCTTTGAACTTGTCAGGAACACTGAAAGTAAGGCAGGAATACACAATAGCCATGACACCAGTCCACCATAGCACACTACACAAACATGCACCCATACCCACATTCATACAGTACCTAAGGGCTTTTTAGAGAAGCCAGCACACCTACAGTACAGGGACATGAGGTGGAGGTTAGGGTCATAAGAATTGGCACAGAGGGAGAACATTTGGAAAAAAAAAAAAAAGAAAAAAAAAGACAGTAACTCAAACTCAGGGTTGAATGAAAGTACTAAAGGTTGAACAGTTAAAAAGCTGGCTAATTAGACAGGTACCTATAAAATGACACTGCTACTAAACACCCACATAAAAAAAAGAAAGAAAACACATTAAAACTTCAAGTTTGTTTCTCAAGTATCCAAAAGGCCATGTTAATATAGCTGGATTTTCCTCAGAGGGGTTTTCAGCACGATTTGGAAGCAGTACATTTTTTTGCAAGTCAACTTGCTACTCTTGAGACTTGCAGTCCCAATTAGTCTTTATCTGGCTCTGCGCGGGGTAATGCAAAAGCAGAACTGGTTTTCTAGCCCAAGCTGGCAAATGTTGTGATTAGATGCTTCTGAATTGCAAATTGAAGATAAGCAAGATTCACTTTAAAGTAGTGTATGTGTATTAATACAGTAAGTTAATGGTAGAGTGTTTCTTTTTTTTTTTTGGGGGAATAGGAAGAGTTTGCTGTTATCTTTTGCCAGGCAAAATGGAGCTCACTACTGCAGCCCGCTAATGCCTTTTTCATTTGCACCTTATGGTTTATAACTGCTCAGGCTTATGCTTAATTCAAAATAAATTGTCATTTAAATGAAGTTCGTTAAAAGTGAATGCAGAAAGAGCTTTCATGCTAATCATGTACATCAAGGCGGCTGCCATTCACTCGGGTCAAGCAAAAAACTTCAACATACTTCCCTTGCCTTGTGGCCTGGACTATGAATAAAGTGTTTTAATATATCATCTAATACATTAGTATTTTATCACCACAATGTACCCAGGGATTGCAACAGGCAGGCGGACATTCCACATTGAAAAAAAAGGTAATTGTTTATAGATATGCTATAAAAAGTAACTACCTCTCACTGAAATTGTTGATCAGTATGATAAATTTCTTGCTAGGTGCGTACGCTAGATGCATAGCTGGCATTTGATAACCCAGTTACCTGCAAGGGGACAGCAGTAACACCCCGGTGACAGTGGGGCTTGAAACCCTGACCTGGACTGATTTGGGTCAGTATGCGATTATTATTATTATTTTATTTTATTTTATTTTATTTTATTAATTAATTATTAATAAATTGGGGGGGTATACAGCCTTTAACTGTACAAAGGGTTCTTGAAGATATTACAACAATACAGTTTTGTTTCGAGTATCAAAAGTAATTCCTCACATTTGTGCAATAAAATGTCACCCCAGGCATCTGGAAGGCTGAGATTATGGCTAAGCATCTGTGCTAGTCTGACAATTAGCTGCCCTTGATTTACACAATAATACATTTTGTTGATTTATTCATACCTTCTTCTTCAGTACGTGCTTTATTCTGTTCAGGATCGTCACTGATTCAGAGTCTAAGAACGCGAGGAGGGGTCCACTGTGTACAGGAGGCTAGCAGACACACAACTGAAGGGTAACTGAGCATAGCTAAGTTAGCACTGAGATTTTTGTGAGATGGAAGAAAAACCGATAACCCAGATGAAACCCTCATGAGAACATACAGAGACCAAAGAAAAAGATTAAAAACATTTATTTATGTCTTTAATGTAAAGCTGTCTTACCAACAGAAATGTCCAAGTTCTTGCTATAATACTGATACACTAATAAATACATGGGTTTATTGAGAGGTCTGTGGATGGCTGATGACTCAAACATTCTAAATGAGCCTTGTGTGGAAAGAATTCATTGTTGTGGGGAAAAAAAGAATCTGGAGGAGAGACTGAAACATTTACTGGTGACCTTTTTATTTTATAAGGGTCTGTGTCCATTTGCAACTTCAATATTTTTCTTGAGGGGTAACAAAAGGTCAACTGTACCCATTGTTATACAAAAAGAATGTTTGCCACCATGTTACATTTAGTCAATCAGGTCAAGATTTTACAAAAAAAAAAAAAAGAAAGAAAGAAAGAAAGAAAGAAAAAAAGAATGATGCTTAATTGGACATCAGCTCATGCTGGAAAAATGCCCACTAGCAAGCAGCAAAATATGCCGTAGTGGTAAGAGGTAGCTACCAGATATAACCATTTAAATGTTAAATATGAAATTAATATCCAACATTTTCCCCACTTAGATGATGAACAAAAGACCCAGCCTAAAGAAATGCACTGATTTTGATTCCCTTCACTTTGAAACAGTAAATGATCTACCTCATTACTCGGCTGTTTTGGCCCGAGGGGTATAATGTGAATTGATTGCCCAGATTTTTATGTTCCTCATTGTCTGTTTTTTTCTTTTATGATACCTTTTTTTTACTACAATGATGAGCTTCCTACAATAAAATAAAGAAAAAGAAGTTAAGAGGTTGGAATGTTTTTGAAAATTAGATCAAAAGCATGTGTAACCATTCCAGGATGCCATGATTGAAAGTTTTTTAGCTGAGTTCAGACTTTTCAGTCTATAAATTTAAAATATCACAAATTGCCTCACCAAGCTCTGCACCTGCGATGAGCTTCTTTGGCCTTAATAATGGTTGCTCGTGGAAATGATTGCAGACAGAAATGCTAATGAACTGTTAATTTTATATCTATATCTCAGAGGGTCATAATCATAAAAGGGAACCCGAATATGGACATCTCTCTCTCACGACCATATGCATGCAAACAGAAAAAGGTTCTTGTCCACCTTCAAAAATAATTACATCACACAGAGCACTGACCGCCTTCTGGTAATATAGGCGCTACAATTAGATAGCTAATTTGGAATTAGTTCTGGATTACTGCTTCTTTATGTTATTAAACACATAAATCAAAGACCTGCCTTTGGAAAAAGAAAACGCAACTGGGCGAGCTGCTGAAAGACCTCCTGAGACATGTACGTCTCGACTCACCGAGTGTAGAGATCGAGATTTTTTCCTCCATGACCCTTTTTTAATGTCATCATCACATGCGTGACAAAGCACATTATTATTTGGAGGATTTAAACAAGAATGCATATGATTCAATGCAAAATACTCCAGAGAGATATTGCTGTGAATTAAGATATATAAAATGAGCAACATTGCTCTATTACAGCTAAGTATAATGGAAAAAAGTAAATAATTACTCACATAAAAAGACATGAACACAATTTTCTTTCAATCAGAGTGAATGAATGAATATGTTCTTGTTGATTTCTGTACAGTATAAAAGGACATGGCTTGGACCATCCCCTGAGTAAAGCATGGGCATGGTAGCATCACAGTGAGTCTTAAACGCTATCATTAGTTTCTTTACTGACTAATGCCTGGACATGGCTTTAGGATGAGGACCGCTAGGCAGCATCATGGTTGTGTCATATTGCTTCGGTTTTATTAACATAAAACTAGAAGAAAAACTGTGAGTGTGGTGAACTTGAAGGCTGCTTAAATGCGCAAATACATTGTGCATGTTGAGAGACAAGTGGAGGCCAGCATCAAGCGCCAATTTCATGTTGTTAGGAAACAAGCTGAGGCTAGCGGCTAGGGCCAATTTCTACTGAATTCTTTATTTTATTCATTGAAATGTTATTGCATTTCTAAGTTAAATAAGTTTTCTCGCGTCTTTTCACAGCTTCAATCAAATTCTTATGATTTGATGGTCAATTTCGCCTCTGCAAAGTCATAAAAATGTGCTTATCTACCTGTATCGACGAATGTATGAGTGCCATGGTGTACGAACTGGAAAACCATATGCTGGTTGTCTGCTTCTGTGCTACACTATACAAACACATAGCTGGATACTATCACCACAAATAACAGCTCATTGATTTCAGACAAATGCAGGAATCAAACTCGATCTGTTTTTTTGAGTATATTGAGACACTGTGAAAGCTTCGTGCTGATACGTGACTTATTTTTAGTTCTCATGCTGAAACAACCAGATTGGAAACAGACCGAGGAGAGAGATCTTCAGTAAAAACTAAGAAAGACTGGGTGGTCTTAATGATGCACCACATGATACTTAAAATTGTGAATGTTTTTGTAACCAAACCCTGAATTTAGTCTGTTCTAGAGTTTTGTCCCAAACATACTTTAATAGTGCCTTTTTTTTAAATAAATGCATGCCTAATAATCTCCAGGTTTTTTTTTTTTTTTCCAGAATCAGGTAGAGTACATACTTTCTCCACACCGCCGACTCTGTTCAACTTATTATGCATGCAGTAATTTGTATAATCTTAAGTAATTCCATTTCAGTTTCTGGTTGTACCAGTAAGGAATGTGTGTGTGTGTGTGTGTGTGTGTGTGCCGCCAGTTTAGCATAATGTGCATCAGACTAAGCTGAGGATGTGGATTTTCTATCCTTTTTTCTACATGGTGATAGTTGGTGTTGTTGTAAGGATGGCACATGGCATATTGGTTTGCACATCTGCCTCACACCAAGAACGTCCTGAGTTTGAGTCCCAGGTTCTGGCATTTCTGTTTGAAGTTTGTATGCTCTCCCCATGCTTGTTTGGGTTTGCTCGGGGTTTCCTCCCACAGTCCAAAGACATGCGCATTAGGCTAAGTGGCTGTTCCAAATTGCCCCAGGTGTGAGTGTTGCCCTGTGGTGGTCTGGCGAGCAGTTTAGGATGTACCCCGCCTTCACCCAGTGTCGGCTGAGATAGGCTTCAGCCTTCACACGACCCTAATTAATTTAATAAAGCGGTTCAGCAAATGAGTTAGATGAGCAAATAAATTGTTGTTGTTGTTATTATCATTTTTGTATTAATATTATTGTATGATGTTTTCATTTATCATACCAGCCTACATAGCCATACAAATGTCTCTTGATGGCAGTGTGTGATGACCTATCTATCTGTCTATCTATCTATCTATCTATCTATCTATTTTTTTTGCTTTAATAGATCACACAAATACAATTTTAGATATCTCTGGTTCAAATACTTGAAGTAAGCCTTTAGAGTGAATTTTTATTATAAAATCTATACAAACAGGGTGGGTTGTGTTCCTGCATTCTATTTCCACCACTTTTTGTGAAGCTGTAATTAGAACTGACTGTCATTAATTGTTTGTTTGATATGAACGGCAAGGGAAGGCTTGATTTATGATTGGGAGGTGACAATTTGAGGGCTGCTGAGAGATAAGGAGGGGGTAATTACTGCAGGAAAAAGCCACTACCAAAGGATAGTAATGAAGCAAGTGTCCAAGGATCACTTAAAAAAAAAAAAAAACGAGGGGGGTGGGGGGTGGGGGTGGGGGGTTATGCTAACTACAAAGCCTCTCTGATGATGATAATAGCACTCTCCAGTAATAACGTACAAAATGGTTGCTGCAGCTTCATCAGCAGGCGTCTTTGACCAAAGAGGTAAAAGAGAAGTCAAGCCTTCAGCCACTAAGCCAGCTCTCCTGCCCATAAAAACATGAGGGATGAAGGTGAATACCATAAAACAGTGCTGTTTAGGGGCTATTCCTAAAAGTTAGGGAGTTGCAATGCTCCAAACTTTTTATCTTTTAAAAACATCATCATGGAGACACTGAAGGAACTAAAGCACATTGAGACAAGATAAAAATTCTCTTTTATCTGGGGGGAAAACTCCCCAGAAAACTTCCTGATGACAGGTCAGGACATGTTCGGTGGGATGGAATGTACTCACAGCTTCTTTGTTCACACATACCCCTGTTACTATCTTATCCCAAAGCCAGAAACTTTGTATTATCATGCCAAAAGTATTTCTCAGATATTTTGCCAAACTGCAAGGCAGGAGCCTTTAAAAACTGGCCCAAAGTAATAAATAAATCCAAAAAGAATAGCTTGTCTTGGGAAACCCGATGGGAAGCATTTCATGGGCAAGACTTAGCAATCATGTGAAAGGAAAGCAATTAGACCTGAAGAGCACCTATTGTTTTGTGGATTATCTAAGCAGCCCCATGCATTAGTCATGTCATACTACTCTCTGTATTTCTGCATAAGCACCAGATACTAATTCTGCATGTTCACGCTTTTAGAAAGCGGATGGGATATGTATTAAAGCACGAATTAAAACATGACAGTGGCTAAAATGGATTATTTTTGCTATAACAGCACAGAGTGTTGTGCTGCTCCTAAACCATGACCAAATGGCAAAGATTACAATTTTCATTTCATTATCTGTACTGCTTAACCTGTATAGGGTCACAAGGAAGGTGGAGCCACTCCTAGCTGACTCTGGGCAAAATATGGGTACACCCTGAACAGCTTGCCAGTCCATTGCAGAGCCAATACAAATAAACAAC
The DNA here is from genome assembly GCA_028564935.1 of Neosilurus hyrtlii. Classification (NCBI taxonomy): domain Eukaryota; kingdom Metazoa; phylum Chordata; class Actinopteri; order Siluriformes; family Plotosidae; genus Neosilurus; species Neosilurus hyrtlii. The sequence continues at coordinate 17,362,414 of JAOUQZ010000001.1, forward strand.
CATTCACAGTCAGTGGCATTTTGGAATAGCTAATTAGGTATCTACACCCTCATATTGTAGGAGGAAACCAGAGCACCCGCAAGCACTGCAAGAGTGTGCAAACTCTACACAGATATACACTCAACACTTGAACCTTCTTGCTCTGACGCAAGAGTGCTGACTACTACTCCACCGTACCACGTCCAGATTACAATCTGTAGTTCATTAAGAAAAGATACATTACAAGTTTTAATTAATTCATACTTCTTAGTTCATCTTCTGGAACTTCCTTGAAATAAGTTCCTTTGTAATTCCTCCGATAGTGTCTGTTTTTTTTCCCTCTCTCTTGAAGTTAATAAGACAAAAAAAGAGAGCGGGTCACATTATTAAGAATATATTATATTAAGCAAACTCCTCGGTCTTGAAATGCAGAAGACTTTCACACAAAAGTGCTGACACTGGACACACTGGAGACACTGACGCTGAAGAAATATTAAATAAATATCTCCTACAGAGAAACATGGATTATGAAGTTTATCCACCATATACATCTAGATGGTTACTATACAGTTGAAATGACAACATGCATTGCCTGACAATCAATCAATCAATTAAGCAATAAAGAAATAAATAAATAAATCCATAAGGAAATAAACAAAAGCTTTGAACCCTATATATATATATATATATATATATATATATATATATATAGGAGCACCTTTAGCCTTGATTACAGGTTATAATTGCTATGGTTTTATTGCTTCAGTTGGTCTGGTCGAGGCTCAGCATCATTATGCGGCAATAAAATGAAATGAAGTGCACTGAATGACCAGCTTATCTCAACAAAGGACTTTTTCTTTCTTGATGGCATGGATATAAAATTGGGGCTTGAATAGTGAAAGAGTGGTACAAGGAGCACAAGGAATCATATTCACATATGAACTGGCACCGCAGAGTCTTGACCTTAACCACATTAAAAGTCTTTGGGATGTGCAGCAGTAGACTTTATTGAGTGGTTCAATTTTCCCATCATTAGTTCAAGACTTCAGTGAAAAATGAACCCACTTCTGGATGGAAATAAACATTCTAATGATGCTTATGTTTTTTCACGACAACGCCATGGCGACTACATGCTATAACCAAGGCTAAAGACAGTCCAACAAAATTAGTTAGTGTGCATCACTTTTCTTTTGGCTGGGTAGTGTATTATAATTTGTATACCAATTATAATCTATCGTTCATGGTACACAAAGGTCTACTGTCCAAGCTGTGGTGTTATGCACAGTCAAGCTACAGATTCTGATTCAAGAATTCAACAGTTATGATATCACAAAAAAAAAAAAAAGAAAAAACTATTAAGAATGGTCAGTTTTCTTTTAAAGTCTCCCAGCATGCATATCATAAAACTAAACAAAACGATATTAAGATCGATTAGCAACATGTGGTAAACATCATGGAGTGAGAAGAACAGATCAGGCGTCTCTTTTAATCCTGTTCCTTCAGCTCTACTGAGCATATACTTGTTCACCTCATCCGAGACAATCTCTCAGAAGCCAAATCCCATATTACCTTTGTTATTCATGTTCACTGAAAAGCTGCTATGCTTGTGTTTGATGTTCATGGATGGTGCACGGCTCCTCTTGGATAATGAGGACAGGCTGAAACATCCGGCTACAAGCACAGTCCATTTAGTCCATTAAATCACAAGAGAGCCAGTGTTCTCTCCACCCCAACTGCGAGCCCTTCAACTCACAAGATGCAGAAGACACTACTTTAAGAAGATATAAGCAACCTTACCAGAAATAGAACAGATGGTATGCTCTACAATGCACAACCAAAAGAGCAACCAGTTTCTTTTTCTTCCCAGGGAGATTTGCACATAGATATGTTTTTGTGACAGATTTGAGTTCTTGAGGAAACCCTTAATATCAGCAATGTTCTGGCGCTTTTTCTTACTGTTTCCATCTGTTAACATGTTCTTGCCTCTTCTTTCTTTGTATTAATAATCATCAAATGGAGGTCCAGATACTTCTTATTAACCAAACGTAAGGTCGGTACAGAGAAATCTCAGCCCAACGTCTTAGTAGAGACCAAGCCTAAGGCGAGGTCTGTACAAAAAGACCAAGGGCTGAGATTTTTCTGTTCAAACCGAGCAATCTAGTTGAAAGTGGTAGTTGAAAGTGGTTTACGGTGTGCCATTTAAAATAATGTCTTTTTTCAATTCACTTCAGGCGTTTTTACTTCCGCACTTCTGAGCAAGGTGTCTTCATCTGTGTCGGTAATGGCTTTGGTCACTTTAGGCTTGTTTCCCTTCCTGAGCTGAACAAGAGCTTTCTGGCGAACATTGAGTACTCTGGGGACTTCATAGACTCTTTATCCTTTAGGATATTCCCTGTATTACCTTTGCTTTTCATGAAAAAGCTGAATTCTTCTCTAGAACCTGCTAATCATAATTTATAGCCATAAACAGTTAGCTTGTGGTTACCTTTCAGTCCAGTACATTTTAAATGTATGGGAATACCCCTGCTTTATCCAGAATCAGGAAAAAATATTACAACAGAATTTATTTGTGAACCATAAACAGTACAAGAGCCATTTTGAAAGCCTTCAAGTAAATATCTGTGCCAGAACCAACATAGCTTGGGCCTAATGGAAAAGTTTTTCACTTGATTTTCAAAAAGAAGAAAGTTCTGTCCTGGTATTGAGACTAGTTAAGCCACTCCCAGATGTTACCGGGCCCTCCAGGACCTCAGCGCTTAATGAGGTGTACGTTGGCTGCCTGCTAGGATTACTCCACCTTGAGTGCCCATCGTTCCCAATTGGAAGTCTCGGATTGCGAAGTTTTTGAACAAAAGCTCTGGACTGTTTAGAGTCATGAGAGCACTCCACCTACGCCACCACTTCTTGCATGCCTCGCAGACTCCTACGCATGTATAAACACACACACACATATACACGAATACACTCCCACACTGCCCATTACTCTGGTGAAGAAAACAGCTTCATCAGAATTCTCCCCATCGTCTGGCCCCGAGAGCCTCTCGGTTAGGCTGGGATTGGACAAGGTTCATTACCCCGCTTTGATGTGTTTCTTCTTTCAATTTTACAGCCCTGCACCTTTTCCCTAGTCAGGATCAACCCTTAGCACAGATAAAGAGCAACACTTCACATAGACATTGTGAGGGGGAAAAAAAGCGGCTTTCTCCTCAGGCCTCAGTTTTATTTTAAGCCAGAAAGATCACTCAAATGCAGGTGACTCCTTTGGCTTCTGCTTCAGAATAACATGGTCAGTGGTCCAGTAACTTTCCACAGGTCTATGGTTAAAGAAGCCAACATACCATAGCTACCACATCAGATTATTTCATTAACTAACTGAGCATCCAAGAAAAGTCAACATCAAGTAGAAGTGACCAATCAGATAGCATTATTTTGCCAAAGCACTTAATTCTACTCATGGGGTCATGGGGAGGATAGAGCCTATCTCCACCGACTCTAGGCAAAGGCAGGGTATACTCTGAACAGCTCATTAATCTATTGCATGGTCAATGCCCACAACCATTCACACTCAAACTTGCTCCTAGGGGCAATTTGGAACAGCCAAATAGCCTAAAGTGCATGTCGTTAGATTATGGAAGAAAACAGGCGTACCAGGAGGACACCCATGCACACGGGGAGAACATGCAAACTCCAAACCAAAACGAACTTGTGGAGCCTGAGACACGAACCTGGGTTTTTGAGGTGGACATGCTAACTATTAATTTAGCTATAAACCAATCACTCGGACGGGATAAGTGTCTCCGAGATGACTCTCAGTCCCCATCAGCACAGCAACTCTGAAAACCATAACTCCAAAAACACAGGGCATTTCAGTGTCTAGGCTAGAGTCTTGTTTAAGCCGCTAAGTGTGGAAGAAGGCAGTGCTAAAAAAATTGTAAAAATCCTTTTTTTAAAGGTCTATTAAACTCCCCAATGCTCTTACAATTTTGGTTAAATTTTAATTTCACTAGGATGTGTGATGTTGTAAACATTATTGGAGAATTAATCAAGCACATCACCCAGTCAATCGGATTTCCTGTTCCAAAAAGGAAATCAATCTACTTACGTAATAAAATCAAATCTCAAGCAATTTCATGTGGTCTTTAATATGTACATCACCACATAAGGTGCTTAAAATAAATAGTAATGGCACAACAAGAATGTCAAGTTTTGAATTCCAGTAAAAATGTCAAAGGCGGTATCTGACCTCTCCCCTAACAAGGCTGAAATGTTTGGGCTAAGGGTGGAGGAAAATGAATGAGACTGGGCTTTGAAGGTTGCCTTTTAATTTTGCAGGTCTTGCCTTTACCGTCTCCCTTTTGCAAGAGGGAGGACAAAATGTGGCCTGATGAGGTCACATCCACCGCTGTTGCCCCAGCAACGTCTAATTGCTTTGCCCTGAAAAAATGCCGCTGTTTTGTTTATCTCTCTTTCCTCTTTTCTTCCATGGCTCAGATACATTCAGTCGAATTTCAGTGTGTTCACTAATCCTTTTGTAAGGCCCATAATCATGTGGTTTCATTTGCTGCATCAGAACATGAAGTAGGCAATAGTTTTGTAGAGAGAGACCACATGTTTTCTTTAATGTCAGCTTTTTCAGCACTCTGTTTTTTTCTTTTTCTTTGAACCGGACATCACCCCACCTTTTAATTGACTATATAGTACAATAAAAAACTTTGACTGCAATATGTAAATTTTCTATTGATCTATTTAACCCACTACAGAGCGAGAGACAGAGAGAGAGAGAGAAAGAGAGAAAGAGAGAGAGAGAGAGAGAAACAGAGATATAGGGTGGCACCGTTGCATAGTGGTTAGCATGTCCACCTCAGAGTAAGAAGGTACTGGGCTAAACTGGGCATTTCTGTGTGGAGTTTGCATGTTTTTCCCTTGCTTCCATGAGTTTCCTCCAAGTACTCTAGTTTCCTCCCACAGTCCAAAGACATGCACATTACTCTAGCGAGATGTTCCAAATTGACCCTAGGTGTAGATGTGAGTATGGATGGTTGTGTGTATTTGGAGAAAACCCATACAAGCATGGGAAGACCATGCAAACTCAACACAGAAATGCACGGATCCAGGAATCAAACCCAGTACCTCTTCGCTGTGATTCGGACGTGCTAACCACTACACCACTGTGCCACTAACCAAGGACATGCGCATTAGGCTATTGGATATTGGCAAGTGTAAATGGCTGTCTGTCTGTGTTGACCACGTGATGATCTGGTAGGTTGTTCATGGCACCCCACCTTCACCTGGTTTCAGCTCGGATGGGCTCCACTCCCTCAATTTCACCTGCAATTGGGTTAATGCCAGTGTTCTGTGTGTGTGTGTATATATATTTATTTACATACACACACAGAACACTGGCATTAACCCAATTGCAGGTGTAAACCAGATATCTCAGTAGGTTCTTATTATACAATGAGAAAGTCCAGCTTGATCCAGCTATCATTCAGCAACTGGCTGTATAAACGTTTAGATCTACACCCATTTTTCACAAGTCGATTAAGCTTCACCAGCTGAAATGTTTCAATCAGAGTGACTGGAATGCCCGTGGGCTCACTCGAGAATTGCTGCAGTAGAACTCAAGACTGCATAACTATGGCCTTTTGTTTGCCAAGGGTACCAGAGGACACATCTGACATGCGAGCATGGCTTTGGATTTCATTTCGCTATGAAATGAACTTTGTCCATGGCCTTTACTGCACTCGTGGCTCTTCAGTGCCAAGAGGAGGGTGTCAAGTATGCCAGCCTCAGAGGAATGCATGGGAACAAGCGAAGGGAGGCTCACCTCCCCCGCCAACACTTTATCCGAGAAAACGGTAATGCAGCTACATTGGCACGTTTCACCAGAGGAACAATGAGATCTCATGACTGCAAGCGCGTATAAACGAGTACATACTACACTTCATATAAAAAGGTATGAAAGGTTCTGGTAAGGGACTGAGAGAGGGTTTATTTCGCTTCAAAAATCTCCAGAGGATTAACAATGGTGGCATGTTTTATTCTTACTGACGCAACTCTCTGGAAATTTCTTCAAAAGCAATTCTAGAGGGATGACTGAAGCGCAGCCAAGTAAAATATTTCATCAAGCATGCTCTAGTGAATAGATGCACAAAGCAGACATTTTTAATCATCATAAAGTCTGAGCATAGCATCATTAACATGGTGAGCAATGGATCTCCAACAACAATGACTTATATTACTGAACTGAAGAGTCCAACTGACACTGGCAGAACTCATTCTTAATTTCATTTTCTGATTCTTTATGTATCTTTATGTGCTATCAGCGGGAACAAGCAGTAGTTCTAGTAGGCATGACGAGCAGGCAGTTTGAAGTAAACTGTGACATGCTGAAAAGTAAATGGGTTGTAAATACTCATAATAATAATAATAATAACAATAATAACAATAATAATAATAATAATAATAATAATAATAATAATAATAGATAGATAGATAGATAGATAGGGTATATAATATGGTAAATATATATAATGCTATAGAATATAGTGGAATATTGAATGTGGTTAGACCATTTGACCTCAATATAAAATATATAAATATTACACTACCAATTAAAGGAGAAGAACATGTTGACAACTATTCTCAATTAGATTAATAGCTGCTATTTTAACAATTTCATGGGTGGGTAATTGGAAACTGAACCTCAGAATGATGTGATCAAGGCACAAGTTAAAATGGAGAAGTGCGGCTTTAAACAATTATTTTTAGTATTTCAGGTGTTTGTGCTTTAATATATTAATCCCGGTACATTTATATTTTCCCACTAGACAGGCAATAATTTTAACCCGAGCCTTTTGACACCTCCAACACAAATCTGTTAATAGATATCATGAATGTGAAAAAATGTCCTATACATGTTAACCTGGGTATTGATGACATCATTCAGAGACTCAATTTTCACAGAACTGCCCAGAATATGTTTAAAACAGAATCTATCAGCCTAAGATATTGCACACAGGAAGACATTATTCTATAAATTTAAATGGAATTAGCTTTTTTAAGCACTGTCTTCACTTTTAACTAGTCATCCTTGAATTTTTTTATTTTTTTTTTAAAGAGAGAGAGAGAGAGAGAGAGAGAGACCATACTCTTATTTAAAGACATTTCTTATCTCCTGAACGATTTTTATAGATACAATGATGAATTAACTTAAATTTAACTCCAGGCATATTAGATAAGTGTTCAGTGCGCATGTAACCTGTTAGTCATAATCCTTTGGGCTTAAGTAAGCACCTCTAAATTAAGTGCAAAACACTCGTGCATTTCTGAAGGATAGTCAGTGTTATCATTAGCTATCGGCCATCATTACTGCTAAAATTCACAGACAATGAATTCTGGAAGTGTTCCTGAGTCCATGCCAGGTTTTAGTGCATTGCCCCCTGAGGGCCTGAAGATCACAGGCATCCAGTATTGACGTACAGTCTTGCCTCTTGCACACAGAGATTTCTACAAATTCATGGAATCTTTTGATGATATTACATAACGTAAATGATTAGATATTTAAAGTCTTTGCAATTCTAATTGAGGCACATTATTCTGAAATTGTTCCACAATTTGTTTTGCAAACTTGTGAACCTCTGCTCAGATGCTCTTTTTATACCCAATCATGTTTCAGACCTGTTGCCAAATACACAAATTAGTTTACAGAATGGATTTCCAGCTGTTTCTTTTGAGTGGCATTTACTTTCCTAGCGTTTTGTTGCCCTCCCCCAACATTGAGGCCTGTAGCTGCCATCAAATTCGAAATCAGTAATGTATGTATGTATGTATGTATATATTTATTTATTTATGAATGATGAACTACTTTTTTTCATTAACTACTGTATTCCATCCCGCAACTCTAATTAGGAATTAGTGGTACAGTTAATGAACGATGATACACTGTTTTCCAAATTAAACTACTGGTCAAACATTTCAGTACACCCCTAATTTTATTTCATTATTATTATTTTTTTTTTTCAAGCTTTAAAAACTTTTACATAGTTCAGGTTCAGTAAATGTGACCTAAAAAAGGAACAGAGGTAAGCAGTATGTCAGAACTTCTTCAGGGGGTAATAATAATAATAATAATAATAATAATAATAATAATAATAATACTGTAATAATATTAAAAACTATTACCAATACTAATAATAATGATAATGATAAATAAATTATTAAATAAATACACATGTAACAGATGGCAGACTTCAAATCATAGAATGGCAGCAGAGTGTCCAGACAAACCCCATCGAGCTGGTGGACAGAAGGGTGAAGGCACGGTTCTGAATGTCCACAACAGTATTAGGAAGCACTTCCAGAGCAATATTTGATTTGCATCGCTGAAAGAACACCATGTTCATTTGTAACATTGGCAAAAGATGCCTACTTTGTGGAGTCAAAAATTTGGACTAAATTGTGTTAAACAGGACAATTCCATGACTACTATATATATATATATATATCTTCAACTGTTTTCCCTCTGCTTTTTCTATATTTTAATTTCAGAGTGCCCTGAGACATTAAACTTAAGTAAAAACTGAAATAAAAGGCATGTTCTGAATTCATACTGTACAGTTATTTAGTAAATAAAGTAAATTTCTAACAGAGGATCAAGTATCTACAAATAATTTAGTATTTTTTTTTTCTCTATGCACCATTAATCCATCTGAAGCCTGTTTCAACAAGAACCAAAAGCTGATTTGGAAAGTATAAAATGACTCAATGACATCAGTCCTTGCTCATCCAATTCAATCAATTCAGTAGCATGCAGCACAGCTGCCTCGTTCCAACACGCTAACAGCTGAGGGGGAAGTCTGAGGAATATAATGCTCGTGTGCTGGCTGCGCAAATCGTCACAACTTGGCTGAGAGATTTATAGTTCTCCGGATTTGTGTAAGGGCCCAGGAATGTGTTCCAATTTCAGTTCTGCCAATCAGACCTAGCTAATGTAATAGCCCCATCTTCCCTGGATGCACACTGCCCCCTCCACCACCACCACCATTGCTGCTGCCACGCACATCCCCATCTCTTACAGTATGCCCACACACATATACACACTTCCAGGCTAGATCAGTAGGAGCCAGTTCAGCAGTGCACAGGTGTCTGCTCAACCATACCTATCAATTTCAGCCACTGAATGGCCAAGTGGGCGCTGGATGAAATCAGGGGCACAGCGGTGACTCCCATAAACATTTTACAAGGATGATTACTTACTGGTTAGACTGGAAGAGCCACCAAGCGCATCAGAATCAATCTCCCAACATCCCCACTCCCCCTGACACAAATCAGCAGCCTCTGTTTTGCATCTTTAATGTGTTCATTAGTGTTTTATAGTGTTCTATGCTCCAGATTGTATGCAAATGCTGAGGCTTTAACTTGGGCTGGTTTCATTTCTAGCCGTGAGCTGCAGATGCCTATTTGGCTCAACAGTCTGGAGTGACTGAATGTTTTATCACAAGCTTCTACAACAATCTTCTTTGCTTTTGCCAAAAGGTTATAATCAATCTAGAAAGCTCTAGTCAGGTTTCAAACAGATACACTGTCATTATTAATATAATATTTCGCAGTAAAACATGTATTAAACTAGAAAATAATGCAACATAAAAGCAGTTTTTAAAGTGCTCCGAGACTTTTGGCCCCACTGTATGTGCAACAGTTATTGACCAAAATAATTAAATAAATGAATGAAAATAAAACCAAATAAAAAAAGGAAATGTTTAGCTTTAAACATTTGGTTTAAAAGGGATAATAATACATCAGTAATAAAAATAGCCTTACAAATATAATCGATGTAAAGTATATTCAAAAAGTGTGATAGAAGAGCGACTGATGCGAACTGATTTTTTTATTATTTTTTTTTTTTGCAATTGCAAATTTTGAAATTTGCATCAAGATGTTTTGCAACTCAACATGAAAGTGAATATTTTGCGGCTAATTTGCAATTGGTTTGCGGATGTTTGGCGATAAAAAGTGAATCTCAATCTGTAAATCAGTCGTGTTTTGTTTGCTTTTTATTTTCAAACCATTCTTTTTATTCATATGTTATTAGTGGGAACAAAATGCGAATAAAATACAAATTATGCCAAAATATAACACTTGTCGCTTTTCCTTGCAAACAAAAAACAAATAATTTGCGATTTCATCTGCAAAATCTGCAATTTTTTAAGACGACTTCACAAACCAGGCGGCCAAAATGTGATGCCGTGAATGTCACATGACCAATTTGAGAATAAAAAGTGACAGTCACAAATTGCCATTTGCGTCAGTCGCATTTCTTTTGCATATCTAGTGTGATCACTCCCTAAGCTTTCTAAACAGTAAAAATCATGTAAAATAATATCCAAATGAAAATGGCAAATTATTGAACTTGTTAAAAGCTACAATTTTATATTAGTGTGTGAGTCTGAGTGTGTGTAATTACAATAAATGTATATAGACACACAAACACATATTATATGCACATACGTTCATTTGGATTTGCATGCCATATTTGTTTCCTAAAGCCATCTAAAAAACCTTCCCTAATAATTACAGTGCATGTGCCAACAATTACAAGTATGTGAATACAGCCAAAAGTGTGAACAATGAAGACATTTATTATCACAAATTCTGGGATTTATCTGATATTCTCATGATTTTATTTCCTTACCATTTCCATTTTTGGCTTAAATGTGAATGGCTTAGCCCAAGTCATAAAGCCTTAAAAATGAAAAGCTGATAAATATGTAATTACAGCAAGAAGCAGGCTCAGTTTGCCTATTATAAAACCTCATTGGTACCCAGAAGAAATAATAAATCAAAAGAGGAATAATAAACTGCCACAGACAGTTCAGCAGGACCTAGCAGCTCTATATCTGGAAGGAAGGACAGCAAAAAATAAAAAAATAAAAAATAAAAAAAATAAAAAAAGAAAGAAAAAGAGAGCGAGAGAGAGAGAGAGAGTCCTCTGGGACTGGGCCGAGGTTGAATGTGTCACAGACAGTGGGTGACATTAAATTTATGATGCAGCAATGCTCCAGGCACACAGCTCCCTGACAGGTGAGCTGAAATTATGAATGAGCTGTGCATGGTGATAACACTGTAAGTATATGGAAACTGAATTTAAAAATAGATGACAGTAAATTCATATATATATATATATATATAAATTGTGGTCATATATATCATGTATATATACACACACACACACACACATATATATATATATAAATTGTGGTCAGCACTCATCTCACATCATGGAGGTCCTGGGTCTGTGGTCGCCAAGTGTGTATCTGTGTATTTTGAGGTTTCTTCCAGGCCCTTAGTCGTCCTCTTACAGTGTAACGATATGCATATCAGGCTATTCCAAACTAGCCATAGGTGTGTATCTGAGTTGGAATTGATGTTTGTCCATGAGAACAGATTCTACAAGGGGCATGCAACCTTTTTCGGTAAGAATGTACAAACATTGCAAAAAAAGCCCTAAAATTGGCCCTGTACATTATGGGTACACAATGTGAGAGCCAGAGATAGAGCAAGCAGAAAGTACAGGGAACAAGGAGCAGTAGTGGAAAGTCTGAATCACCTTTAACCCAAAATACTACATGTACATGGGAAGACATCTACCCAGCATATACCATTTCCTCATCTCAAAAATATTCAATGTGACCTTTATTTAAGACTATGAAACAGCACTAGCTTCTCACATATATTCCACATCTAGATGTATTGTATGTAATATATGGGGGCAAAGAAGTATTTCAGTGTTATCAGAATCAGAAAACTTTATTGATACCGGAGGAATTATGTCCTGGAGTTTCAGGAGGGCATGCCAGACATTAACAATAAGCCTATACAACACAAATGGTTAGTAAAAAAAATAAAAATAAACAAACAAATAATTAAATACTTAAATAATTAAATGAGTGAGTGAATGAATGAATAACTAAATAACCAAATGAATAAATAAATGAATAAATGAGTGAGTGAGTGAATGAATGAATGAATGAATGAATGAATAAATAAAAACATGTATGCATGCAAAAATATGTTGTATTAAACATTTTGGGAGCAGGGCAAGCTTGCTTGCTTATTAATTAATTATTTTTTTTATTTATTTATTTTAGGTAGTTAGTTAATTATTTAGTTAGAAATGTTTTTTTTTTTTTTTTGCACCAAACATATATATATATATATATATATATATATATATATATATATATATATATATACACACACACACACACACACACACA
>JAOUQZ010000001.1:17382857-17393475 GCA_028564935.1 Neosilurus hyrtlii
TCGCCCAGAGTCGGCTGAGATGGGCACCAGCCTCCCCGCGACCCTAATTAGGAATAAGCGGTTTAGAAGATGAATGAATATATATATATATATATTTTATCTTTTTTTTCTTCTATTAATGTAGTAAAAGTCAATTTGGGCACGCACTAAATGCATTTGGGCCATGTGGTTCAGACCATGTTCCTAAATCCCTTTAAGTCTCAGTGGTAGGTCAAGGTCGAGGGGTTCAAGCCCCAGTAACACCAAGCTGTCACTGTTGGGCCCTTAACCCTCAACTGTACAGTTCTATAACTAAGAAAAAAAAAAAATGTAAGTCACTCTGGATAAGAGTATGTGCCATAAATGTAAATATAGCTAACTAGAAAGTGAAGTGCAATTATACAACACAAATGAGTATTATACACTGGTCGGCCAATGTTTCGACAAACTTACTTACTTAACATCATAACATTTATTTCCACCCAGAGTGGCGTTTAAGTTTCATAGACATCTTAAATTGATGACAGGAAAACTGAACCACTTAATAAAGTCTTCTCCAGCACATCTCAAACACTTTCAGTAGAGTTAAGGTCAGAGGTGCCAGTTCATGTGCGAAAATGAGTCTTCATGCTCCCTGAAGCACTCTTTCACTATTTCTTTCAGTTATTTTATATCTGTAAATTCAGGGAGGTTGTTAAGTTTAAGTACATTCATTCAGTACATGTAGGCTTTATTTGATTGCCACATAATGTTGCTGAGCCTCGACCTGAACAACTGAAGCAACTGTGGGCTGTAATCAAGGCTTAAGGTCCAACAAAACATTACAGCAATCTAACTTTTTTTTTCTGGGCTGAGCAGTGAATGCTCCATATTATTTACTGGTGTTTGAATGACTGTTGTGGTGTTTTGTCCATAACACAGAAAATGTTCCCTTTTTTAAAAAAAAAAAAATAATATTAATTCTGTATTTTTTTCTTAACCTGTTCAATTGTGAACAGTGTGCTGGTTGTACTAGCAGTAGTTATATTTTGGCTCCATGTGGGAGCTTTATTTTTATCATTGTTTCCACCAAGCTGTCATATTGTACTCTTCAAAATACTGAAGAAGCCAAAATTTTTGGCCAAAATTGTGTACAAAACGTTTTCAGACACTCGTACGTGTGCAAATTGTCTGACGCTGTGACTAGCCATAACACAGTTCCAGACATGAAGAAACAATCCAATCCATCCATTGTTTTTACAGACAGGTAACATTTTTCTCGATACCTCACACAATTTTCCCTCTGTAAAGTAGTCTTTGTTGTCTGAGAGATGTAGTAGTTTATTCAGTCTGACAGATTTTACTCGAGTTTAGGTGAGTATGTTTTAACAGCTCAAAAAAAAAAAAAAGAGAGAGAGAGAAAGAAATAGAGGTGGTGGGACAATTTAAAAAGGGAGAATCAGCAGTGCCTGACAACACAGCTGGATTGCCTTTGTTCATCCCAAAATGGAGAGGATTAAAAAGTCGAAGACTGTGACTCTGTTTGAAAGGCATGTGAAAGTGTGTAAGATTTCTGCAAGAACAGGATGGAGAAAGGGGTTGTCATAAACTGAGTGGAAAGTGGGGTGGGGGGTGGTGGTGAAATGAATCATTTATATTTGGATGAATCTTTTTTTTTTTTTTCTTTAAAAAAACAAAAAAAAACTATCTAATTTGCATTTTATTTCTGACCAGACTGTCCCTGGGTACGGACAGCCTTGCTAGAGTGACTGGGGAAACTGTACGTGACAGTACACAGAAAAGCATCTACGGGCTTTCATCATGACCCAAAGTGACATTTTTTCTGGATATTAAAAAGCTCCACTTAAATGATAAGCAAGAGCTTACTTTTGATTGGATTTTGTATTATTTAAGTTGCAAGAATCACTAAGAATGCTAACCCCATCTGCCACTCACAATGCTAACTTTTGTAGCTTTTGCTACGAGTTCTGAGAAGTTTAACATTCACTTTAAAAAAAAAAAAAACAAACAAACATATTTTACTGCTGCCCTACAGTGGCCTGGCGAGCTGTCCAGGGTGTACTCTGCCCTCTCCCAGCGTCGGCTTAGATGGGCGCCAGCCTCCCCACGACCCTAATTAGGATGGTTCAGAAAATGAATGAATAAATATTTTACTGCGCATTTAGTACTTACTTTTCCTTTGCCAATGTTCTGAGCTTTCCCCAGTGTGACAAGTGCTGCTTGTGTGAGTTTATTGGTTTCCGTGTGCATTTGTTTGTTTGCTCATGTGCCTGTGTTGGGTCCTGTTTGCTCATAATCTGGCATTAGTTCATTTGTTTAACGTTTTTTATTCCGTTTTTCAACTCATTTTGATGAGGGAACATCTTTATTCTGTGTCACCTACATGTGTACTGACCCCATTCTTAATTCTTGGATATCTATCCAAAGACCATGTTGAGTATACACAATTTTGTTCTGCCTGTTTTAATTGTATATTATAATATATGTATAATAATGTCAGCCAACTGTCTATCCTAATTCAACCTCATTTATTTTTCAAACCTCCCAGTCCTATCAGAGTCACTGGGAGGCCTCAGCTGGCACGGGGCAGAGTTGGGGTACACCTTGAACAACTTGCCAGACCATCACAATGCCAACACACATAACCGTCCACACTCTCATCCACACCTAAGGGCAATTTGGAATAGCTAATTAGCTATTCAGAAACGCCCTCGCCAAGCCCGGGACTTGAACCCAGGACCTACTTGCTGTGAGGCCTGCCGCCTCAATACTAATTTATCAGCCAAAATTTGAAAAATCATAACCGGCCTTGAAACAGAATTGAAAGCCATCTTCAGGAAATGGCAGTAAGTTTTAGATCAAAACCCTGTTTTGACTACACGCATGGGTGAGTTTAGTAGATGACACGGTTTGTGGAAAATGACTTTGGACGCTCAGTAGGTGTAATGACCTGGTCGAGGTGTGTCTAAAGGAACCACAAAGGCTAGCTGAAGATCTGGGTCACATCTGAGAGAGTCATGGCCAACAGCTGTCTCTCAAGAGAGGCTTTAGTAAGTGCTGCCCTTTGTTGTGTAGTCTAGTGTGAAAACTGCAGTATGCCTCAGAGAAAAAAGGGAGAGGAAATAAAGTGATGGTTTGGCAAGGAGAAAAATAATAACAGCATCTACCATTTATCAGAAATGAATGAGTATCCAAGAGAAGAAGATAGCTTCATTTTTGTAACCCCTTTTAAAGTAAGACAACATATGCAGTGACACTGTGTCTCTGTTTACAATTGGTTGTTTCATGCATCTGGAGTTTCATCAATATATTTGGATGCAGAGAACCCACATAAACACAAGAGTGTAAATGCACCCAAGACACAATTAAATTTGAGTTATATCTGATTAAAATCATGGCTGGATGACTGGGACGGATTTTACCCATGATTTATAAGATTACAACACTGCTCAATTGAGTACTCTGTTCTTATTGGTCAATAATGGCACTCAGCGGTGCTAATATATAACTAATGAAATAACTTTTTCATTAAATATTTGTCAAATTGGGTATAATGAATATAACAGTAGTGCGGCACAGTGGTTAGCATGTCTGCCTTACAACAACAAGGTCTTGGGTCTGGGTTCTGGGGTTGGCGAGGGCATTGCTATGTGGAGTTTGCATGTTCTACCTGTGCTTGTGTGGGTTTTCTTTTGGGAAAAAAAAATGGATTTTTATGAAATTTCTGCCAGAGATGAAAACTATTCAGTTTTGGAGACCATTTGGATCAAATTCTGGATAAAGGATTCTTTAACATTGTGACTTTTCTTTTTTTTTTTTGACATCTCAGTTTATATATGGGGGATTGCTGGGCTTGGTAGAGGTTTGCGCTCGTGTTATTCATAAGAAAAGGAGGAACAGCAGAACTTTGTGTTAGAATTTATTGAGCTGATCTGCATACTAAAATGAGATATTAATATCAGATTTCAATTTGACCCAACAGGGACCAATCGTACTGCAAGTCTATATGCATCGGTTGATCATTTAATCTAGATAGTGTAGATCTGTAAACAAAGAACTGATGCTGTAATCATAAAGATTGCTCTGCCTGACTCTTACTTACTGTATGCTTCTATTTTACAGCTTAATTTGCATGAATATTCATGGTAATAATGTAGACGCATGTCCACGAACAACCTGGAACATGTGTATGTAATATGTATTAGTATTAGGCAGACTAATATGGAATAATACAAGTCAAACACGAATCTATATTCACACCCTCAACTGAACCCTGAACACCACATGCTTTGATTCATTCTGGGGCTTTAATATCACGTCATAAATGTGTGGGGTTTTTTTCTTCCCTGAAATGGTGATTATGACTGGTTTCCACATAAAAGATGATGAATGTCCCTTTCGTAAGCAGTATGCTTGTTTTGACAAATGCAAGGAATACTGCATTGATGGGGGGGGGGTGGAAAACGAGATCCAGCATGTTGGCTTTAGGTGTGGTCACAGTTCATGTTTTAAATGCTACACACACATTACACAAATGCCTTCAGTATAATGAATGCGTTTGTAAAAGGAGCTCATGTGATATGTTGTTGGAATAAGAAAATGCTGTCATTACAGCGTGCAGTGAGAGAGATGCACTTAGAAATAGGGCAGTCCTCAAGAAAAGACTCAGTGAGCCAATGTTATCCCTTATGTTCTAAAATGTATAAACTGGAAATGTGTTTCTTTTGTTAAACCAGTTTCGACTAAAATATATTTAGCAGCACTTTACACAAAGTCCATAGAAATACACCATTAAATCCATACCTACAATTCTTTAAAGACTGGTAATAATTATTTGCAAGCATTTTAATAAACTCTAATAAAGTTAAATAATCCTCTAATCACATGGTACTGTATAAATAATCCATAAACTTGCATTAGTCAATGTGTCACATGACGTCGCCATGTTAACATCAGGACTTGTGTTACACCCTTTTTCATGAAGCATAAGCGTTTGCAATCTGCAGTGGAGACCTTTGAAATGCTTTAGTAAAGCTACAGCAGAGAAAGCAGTGAGACAGACGAGGCGTTTTGTACTGTAGTCGCGCTTTAAGGTGGGTAGAATATGACTAGAGAACAACGTTCTGCTCCCCTTGTGGCACAAATGCTACTCAAAACATCTCGCCGGCTTCACCTAATGGCTTCATGGCTATAGGCTTGTTGAAACATTTTTAAAGGATTCTGTTGTAAACATCCTGAATTGGATTTGAAAATTAATGTTTACTCTTTGATTCATAGTATAATCAAAAATGTGCGTGGGCACATATTTGAAAAAGCACATGTCGCACAGGTAACAATGATAACAGGCTTCTTCATTGGAATATATGTGAATTTCACAGGACTCGCCTTTAGGCAGGCTCACTATAATTTCAGCCAAAAAAAAAAAAAAGAAAATTCTATTCCTGGCAGCCTTGTGAGTGGTCCTCAATATTCTTACACTATTAAATGATTGGCGGGCTGGAAAAAATAAAAAAAATTCCATTTCCAGGTTTGGGAATCTAAAACAGTGATCATTCCTCCAGTGTGCACTAAACCATGCATTACCTTTTCCTCTAGCTATATAAATGTGTTTTTGTATTGAATATGGAACTGTTTTCATATTACATTACAAAAATATGGGTACTAGTGGGCAGCATGGTGGCGTAGTGGTTAGCACGTCCGCCTAATAGCAAGCAGGTCCTGGATTCAAGTCATGGGTTTGGGTTTTTCTTTGTGGAGTTTGCATGTTCTCTATGTACCTGTGTAGGTTTCCTCTGTGTACTCTGGTTTCCTCCCACAGTCCAAAGACTTGCACATTAGGCTGACTAGGTGTATGTGTTTGTGTGTGTGTGTGTGTGAATGGTTGTGTGTTGGTCCTGTGATGGCCTGGCGAGCTGTTCAGGGTTTGCATCTCCTTCACGGTGTCAGCTGAGGTTTTGGCCTCCCTGTGACTCAGGTAGGATAAAGCAGGCTGGCGTGTGAGTGAGTGAGTGAATAGGTTAATAGTGTGAGATATAACACTCATTTTACTTGAAACATGATACCATTTGAAATATTCCTTTATATTTAATGTAATAATTAACTCTTTAGCTGTGCAGTTTTGGTGAGTTTCAAGTGAAGCTGATGTGGCGGTCTGTTGGAGGTCACCCGTGTCATTAATTGATCTATTACTTGTTCAGTGATGCCATTCTGCTCACCATGGTGGTAAGAAGTGGTTATTTGACTTACTTTACCCTTTCTTTGAACCAGTTTGCCTACTCTCCTCTGACCTCTGTCATCAGTAGGGTGTTTCACCCTGCAGAACTGCCACTCACTGACACTTTTTACACCATACTGTGTAAACTTTAGAGTGAGTTGTGTGTGAAAATCCCAGGAGATCAGCAGTTTCTGAAACACTCAACCCAGCACCAACAACCATGAAACAGTCAATGTCACTGAGATGATATATTTTATGCCTTCCTTTGTTTGAAGTAAACATTAACTCAGCTAAGCTTAACATGCTTGTAAATGATTTTTGTGTTGTGCTGCCGCTGTATGAATGGCTGATTGGATATCCACTCCCACCCCCCCAAACACACACACACACACACACACACACACACACACACACACACACACACACACACAAAAAACCACACAAAGTACTGCATATTGCACTTATCTCCCAAACTACTAAATATTGAACTTATCCCTTTAAGCTAATCTGTTTCAGCAGTCGGCTGCACAAGGGATTGTTAACTATGCATTGATCGCCTAGATAAACTGAATGGGAAGAGAGAATGAAGGCCGGGGAGAAAGAGAGAGCGAGATAGAGGGAGAGATAAAAAAGAACAGATACTCCCCGAGCGCATGGTCCTCATGTGGTTACCATGGAAACCATCTTTTTGGACTGGGAGAGCTGAGCGTTTTCATATGAATACATCAGAAATGCTAGTGGGCTAAAAATGCCAAATTACAGGGTGCATTGTAATCCAGTGCTTATTGTTTTCTACCGATAATTGCATTGTTTCAATTCCCTATTTTTTGGCACTCGTAGACTTCGCCACTGCAGTATGTAACGCAGAGATAATTTTATTCACAGTGTCGAGAGTCTGCGAGGTCCTGGCTGAGAAAACATGGGTGTTGTCAGATGCAATAGATCTATCAAGAGGATTGTTTTTTTTCTATTTCATGGCAGTTAGGTGTAAATTGTTCCCGTTATACTCTGCAGGTCACGAGGCGACACATGATATTTGTTTTTTGTTTGTTTGTTTGTTTGTTTTGTTTTGTTTTTCTTTTCTTTTTTCTTTCTTTTTTTTTGCTAAGAAATGCATCCAAATATGAATTCCATACAACTCTGAAAAGACTTGAACAGTCAAATTCTAAAGGTTGATGATTATCTAAAAATTACTGTTTCCGTTTACACAAAGGGAGCTGCCTTTTCATAGTTTTAACCCAGTGGGACTCCATCACCCCCTTTTTTACATTCATTATTTTAGGACACATTAATGGAATGGCAAATCACGACTCTCGCTATTTCTCATGCAAAATAATGAAGCCATGTCCAAGGATCAATTTAATTTAATTGGGCACGAGGCTCCAACCTAGAGGAATTACAATAGATTGTGATTGCTATTCAAACCTCCCAGTGACATTATGCAGGCTTAGGTGTATAATACAATGTAATTTTACTATATTTCTCTAGTTTATGAGTGGATAAGGTGATACTCTCTTCACTTTGGATGGTACAGACAAACGAAAGTGTTGTAAACGGTATTAAAAAGACTCTCAGGAACTCTTGGGAACACTTTATTGTGTTACTGATTCAGGAGTCTGATGGTAGTAGAATCCTCAGCAAATATTTGCAGTCACATATCTGCAGGTAGAAGGAGATAACCATTTATTTTCTTTAAAAGTGCCGAAACCAAAATAAGGGCCTTGAAAATTGCTAAATTTGCCACATGACTTCCACAGAGCCTGGCATTTATTTCCCCCAAAGTATGTGGTGATCCAGTGGCCTTGTGAGCAAAACAATTACCATCACCCAGTAAACCCCAGTAATAGAGCTAGAGCACAGTAAAATCACCAGGTGTTAAATTAGCAACTACGAACTTTGCATGTTCCTGTTCCACCTGGAGTGTGTCTGCATGCAATTTCTGGCAGAGTAGTTTAGTGTAAGTGTGTAGTTTACAGAGAAGCAAGAACCACTTCTGTCTTCCCTCTGACATCATTCATAAAGATGGGATTAAAATGGCACCAGAGTAGTGCACTTCCTTCCAATTAACCCATTTCATTTGCCCCGCCAGCCTCTTTGCATGCACGTCGCGCTTGCTCTCCATGGCTTTGATCTTTCCTCCGTGCTCCGCTCAACGTTCTCAGAGGTGAAGTTGCCATTTGTATTCAGGTTGACTGGAATGGCGTCCGGTCGGGATGAGACGGAAAAGAGATGGGAGGGTTTCTTGTGGCACCCTGCTGTGGTTCCCACTGTTTGCCTCAACGTGTTTCAGGATTGCAGGGTATGTTGCGAGAAGGTTCCGGCGATAACGAGCAGCTTTGTTCTTGCAAGAATGAGCTTGCCTCTGCGGTCCTCTTAAATCTCTGAACATGTGCAATGTTTCTGAAATATTTGGGGGGGGGCATATTTTCTCACCTGCTCGTTTATCAAGGGTTTGGGTCTGATTTTGTCACACATACACACAAAAGAAAAGAAAAAGAAAGTAAAAGAAGAAGAAGAAGGTTGTGAGATGATCCCAGAGTCAAATTCCATTCATCACAATGGCAAAAAATACAAAAAAACATGCTAACATGCTAATACACCATGTATCTGTTTAAGCAGCCCTATTTTCTGATTGATGATGATGTCAGCAGTCATTTTCTCAATCACAGGTCCATCCGTAGCACATCTTTATCCTTAAACATGACAAGGAGAAAGCATTAATGCTGCGTCTACTATAGAATTTGGCTGAGATTTTATTGGAATCGTGGCATAAAGCAGAAATAAAGAAAAACTGCTGAAATCACCCAGTCTAAAACCAGCTTTTACGCTCTTTAGCCACTATCATTTCGGTAACAATCCCATCCCCGACTGCTCCGTGAAAAGACTACATAAGGAATCGGCTGTGTCGAGATATCCCACTGTGATATAATATAACCGTGCTAAGTTCTAAGGGGGTGAGAGGCACACCTAAGTATCTTGAACACTATAGAATCGCCTTCATGCATTCCAATGGCTTACACTGGTATGTGTGTTCAGTCAACATCTCTCGCCTTCCCAAAAATCCCTTCCCACATTCCACATACTTTACCCACCTCAGATCAACAAACACACAAAGGCCTTTAGTTTTCCTTCAACTCCACAGGAGAGTGCTGCTTTATTTAGTCTTATAGAAATGTCAAAGAACCATCAGATATGAATAAAAGAAAACTTCATTTTCCATCATATTTATATTTTTTATCTTCATTTCTGTTACTGTTAATTAATTGATTTTTTTTTTCTTCTTTTTTCTTCATTTTTTTTTTCATGGTTCAGTTAATTTTCAGTGATTTTTACACGATACATTAAGTTCCATGTTAATGTTTTTCACATGCAGATCATAAGAGCCATGCAATGGTCTGGCAAACTGTTCAGGAAGTACCCCGCCTTTGCCTGGATCCGGCTGGGATGGGCTCCAGGCTCCGTGTGACCCTAATAAAGGATAAAGAAATGAAGATTGTAAGGCCAGAAAGAAGGTCCTCGGTTTAATCCCGATGCCAGGCGAGAGCTTTTCTGCATAGAGTTTGCATGTTCTCCCCATACTTGCATAGGTTCACTCTGGGTGCACCGGTTTCCTCCTGAAGTCCAAAGATATACACATTTGGTTAATTAGATATTCTTGGTTGACCCTTGGTGTGAATGGTTGTTTGTGTGTTGGCCCCGGATGGACTGGTCTGTTCAGGGTGTACTGTGCCTTCACCTGAAGTCGGCTGCAAAGGACTGCAACCCACCGTAATATAGGAGTTAACTTCGATTAGCTTCAGGATGAGTCAGTTCAGAAAACTAAAGTAAAATGATGTAAGTGTCTCTACTTTGTTTTCTTCTACATTTGACAAAATGATGCTGTTTCATCTTTTCTCACATGAAATGTTCTGAAGTTTTTGCATCACCCTAGTTTTCCATTTGTCATGTCGTCATGTCTTTTCCTTCAACTTCATATTCTTCCGGTTAATCCGGGTTCGGGTCGCGAGGGCAATAGTTTAAGCAGTGAGGTCCAGACGTCCCTCTCCCCAGCCCCCGGGGTCTCTTCCCGGTTGGACATGCCCGAAACACCACACCATCGCGGCATTCAGGAGACGTTCTTATCAGATGCATGAGCCACTTCAACTGGCTCCTCTCACGTCTGTTCCATCTGTAGCAAAGCAGGTAACTCCTTATATATGGCAAAATAGTTCACTTAAAAGCAAAATATTTGGTAGGGAAGGTCTTTGTATGCTAGGATATCTGTATTCATAGCTGGTAAAGAGTTTCCACCATTTTCAAGATGGCCGTTTTAAAAACGAAATAGTGGTATTTTATTGTAGTGTGTGTATGTGTGTGTGTATATATATATATATATATATATACACACACACACACACACACACACACACACACACACACACACAC
>JAOUQZ010000001.1:17406607-17423569 GCA_028564935.1 Neosilurus hyrtlii
GCTGGAGTGTATATATATTATATATATATATATATATATATATATATATATATATATATATATATATATATATTTAAATAAACACAGTTTATTTATTTTTAGGTTCAAACCTAAAAGGTCCTAGGTAAGTATCTGATGGAAATTATTAGCTATTTAAAGTTTATTAGCCGAAATATTATTTTCATATTTTATTCATTGCAGAGACAGGTCAGGTGAGCTCCATGCTTTGAGTTGAGAAGTTTTATGTACTGAACTGTGTTTTTTAAGACCCATTCAGAGTTTTTATATACTACACAAAAAGTAAACCACACTTGTAACATTCCTGTCTTTTTTTCTTTATTCATTCGTTTATTTATATAGCAATTTATCTGTATCCCTTTTCTTTAAGACTTTTTCTGCATAGGCTTACATTAGGAAAATTTCAAGTAGCATCATTGAAGGTGGAAAGTGTTTTAGTAGCATAAATCAAGTTTGCTAAAATCACTGACAGTTTCAGTACTGAGCGATGTACAGTCTCTCTCTCTCTCTCTCTCTCTCTCTCTCTCTCTTTTTTACACACACGTACACACCACACACACACACACACACCCCTAAACACTTATTTTGAACCCAGCAATTTTAACATCAGATATTATTTATTTATTTATATATACTGATTGCATGAAATAGGTAAATGTGCCATCTGTTGCACTTTTAGCAGACAGTCAAACTGACAAACGCATAAAACGGGACACGAGACAACATTATTAATTGTATTTACTCCTGCTTTGTTACAAAAATTGACATTATTCCTTGAAACAGTATTAGCATATTTAAACAAATGGCTTTCAGATAATTTGTGTGTGTGTGTGTGTGTGTGTGTGTGTGCGCGTGTGCGTGTATTTGAAAGCTGCTCATGTCTACCAAACTGTCTGTTATATAATGTCATGCTGAAATTGAATAACTCAAGTTTATTCAAGCAGCCAAACTATACGAAGTCAAGTTTCTGCTACTAAATGTAATCATGTAGAACTCATCAAGTAACTTGTATTTCAGAATTTCTGAAACTTTTAAATGCACAGATGGTTTCTTGTACTCTCCAGTTTTTGTAATTTTGGATATGATACCTTACTGCTCTTGATGTACAGGTCAGGTGCTGAATTTTGTATGCTAGCTTTTAAATCAGAAGAGACTCCTACAGGTCTATACAAGCCTTAAGCAGAAAGAATAAGTCATGTCACAAACTTACTTATAAGCCATAAGATTAGAAAGCACTTAATAAATAGTCAAAGAGGCATGTCAGCCATGAAATATCCATGATTAGCAGTAACCATTTTTAAGAATATCCACAGGCTGACATTCTGCCAGTGTGAACGGATGTGACCCATTAATCATCAGTCCACTTTGTTAGTGGTTTAAAAAAAAAAAAAAACCTTGCACCAGTGACAGCATACTACCTGTGCTGACCTCTGAAAAGCAAATTCTTGTACCAGATTTATCAAGACGGCAAGCAGATACCGTAACTGTCAACATGTTGTTTCTTTTAACTGTTGCCAGAGAAACCCAAACAATAGACCAAATTATATCTGGAAATTGAACACCCGGGGAAAGCATCGATGATTACAGTCAAATTATGCCTTGGGTGGTGGAAGTGCCATGTTGGCGCTTTAATATCTTGTGCAGGGGCACTCAGGACTCCCTAAGGTCTTTTCAATGGTTTATACTATCGCTGAGGCTTACCCCGAGTGGCTATATTGCTTCCCACTATTGCTGTAGTTTATAAATTCATAAATTAGCTTATTATTAAGCAACCTGAAACAACATGATTCTTCTTTTGCCTTACAATGTTTTCTAAATGACAAACACCTACATTTGTTGACAGAAAGGCAAGATAATGTGGTATTATGATGCACTACTTCCTAGTTTGGTTGGATACAAATAGTAATTCATACCCTTCATTTCTGCAAAACCTCAAAATATCTCCATGCCAAAACTCTGCTTAAATGTACTCTAAGCTATTTTTAAATAAATAGATGAGGGGATTGCAAATGGAATGTGAAGAGTTTAAAGTTTTTAATTTATTTATAATCTGTATATATATATATAGAGAGAGAGATAGATAGATAGATAGATAGATAAGATTAATAGGCATTGATAGGTCCGCCTGAAGATGAATCCTTTAAACATAGAGTTCAGTCTTCTCTTTGTTAATAAAGTATGTGTGTGTGATTTCATCATTCCAAAATCTAAAAAGCTCTCTGTGGCCTTCATAAAAAGGCTGTAGATGCCTGAGAGTCTTTCAAAATAATAAAAAAAAGGATCTAAATTAATAATTAATAATCTATTTATTTATAAATTACTTCAACTAGAAAGAAATCTTGCCACTCTAAGTAATATTAAGCAAGCAACATAGAGATTTTAATGACCACCAATTTGTCCAGGACTGCCCATCTTGTTTGATGTACTCCCCTTTTTAGGGTCCTTGCAGACTTATTATTGCATTAAATGTTGTGCAAGCGAAAAAAAAAAAAAATCATGGAAATGTGGTCAAACATTTCAGCAAGCTAAAGTCAGAGACTAGGGAGCAATTTTATAAAATGAGAGAACTTTCTGCAAAATGCCACAATACCATCTGCTCTGCCCAAGGGTGTACTTATGGTCTCTACAACAAAGTATTACATGTATTGATGCAGTATTTGTATTGTACAAATAATGAAAATAGCTAATATTCCTATTATTAGTAATAATAATACTATTTGCAGTGAACCCATGTCAGTAGTGCAACCAACATTTCATACTGTGCTAGTTGTACTCATAGTATAGTGCTGGACAGACTTTACATCCTGACATTCAAATGAAGTGACAGCTGGTACAACTAGCCTCTGGAATGTGATAAAGACTTGAACTGTGGAGTTTTTATTTATTTATTTATTTATTTATTTGTAAATGTTCACTTTCCAACTGGCTTTCACATCTGTATATGTGAATCGATATCAAAAATGAGCATAAGCAGGATGTTGATGATAAATAAGAAGATTGTGAATCGAATCCCATAGAAGCAGCTAGCAGTAGTATCATTGTCTTATGTTGCTATGGTCTGGAACCTAGACACAATTTTCAATCCCAGCTGGCTTCAAGCAAGCGGTTCTGTAAACCCTGATCAGTCTGTTGCATTGCTACCACAAAGTCAAACATCCATGCACGCCCCTATTCACACTTATGGACTATTTAGAGCAGCCAGTTGACCTACTCTGGATGTCTTTTAACTTAGGGGGGAAAAAAGAATACCCAGGAGGAACCAAAACAAGCACTAGGAGAACACACAAATTCCACTCATGACGGACCCAGTTGGCTACGAGGTTCAAACCAGGAATGATTGTTAGTCAAGGATGCTACACCACCATTCTGCCCTGATATTTTATAATTATTTAATATTTAGGACATTCATCTTGTTTATCATGCCTTGTCAATGCCATTGGTTGTCAGGTGTAGGGTCATGTGCAAGGCAGATGCTAACAGTGTTTCTAAACTCAATGAGCTTGACTGCCAAGATTCCCAGATACACTTAGGGATTTGCCTCACCCAGTACTAGCGTCTTAACATGACAGATGATAAAGCAGCTGTCTGAATTTGCACCATCTCTGCAGAAAAATGCATTCTATCAAATGACCTAGCATAGCGGGCACCATGCCTGTGCACCAGTGCCTTTCCATCTCCCATGGCTTGTGACAGTTGGAATAAGACTCTCTGCCAACTATATTTCATGGCCATGCTCTTAAGAGAAAGAAAGAAAGGGTGTTAAAGAGTTCAAATCTCAGGACTGGTATGGGCGCGAAAGAGTAAACCTGAAGGGTTACCTGTGCTAGCATTACTTGAATTTCAGGTGGACAAAACAAGAACAAGCCTCTACAATGTGATACCAAGGCTAGAGTAGTGGACCTGTGTATATATTAAAAAAAAAGAAAGAAACAACAAAAAAAACATACATAAACATGGGCTGACACGTAGTATGGTGGTTGGCACTTCTGCCTTGGAGCAAAAAGAAGGTCCTGGGTCCATGAAGGTCCTGGGTCTATGCCTGGCAAGGGTGTTTCTGTGTGGAGTTTAAATGTTCTCATTGGAGTTTGTGTGTTCTTGTATGGGTTTTCTCTGGGGGCTCTGGTTTCCTCCCACAGTCCAAAGACATGCACCGCAGGATAAATAGATATTGTCGTGTTAATGTGAGTGTGAATGATTGTGTGTCTGCGTTGCCCTGAGATGGTCTGACGAGCTGTTCAGGGTATACCCTGCCTTTGCCCATGCTCTCCCCATGACCCTAATAAAGGATAGAGCTGTTTAGAAAATGAGATGATACATGTACAAGTTATAAGTATAGTTAAGCTGATCTTAGCCTGAATAGCTTGAATGCCTATGTGCCTTTCCACTGGGGCATCTCACTGTTTTTGGCTATTTATTCCTGAATATTGCAGTTGTATCTCTACAATAGCTAAATATCTAGACAAAAATATCGTAAATCCTCCCTATTTGGACATGCTAAATAAACCACTTATTGTATACCATGCCCTTCTGATTTAACGTGTTTTAATGCAGAGAGGAGCATGGGATTTTTGTTGGGTTTGCCCTTTGTTCCTGGTGGTCAAGCTTCTGATATTTTGTGAGGGTGTGTGGAGTTGTTAAGCAAGCACACATACAGTATGTGTGTACCAGGCAGATAAAACTGGATGTACTCTATATTCACCGAGAGTGTTGGGCTGCCAAGAGATATCCTCCGGGACTTTCCCACCCAGTATTAAGATCAAACACTAAGCATCTTTACTAGACAAGATATGGAGCAGCTGTCACACACTCCTAATAAGTGTCCAAGCACCGTGACTGCACACAAGTGCTTCCTACCAACTGACTGGCCATAGCAGGCATCATGCCCATGCAGCAGTGCCTCACCATCTCTCCAAATGCTTTTTACAGATGGATGACAGTAAGAATGATCTGTACTTTGAGGAAAGGAGATCAAAAGGTGTCAGTGGACAAAGGCTCAAAAGAGTGACCCTGAGATCAGAACACCAGTCCTATACTTCCATGTCTCCTACCTTAACTGCTACAGGGGCTCCAAGGAGGCTGATCATGTGTTCTAACCCTGTAGCTGTGAGCAATAAACATCAATGACAAAATCAATACTCTCAGTAAAAATTTTATTTAATCCCAATAATTGCTGTAGATGTGGCGGAAGACTTAGTTGAAGAGATGTCTAAACATCGTTACTGTAAATTAGTATTGCTTTCAGGAGTCTTGAGATTCACTGGCCAATTGTGTTCCCAATGCAAATGATCTTAAATACAGTTAACATATATTGTGCCACAATTATGGAAGTAGCTTATAGTAAAATTATTTTTGATTATACTACGATTCTCCAGAGAGGACTTTAGCAGCTAGTACAACCATTACCATTTGCATTCTCAAGGACATAAAGAGACACTATCCAAAACAGCAACCGGCAGGGCTGCTTCTGTATCCCGAAGCATTCTGAACACGTTGCTATATCCCTGGGACTTACTTTAACGTCATACATAAATAAATAGCTAATAAATCCCTCTCTTCATGCTAATTTGCACAAGCCCTCGGCATATTGAATTTTTCTGGGCAAAAATCTTGCAAATTCAGTGAAGGATTTGAATTAACAGTATAAAACTACAAGGGAAAAAACCCAACAACAACAAAAAGAAACTAACCTGATCTTATGATGAATCCAGGGCACCTTGGGAGCCATCAGAGAGGAGACAATCCTTCTTGGAAGACCTTTTCTGCCCCTCTTGAGATCTGAAGGGATAGTGAAAAAAAATATGGCAAACATAAGTTCTTATCTTTCTGCTGACCTCAGTGTTCCGGTTTCCATCAGCCACTTGATTGGAATGGTTTTATTGCTGGGCATTTATGTGTGCTGTGTCCAAATAATATGTGCAGGAATGTTGGTAGTCACTTTTTCCTCAATATAAAAATGTAAATCAGGGGAAAACAGAAAGAGGGAATAGATTTTTTTCTTTTTTTTTGTTTTGTAACAAGTTCTCCAACACTGCTCAGTCTTCACCAAGTAAATAAACTAGCAGGGTGGATAACGTAAGGTTCCTGACGTTTGAGCCATACATTGCTAATTGGACACCTGCAGGGTGTTTTTCTTCCCCTTCTTTGCTAACCTTTTAGGCTAGAAGGTAAAATGTTTTAAGACAATGGCATGTCCGAACGGTATCTGAATAGAATGTGTGTATGGAGGGGGAAATGCACAGTGACCTCAGAACAATTACAGAAGAACAAGACCAGGTATGTGTGTGGTCTAGCGGTGTATTTCACTGTTCACAAACACTAGGCCTCCACTCTCAAGCTGCTGATGGGCTATTGATTAGCTGAGGTTCAGGCTTATTGTGACACAATAGAAACATTGCCAGTCGCAGTAGGAAGGAGATGAAAGGCAAAAATAGCAAAACTGAGTTTCCAGACTTCATACAAAAGACCTCCACCATTTCTATATCAACAAATATCATCTGTGTTCAGATGATTTATTCAGAATAACAGTGGTTGAATAAGCAGCGGAAATAGCAACAAATCTTAATCAGCGCCTGTGGTCCACCTACTAACTAGCTAGCATACCTGCAAGGTTAGTTGTAGTTCAGTGGTTAGTGTGTTTAGATATTTACCCACAAATCTCATGATCAGGAAGTTGTTGTATCAAATTCCAAAGCATTTAAAGGAAATGTATTAAAATAAATAAATAAACTAAAACAAAGAAAACACGCTATCTATCTAACTTAAGTTGGGCTCAGTGTTAAGAAACATCATGTGGCTTTGAGGTGGAAACATTTTATTCATTCATTCATTTAAATTCCCCCCTGATTTTTGTCCCCTAATTTAGTCATGGCCAATTACCACCCTCCAAGACACGTAATACTGCCACCTGCATCTTTATTAACTGCTTTGCATATGTATTCAGGGGAGGCCCATCACACTGGGAAAGCAATATCCAGCCCCTTGTACACATGAGCCCACAGACACCCATTATTGCCTGGTGATCACTGTAAGTAACAGAAAGATGAGCAACTGCCATCCCACCCTCCCTCCTGTAAGAGCTTGGCCAATTAGCTCCCATGGACTCCAAGCCTTTGGCTTCTTTCCCTTCCTTTGGCAGTCGCTAACAATCATAGCTAGCTAACAGCTAACTTGCTGATTAGTACGCACCATACCAAAGGTGATTTATTGGCTATACTTCGACCAATCAGCTTGCACGTACTGTCATTGCTATATAATTAAGTATGGTATGACTATGGTACCTCATCTGCCTATTTTCTGTTTCAGGCTTCGTCTACACCCACCCCCCCACCCCCCCCGTTTTAAATTTGGCTCATTATGCTTAGCGCTGTATATTTTTACCTAAAAGAAGGTGTGCATACAGTCAGTAGAGTAGGTTGAGAAAAATGGAAGTCTTGACAGTGTTTAATCTGCATTTGCCTTTCACTTCAAAGGATAGTAGTTGCCTCTAGAAATTACTTCTTTAAATTCATTTCCTGGCCATGCCTTACACTATAGTGAGATGCTGTATGTAAATGCTTCTGACATGCTCAGAGCTAGGAGTTCTAGGGATTGATAAATGATTCACTGTCGGGGTGATGAACTCGACAACTGTACAAAAGCTCTGAAAACTCGCCTGGCAGTTGCTCGTACCAAGTGTTTGGAAGCGAAACAAGAAGAACAAAAGTCCTGCCAAACACTTAGTCTGTCTGAGGGAACTAATTCATTGTGTATGTGTGTAGGTTGGATCTCTCGCTGAAAGTGCTTCCTCCAACAAACCTGACACCCCATGCCATAGCGGGATTATCTTCTTGCCTGTCGGCCGGAGCTTGGCCCCAGAGTAAACATGAAGATTATATGGTGTGTGTGTGTGTTTGTGGATGTGTGAGAGAGAGATCACTGCGGGGAATGGAAAAGAAATGAGAGAAAGCCCACAGCTGCAACTCTACTACAGTTAAACCGACAACTTAAATCACTGCATCCTGTAATTAACACTCGGTGTGTCCTGCCATTACAGAGGGGAAAGGAAACAGGCCTTTCTTGCCCTGCAGACATTACAGTGCTCATCACTGGGGAAAATGTCATAAATTGGATGGATGAATGGAAGCATTTTTTCCTCGGTGTCATGCAAATGGTTGGAAGAGTCATTCTGATAATACTAGCATGCACTTGGGGGCCAGTAAGCAAACCAAATTCAAATTAGATTAGAATGTGGAAATAATAGCTTGTAATATCATCACCTCATCACGTCACTGTATTTCCACCACTTCTGGCTAGCTCATATATGACATATCTCCCTTTTAGACCTCAAGTCACACACACACACACACACACACACACACACACACACACACACACCCTACTTCCACTCAGTTATGGTATGGCATGATAGCAAGCTAGTGCTGCCACTCAGTGAGGAGATTGACAGCTAAAATCAAACAGTATCTGTCACTAAGCCATCTCTTCCCTGTGCCTGGCTTCTGAAACCTGCTGCTATGAGACTCCTAATCAGCCATTCTGAAAAAGCACCCCAGAAAATCTCAAAGCTTTCTCTCTCTTTCCCTTTATAGCCTTCTTCACTGCGACTGCAGCTGGGACTCCTATCCAACTCCTAGTGTTCGAATCGATCAATACAATAGCCATTATGTGAGTGTAATTGATAAGGACTTTGTCTGTACTCCAAATGGAAGGCTAACTGCAATTTTCACTACTGAAAGACAGATCTGAGACACATCTCAAGGGTCGAACTAAAACAAAAGGGCAGAGGAGATCTCTTAGAAATACA
Organism: Neosilurus hyrtlii; assembly: GCA_028564935.1. Lineage (NCBI taxonomy): Eukaryota > Metazoa > Chordata > Actinopteri > Siluriformes > Plotosidae > Neosilurus > Neosilurus hyrtlii. The sequence continues at coordinate 17,415,426 of JAOUQZ010000001.1, forward strand.
GTATGTACAGAAGTGTTTGCGTTCTTGTTTATTTGTGGTTTTCATTGGATCGCCTTTAGACCTAATCACAGTGCATAAGTCGCCATGACATGGTGGCTTTAATTGTTCAGGTCAAGGCTCAGCACCATTGGCAGTAAAATAAAGTTACCTGATGACCTGAATGTACTGAATGACCAGGTTATTTCATCAATGGACTTTTTTTTTAAAATTGGGGCTCAATTAATGAAAGAGTGGTCCAGGCAGCATGAGGAATCGTTGAGTTTACTTGGATGGGAGCTGAAGGCATGCTATTGGTTCAGGTGCACTTGCGATTTAGCTTAGAGGCAAAAGAAGCCTCTAAAAATTACAAGCATGTCTTTATGCGTGAATGATTCTGACATGAATTCCAGGTGTGCCTAGCTCAACAACTGTACAAGAATTCTGAATTGCTACGCAGTAAAGTCAAACACTTATATTTAAATGTATATGTATGTTTCAACTAGATCTATATATTTATTACGCTACTATTTTGAACAAACTCTCATCTGCGTGACTTTACCTAACATTGCAAAGGCAGAGGGACCTACAGAGAGAACAATCAAAGATTCTATATTTTCCGGCCACCCATATTCCATATTGCTGCATATTTGTTTAAATTTGCATTCTGCTTTCATTTACCCAGAGTTGGCTGAAATAGACTACAGCCTCCCCACAACTCGAGTAGGATTAAGTGGTTTGGCAAATGAAGAGTAACTACAAAAATTATGACTGTTAACAATGTCACCAGAAATACCAGAAAGCTCAAAGATGTTTTGTTTTCTTACGTCACTTTCAAATGTGCATCATTATTCAGTTGTCATCATTGATCATTCATTCATTCATTTTCTGAACCGCTTAATCCTAATTAGGGTCGCGCCCATCTAAGCCAACTCAGGGCGAGGGCACAGTACACCCTGGACAGCTCGCCGGTTATCGCAGGGCAGAAACACGCTGACGGCTATGCAGCTACTCTTGAAGAAAATCAGCAATGGTTCTTTTACATGCCTCTCACCATAGACAGTGAGAGACATGGCCGGCATTCGATAACCCAGTTACCTGCACTGGGGGGACAGCAGTGAGAACACTGTTGATAGTTGGGCTTGAACCCTCGACCTTGAGTTCACAATGAACCCCCGATCCAGCACCCTACCACCGTGCCACCACTGCCCCCATCATTGATCAATTTGATAAAAATTTCTTGGGGTGTTATAGGAGAGTTAAGCAGATTCCTGATGTATCTGCACTATTCCATGTTCCCCTCTTGGCGCCACAACTGATAGTAGTCCGGCAAGCAAGATTTGTTGCAATACAGGAGGGAAAGCACAAAGCAGTAATGGAAATTCTTGCCAGTCATACTGTGTAGCTTGGCAAAATTTCAAAAACAGAAAAGAACTAGAAGAATGAGCCAAGCCCTTTAGTGGGACCAAAATATTGCGTGTATCTAATCGATAAAATACCACACATCCTTAATATGACGAAAACAAGTTTTAGTGTAATAAAAAACATTTTTAAACTATCCACTTGTCAGACTCTTTAAAGGCCAAGTAACAGAGTTTGGGCTGTTTTGGTATGTTTGCCATTATTTCCCACATTACAATGTTCAAAATCCATGTTATCATGTAGGCAGAGAGCAGGGAGTGGACAGGGTATTAGTTCTCATCTTGTCAAGTCATCAGAGAGGATTTAGCAGTGACAGGCTCATGTCTCTCGGCTCGCGAGGTGTGTTATTTCCCTGGAGTGGACCTAGAGTGCAGGAGAGGGGAATAATTCAATGATGGCCCTGTGTAAACATGTCCTCAAAGAAGCTGCTTCTTATAAACGTTAGCTTACTGTGAAAGCCGGGGCTTTTCTGAGACCGACGTAGTCGCAGGCTATGCATTTTAATGCCTTCTTTCTCTTTGGGTTTACTTCTTTTTCTAGTTCGTGTTCTCTGTGCTTAGAGTCAAACAGACAAGAAAGAAACATGTTGAACATGGTGAGGATTACCAGCCAGGATATCTGCGTGTATTTCATCCTCCACGATAACATAGCACTTCATATTGAATTAGACAGAATAGCCTGTTAGGAAAAAAAAAAGCCTAGACATCAGGCTACAGTGATTATAAATTCTAACCAACTGTAAAAGAGCTTCAGAACTTGTAACAAGATGAGTCGAAATGCAGTCAGGTCTCCCACATAAGCCTGTCAGAACAAGGGAATGGGTCCTAAAGGTGGACTTTCTATAAATTGTCTTGCTAAAGTGGTACCTCCATTGTTACTAGCACCAAGCTGTTAATGGTTCAACCTTGTGAAATCCTAATCTGATGCCTTTAAATTGAACCACAGGCGGCTTTAAAAATTCTTCTTACTGTTAGAATGATTCAGCTAACTGGGTTCAGCAGTAAGTAAAAGGTCAGACAGAAGAACAATGGTGTAATTTTAGGAACTGTGAGTAAGTGCAGCCTGGCTTAGTGTTGGCTTTATCTATAGCTTCTGGCTAAAAGCTTCTTTATCAGCCAGAAATATGAAGCCAAAATTAGTCAAGAAGCTTTTAGAGAGGAAATGTGCAATGCAAAAACAGCAATTAATTATCCTATTGTTATGAATTATAATGAAATTGTGTTGAAATCAAAAAGTGTGGTACGGTAGTGTGGTGGTTAGCTCATCTGCTTCATGGCAAGAAGGTCCTGGGTGTTTCTGTGTTGAGTTTGCATGTTCTTTCCATGTTTGCATGGTTTTCCTCTGGGTACTCCAGTTTCCTCCTACAGTCCAAAAGATATGCACATTAGGCTAATTATCTGCGCCAAATTGCTCCAAGGTGTGAGTGTGAATTCTGTGGCACCGTGCAAGAACCAGCTAACCCACTTGACTATTAAAAGTGAGTCCAGTGCACTACTGTAGACCTTTTATTGTATTGTAGGCCTCATAGTACCATCTATAAAATTGTGAGGACGGTATTAATTCAAAGAATAATAGGTCTCACTAGCATTTCAAAGCTAATGATACTTGTCAATTTCAAGGCAAGAAGCAGATAACCCACAATTTCAATATGGCGGCACCCATAAAAAGGCCACACTCAGCAGCAAGATCTTTGTCTTTTAACAATGATTTAAGAGAGATTGAGAAGGGTAAATTGAGCAGTTTAATTCTCTATCATTTAGTTGATACTTGGATAGATTTGACTGACCATCAAACATTGAAAATATGGAAGTAAGGGGCATTTGTTTATGGAGTTCAGTGTGGGTAATTACAGGGAAAATGTTTATTTAAAGGAATATTGGTATTCTACCAGTTAAAAGGAAATCCTGTGGTCATTATAGATTTTGCTATGAAAATCCCAGCTTGGGAAAAAGTTTTATTTTAACTAAATTTTGCTCACTGTTCATCTCATAGAATGATGTCATTTCCCAAGTTTTTTTTTTTTCCTTTTTTTTTTTTTTTACTATAATGTAATTTTTGAAAAGCAAAAAGCCATCTTGTTTGTTTCTCAAAATGATAATTTTGTGGGCTGTCTGGTTCTTTCATGGTGCCACAGAATTTTTGTGTATGTGTGTGTGTATTTTTGTCAGAATTATTGATTTGTGTGTTGACCCTGCAATGATCTGGAGAGTTGTTCAGGGTGTACCCCCTCTTTGCCCAGTGTCGGCTGAGACCCTGTGAGTGAATGAAATGTAATGCAATCTGAATCCATGTGCTTCTACCAAGCCCTCATAGATCCAGCATACAACATATTACTAACAACACAGCCTTTGTTATTCTTACAGGTCTTTATTCAATGAAGTATTCGAGTCCGTGTCATATTCAGAAGGCTTTACGTCTACAAATGTGCCATTTGGAAGGACAAGTGGCTTTAAATTACCAGATGGCCATCTTTCCAGGCTAAAAGGGCAAATCTTCACATTTTTAAAAGAGATGTTTCAATTAAGCCAGAATTGAGCATGTGTTCAGAGAAATAGCTCATCTACATCCTGTGGTTTCATCCCAGTAAGCATCAGATTGGAATCCATCAAATCCAAGAGGATGAAGAGTAGAAAAAGCGAAGGGAAAAAAACCCAGATGATATTTGAAAGGTTCTCAAATACAGTCATGTAACCAATCTCTCTTTTCACCCTGCTGTCATTGAGAAGACTATCTGTGCAGGGTCACATAGAGTGTGAATTTAAGTGCCCTGGAACTACTTTGTAAGAAAAGTGAGGCGTAATTTTGACAGTTGTACCAGGAAAGTCTTCCTTAACAGGATGTATTTTTGGCAGAAATTGATTTGACAGCTGGGCAAAGTGCGTTTGCAATTTCTCTAAGGCAGAGTTTGTTCTGACCTGGTTTAAAGAAAAACTGTTTATTTTGTGTTTAGAATTTATAGACTGTATTATGTGGCAACTACACTCCATATGATCTGATTGGCTATTGAGCGATCCATAATCCCCCAGTATGGACTGATATATAACTGTTTTTGCTCAGACCGCCAGCATTCATTTTTCTTCTCTCATTTTTATTGTTTTCTTGCTCCTTATTTGGGAAAAAAAGCATCACATTAGATTCACTGCTGATAACTTTATTAAAATGAGTGACAAAGAGCATTCAGTGAGTGAATTCTACTTTCCTGAAGAGTTTGAAGTAGGAGAAAGTGATTATGTTGGTCTTGAAAATTACAGAAATAGCAACAGTAAAAACATAAAAAAAGATAATGGGAAAAAAAAAAAAAAACGACACCCAGTGACGTTAATGCTTTTCACCAATACGTAGGCACAATTTGAATTCTCTCAGATACCATCCTTTGGAGACTACCTTGCCCAAACAGAGGACAGAAACCTCACACATACCCTGACATGATATGCAAGGACACTAGGACCTACCACCAGGACAAACATCAGTGGCGCTCATCGATCTCAGCAACAGTCAGCTGATGATTGGCACAATTAACAAAAAGAATGGGCATTCTGGACTTATTAGCCCAAGAACTCAAACATCTTTTCATGGGAGAAAGGACATTAAGGGCAATTTTCCACAGCACATTCATTGTCAGGGTGAATGGAGGCACTTTGGAGAGCAGAGCTTTCAACTACCAAATATAAGCTTCAACTACCAACTCTTTTTAGTGTTTATATCCGTGGTTTATAATTACCTTGTACTGTCCTCATGCTCAGTCAATAAGTAGAAAATCTTCCACATACTATAATTTTTTTTTTTTTTTTTGCAGTGTTTTGCACTCAGCATGCATTAGTATCCAACCCAATAACTGAAATCCCAGAAAAGGAACAAGCACTCAATCACATGGTTTGAAAACCACACAGATGATGTGCTGCTGGATAATTAATTCATTGTGACCTTTTGAAAATGTTTTGAAATAGTGCCTACATTAGAAATAGCCATTGGGCATGGAAAAGAATTGAAAATGGGGATCTGGTGGGGGTGAAGGTGGTGAAGGATATTATTCATACATTTTCCAGACAACATTTAAGTCGTTCATCGTTCATTTTTTAAACCGCTTAATCCTAATTTGGGTCATGGGGAGGCTGCCACCCATCTCAGCCGACTGTGGGCAGAGTACACCCTGGCAATGCAGCCTACTCTTTACGAAAGTCAGCAATGTTTTTTTTTACATGCCTCTCACCACAGACAGTGAGAGACATGGCCGGCCTTTGATAAACCAGTTAGCTGCACTGGGGGGACAGCAGTGACAACCCGATGACAGTGGGGCTTGAACCCCCCACCTTGTGATCAGTAATCCGGCATCCTCCCACACGCCACCACTGCCTCGGTTTTAAATCCATTCAACCCCCCCCCAATAAATAAATAAATAAATAAATACATACATACATACATACATACATACATACATAAATAATCTGGATATTCACCACAAAAAATATAAATGCACTTTTTCCCCTTAAAACAGTCCAATAATACTACCATCACCACTACTACCATTACTACTACTACTACTACTACTAATAATAATAATAATACTAACACTACTAGTACTACTACTAATAATAAAAGAATCAACATTTATTTTATTTCACAAGTAGATGTAAATAACTGTGGGGCAGTGGTGGCCCAGTGGTAGGATGTGGCTTACTGATCCGAAGGTCAAGCCCCACTTTTGCTAGGTTGTCACTGCTGTACCCCCAGTGCAGCTAACTGGGTTATTAAAGGCCAGCCATGTCTCTCACTGTCCCTGGTGCGAGGCATGTAAAAGAACCATTGCTGGCTTTTGTAGAGTAGGCCATTGGGTTGCCATCAGCGTGTTTCTGCCCTGCGATGGCCTGGGGAACTGTACAGAGTGTACTCTGCCCTCGCCCAGAGTTGGCTGAGATGGGCGGCACTAATTAGGATTAAGCGGTTCAGAAAATGAATGAATGGATGTAATTAACTGAGTTAGGAAATTTGAAGCACTTCCACATGCCGTATTTAATCTACTTTACGGGTCTTTTTGTTTTCCTGCTTGCAAAATCATATGAAAGATTGCAAAGTGTTAAAACGAAATTAAACCCAACCCTATTAAAGCTTACATACACAGTGCATCTCCATGCCCATCAAAACACACTATTACTACAACCTTCTTTAAGAAAAAGAAGAAAAAAAAACAAGTTTAAAATCCTTAGTTACCCACTGGTATAAACTCTACACTCAACACAGATGTCCTTAAAGCTTTTGTACATGAACATATTGATATAAAATAGGTTTGGCAAAAGAACACTAGATCAACTCACAAACTGGTAAGCTTATATCAAAAGTTTAATATCTGTATAAAATGTTCTTGTTGTTGGCATGTTGCATTCTTGGAACTGACATGTGTATGCCGTACTCATGATTCCGCATGCTTATGAAAGTGAAGCAAGCTGCAAATGGGGGCATTTACAAACAGTCTAATGCAAACTATCGAATGCATTTTAAGAAATTTTAATTTTGTAGATGTAAGTAAAAACCACCTGATAAAAATGTTCCTTGCAAAAGTATTCACCCCCTTGGCATTTTTCATGTTTTGTTGCCTCACAACCTGGAATTAAAATGGATTGTTTGAAGGTTTGCATCATTTAATTTACAGAATACTTTGAAGAAGTGATTGGTTTTTTTTATTGTGAAGCAAACAAAAAGTAGGACAAAATAACAATACTTCAGCATGCATAACTATTCACCCTCTTAAAGTCAGTACTTTGTAGAGCCACCTTTTGCAGCAATAACAGCTGCAAGTCGCTTTGCCATAAGTCTATGAGCTTGCCACTGGGATTTTTTGCCCATTCCTCAAGGCAAAACTGCTCCAGCTCCTTCATGTTGGATGATTTCCGCTTGTGAACAGCAATCTTCAAGTCTGACCACAGATTCTCAATTGGATTGAGGTCTGGGCTTTGACTAGATAATTCAAACACATTTAAATGTTTCCCCTTAAACCACTTGAGTGTTGCTTTAGCAGTATGCTTGGGGTCATTGTCCTGCTGGAAGGTGAACCTCTGTCCCAGTCTCAAATCACAGGCAGACTGAAACAGGTTTTGCTCAAGAATATCCCCGTATTTAGCACCATCCATCGCTCCCTTGACTCGAATCAGTTTCCCAGTTCCTGCTACTGAAAAATATCCCCACAGCATGATGCTGCCACCACCATGTTTCACTGTGGAGATGGTGTTCTAAGGGTGATGGAATTTGTAAGGTTTGTGCCAGACATAGCGTTTTCCTCGGTGGTCGAAATATAAAATTTTAGTCTCGTCTGACAAGAGCACCTCCCACCATACATTTGTGGAGTTGCCCACATGCCTTTTAGCAAACTCAAAATGTGCCTTCTTATTTTTAACACAAAATAATGCCTTCTTTCTGGCCACTCTTACATAAAGCCCAGCTCTATCGAGTATATGGATTATTGTGATCCCATGGACAGGTACACCTGTCTCTGCTGTTGAACTCTGCAGCTCCTTCAGGGTTACCTTTGGTCTCTGTGCTGCCTCTCTGATTAATGCCCTCCTTGCCCGGTCTGAGTTTTGGTGCCATGTTCTTTCCATTTGAAGATGATGATTTTGATGGTGCTCTGGCTGATCATCAAAGATTTTTATGTTTTATTTATATTACCCAACCCGTTCCTACCCTCACCTATGGTCATGAACTTTGGGTAATGACCGAAAGGATAAGATCGCGGATACAAGCGGCCGAAATGA
>JAOUQZ010000001.1:17424189-17444957 GCA_028564935.1 Neosilurus hyrtlii
ATATATATATATATATATATATATATATATATATATATATATATATATATATATATATATACACATACATACATATATGTGTGTGTGTGTGTGTGTGTGTGTGTGTGTGTGTGTGTGTGTGTGTGTGTGTTTATTTATTTATTTAATGCAGGTGCTGAAATCCTTTTCAAACAATGTGGGCCATCATGAAATCATAATTTCCATATAACTTTCATTGGATGTCCTTCATAAGCAAAATAAAGTTAATTAAATGTGACATAATGACAGCAACAGTTACAAAGCCTCAAATGAATAATGATATTCAGGATTGCTAGGCTATATCTCTTCTATAGATAAATTTGTATGGACAGCATAGTGATGTATTGTTTAGCACTGTCGCATCAAAGAAAAAAAAAAGTTCATGGACTATTCCATAAATCGATTCAATATTTTCCTTGATGGATTTGCTAGTGTGCTTAAGATCATTATCCTGTTGAAACAGGATACACCTACAATTCCATTTCTTTGTTGTACAGACAGCCTCACCTTATTATCAAGCATTGTTTAATATAATGCAGTTGATATATCATTTAATTCATGACAAACTGGGGGGGGGCTAAAATCTATATTGATTCATCTGATGTCAAGCTTCACACATACTACATTATGAGACACGAACACCATCGGAACACAGGCTTCGTCCAAATGAAGACTCCAATGCTTCTGTCATTAGTAAATATGGCTAATTCATCGAAAAAAAGCATCATCAAGGCTCAAGGATATTACTCATGAAATCTCACAATAGCTTGTACCCAACAAAGCGTCTAGTACTTTAAACCCCTACAGTCCACCTGCCGAAGATTAGGCCATTCAGGTTAATTCTAGAGTCTGTTCTCTCTCCGGCTCATGACCTTTTAAGACCCTTTAAAAAAAATCCCTCCCAGCTTGCTAACCTCTTACCCCCCCCACCATTTCTTCTTTTTTTTTGTTACTACCTGGAAGCTTCATCAGAGACCTCCATACACCCTTGAGCTGTGCAGTGAGCTTGTCTGATCTACAGAAGAGGGTCGTAGCTTCCCCTTTTATTATCCATGACCTTCAGAATGCTGTAGCTCTGGGCTGTACACTGCTAGCAATACTGGGACTTCACATGGCATTTCCCACGGTCCCTGTCTGTCCATCAGTACCCCCTGGGCTTTTCTTTTCTCTTGTTTTGAGGAAAGATGACAACTCGACTGAATGAATAGCACCGAGGATGAAGTTTCAAAGCCGCATGTCACATTTTGAAACTCTTATAACTGCTGTCTACTAAGAAACTGGGAATCAAACAGAATGTAGGCATGCAAATGCAACAGAGCTGATGTAGTGCAAAAAAAGTTTGGACAGATCAAAAATGTCAACGGTAGCTTCTGAGTACAAAAAACACAAAATGATCATATTTCAGTTATGTGAGATGTTAGAGTCAGTCCTAGATTCCACTGCTTTATCTTAGTGTGTTATGTTTTTCTGCAGGATTACATTTTGAAGTGTTTTTATAATTATTATCAATTCTATAAGTTTATGTTCTGTAAAACAAAGATATTAGGCTCTGATTTATTAATGTGGACCACGTTTTATCATCAAACTCCAGGATAGACGGCGGGGAAAAGTTAATTTCTCTCCTTGTACATTGCTGTAATGTACAATATGCATATTTTTTCTACCATTTTGTGGAGATGAATGACTAGTTCATAAATAAATAAATAAATAATTTTGATTAAATTAAACACATCAGATATTATGTAGGTAATTAAACTGGATGACTGGTGGAGTGAACACACGCATTCATTGACATTTCATGCGGCACCAACAATGTCAGATCCTTGCTGTTGTATAATAGGGCCCAATGTTATGTTAAGTTACCTGAATGACGTGTTCACACTAATACTACTAATAACATTACCACTGTCAAGACAATAGCCACTATGTCATCTGTGGAGAAATTCCGATTTAAAAACTTATAACTTACTCCTCCAAGTCTTCGGACACATGCATACTCTGTTTAACTTAAAGACAAAGTTGAACTTCTAATGATCTGATTAGGGCCCGACATTACAATTCCCGCAAGCTCTCAAATTTCTAGTAATTATAATATGAACAATATATAGCTCACAGGAAAGGTAATAACTTACTAGGACCGAGTACTCGTGGACTGCAGACAGACAAACACACACAATTTCCTGCAGAACAAAACATTGGCCCATCACAGCACCTTCCGCGTTGCTCACACGAAAGGTAATTAAAGCTCAGAATATATCAACAACAGCCACCACCTGTTTTCTCCAATAAAAATCTCAATTCAATCGTAATACGAGTCTTAATGCAATGTAACGTAATCCTGTTTTAAAGGATTTTCTTTATTGCTGTTGTTCTCAGTTGTTTGGGGGTTATCAACCCCAATTTTTTTTTTTATGTCTGCAGACTCTTTTCAGTTTAGGGTGTATTGGAATTTACAAAAAGACTAGACAAAGCCAATTCCCTCAAGTTAATGGAAACTGCACACTGAGTGCGTTGAACAAGTCTTCACCACTCTTGAACTGTTACACGTTTTGTAGTTTTACAATCTGTAACTTTAATGGATTTACTTGGGATTACATGTCATGAAGCTTTACAAAAATCCCATATTACTGGAGTAAAAAAGTCTAAAAATGTACCATATCAAGTCAGTCTGTCCATAAACACTTTACATGATCGCATGATATCAATGAGGGCAGCATTGTGGTGCAGTGTTTAACACGGTCTCCTCATTGCAAGAAGATTCCTGGTTTGGATCTCATGACTCACTTGGGCATGTCTCAGCAGAATTTCCATGTCTCCCGATGTTGGAAATGGTTTCATCTGGGTACTCCAGTTTTCTTCCATACTCCAGTGCAGATTAGGTTAACTGGTAACTCCTAATTTCCCATCGTTGTTAATATGAGAATATTCTTTAAAGAAGAGGTGATGTCAGTACTAACAATACTGTCAATACTAACAATGGAACCAAGACAACAGCCCATATGAATGGGGTGTATATTAGTTGTGTACTTTTTTAATTGAGTGTTAATTAAATAAATAAAATGACCCATGTGCCTTGAATGATCAGCATGCAGATAGACCGCTATATTTTTTGTGATTCTTCTACAAACAATTTACACATTACCAAATGTGGAAGGGAGCAAATTTAATACTTAATAATGTGTATGTAATATGTATTATAAGGCAACTTTTATATTAACATGAGCAGACGGTTACTTTAAATTTTTACACTAGATGTTTTTAGGGTGACATGGTGGTCAGCACGTCTGCCTAACAGCAAGAAGGTCCTGGATTTGAGTCCCAGGTTCTGGCCTTTCATATGTTGCCTGTGCTTGCGTTGGTTCCTCCGCATACTGGTTTCCTGCCACAGTCCAAAGACATGCACCTTAGGCTAAGTGGCTGTTTGGTAGCTCAGTGGTTAAGGCTCTAGATTACTGATCTGAAGGTTGGGGGTTCAAGACCCAATACCGCCAAGGTGCCAGTAAGTCACTCTTGATGAGGGTGTCTGCCAAATGCCGTAAATATAAATGTAAATGTTTCAAATAGCCTTTAGGTGTGAGAGTGAATGGGTGTGTGTTTGCCCTGTGATGGTCTGGTTCAGGGTGTACCCTGCCTTCGCCTAGTGTCGGCTTGTATCCAATCTCCCAGCGCACCTTATAGGAGTAAGCAGTCCGGCAAATAAGTGAATTTTTTTTTTTATCTCATTACCATACAGATGACTGCTTGTTTGTAAAAGTTAATGAGCCTACAGTATAACAAGTATCAAACAAAAGTGGGATTATTAATCTAAATAAATATTCTAATAAGAGTTGATGTTTGGTAATAAATCGTTACTCAGGTTAAAGTAGAAAAATTAAAATTCAATGTTTGATATAAAAGTTAAAATACAAGAAAGAACTATCTACCTCAAATTGTTACAGGGGTGATAACTGCAAAATAAAAGTCCCAAAAACATCAAGAAACAAAGTGTGCGATTATTAAAAAGTAATTTTAACTTGCTTAAAAACCAAAAGGCAGAATTCATCTGGGACCCTAAACTGGACATTCTGGATTAATCCGGAGTTTTATCACCCCTGTAACTAATGATGGTAATTTAGTGGCCCTTTCACCAAAGAACCCACAAAAAAAATAAAATAAAATAAAAATTGCACAGAAATTCAATGAAGGACTGAGACCCCCCAAAAAATGAGATAAGGTCATATGCATGCGCAGATGCGGATAAGGTCTATGCGTGCCAGAATGGTCCCTTCGTTTTACTCATGACCTTAAATCATGTGGTCAGCATTATCTCCTGATTTTTTATATTGCAAAAACTTCCATGTCATTTTTCTTAAAAACAGCTTTCTGTCTTCCTTCACTACTTATTTTATTTTAAAATAATAATAATAATAAAATAAAACCACACATGGACACTGTAAATGAATCAATAATTAAAAAAAGAAGTACATTGATAAAATATGCTTTTATCAACATCTTCTAAAACAAAGCAACCCTCTCGCACCACTCCTTTAAAGTCAGCAATGCTTTTTAGAACATTAAACAACTTGACATTTTTAAAAGGTCAACATTAAAATGATTAAATAAAAGTCAATAAGACATATGTAAAGGGCAGTTGGAGGGCATGACAACATGGGAAGTGCTCTTGTCTGCAAAACTGCATCTCTTATCTTCAAAACACATCAATATGAACTAAACATGATCATAGAATGAGGTCTTGTTCAGGTCAGACACCGTTGCATTCTGCTCCTTGACAAGACAGTGGTTGTCTTACATCTGTTCTGAGTTGCCTTTACATTCCAAACCACAGATGTGATCCATGTGAGCACTGGCAACCCATAAATCCGCTCGTATCTTCAGTCGCAAGGATAGCGCTCATAATGGTCTCTGCAGGATAGTGCTAAGCACATCTTCGCATCATCTCCTAGCAAGGGACTTTGAGAGAAAGAGAGGATTAGTTCCTTCTCTTCTTTGGGAACTGCAGCAGAGCGAGGGAATGAGTCAAGGGGAGAGGGTGGTAGCCATGGCGAGAGAATGCAAATGACAGAGCGAACGAGTCATGCCTCGGTGGCTTGTAAAGCTCTTCACCAAATCCTGCCGACAGCGCACCGTTTCATTGCCTCAAGCACCGGAGTTCCATAAATCCACTTGTATCTCTGGAGAGTGGCCAGGAATGCTGTGCCCTTACTTTGGCCAGGATTCCTTCATCGACCCCTTCCCCTCTTTCAGTGTATTGACTATTATGTCCAATGCAAGAGCACAACTGAGTGGCGGCAGCTATACAATGGGACAAGGGAAATAAATGTGCTCAAAGGCCATGAAAATAACCCAGAGCTCCCATGTTGACTGAGAATGAGCATACGTTTAAAGATGCCAGTGTTTACAAGTGGAGATTTGAGACCAAGCTTAGTAAATATGTAGGGATAAGATGATGGAGTCTAGGGAGAAGCTGGCGTGAAAGAAAGTGAGCACAGATAAAGAGAGAATAAAAAGAGAGAGCTAATATGTGGCAGAGCACAGCTGAAATGCTATTATAATGACATATCAAAGCCGTCTCTCTCTCTCCTTTGAGACAGCAAAAGCAACAAATCCATCTTTATTTGGCCTCGAACGTGTTACCAGTGAGAAGACACAGAACTGTTAACAGGGACGGGAAAAAGCACGCTGAGTGAATTGGGATCAAGGGTGAAATGAAGGACATGAGTGCGAAAAGATATTAGTATACCAGTATCAGGTGGATACAAGACCAAGGCTAATGTGTGCATTAGTATGCAAAGTCCCTTTGTTTTCATTCAATGGAAAATATACTAATCAAAATTTATAATCATAGATAGATTTTAGTTACTGATTCAGATGAATAAAGAAAAGGTACTTTTCACACTGGATTAAAAAAAAAAATTCATCAATTAATAAATAAAGCGTCAACTGACACCCCTTTGCATTAAGAGTAATTTCTTCAAAATGTGATATGATGTATAAAATGTCTATAATTGCAGAAGTTCAGAAGTAGCAAAGAGAACATTGAAATTAAATCTCTTGACTCTCCTAAAACACTATTAATAAATCTCATTTCATTAAGCCAAAACGCTGTTGGATGCTCGAAGCTGACTGGTCAAAGGCATGTAAAAGAACCATTGCTGATTTTCGTCAAGAGAACGTAACCGTCAGCGTGTTTCTGCCCTGCGATGGCCGGTCGGCTGAGATGGGCGCCAGCCTCCCCGCGACCCTAATTAGGATTAAGCGACTCAGAAAATGAATAAAAGTTAAACATGCATCCTTGCCTCTGATTAGCAGAGCAAGTTGGGTTGGAAAAGAAAAGACAAATACAGGGTTTGAAACCAAAAAATTTTTTTCAAAAATTTAAAAAGACAGACATTCACAGATACAAAAGAAAACAAACTGATGTGACTGGGAGAAGGATGGTATCACAACATTTGCTGTTTGCTAAACATTTCAAAAACAAAAAAGATACATTAATGTAGGCATCCTGTTCAACCAATGTGTGCAGTAATATACCATGTTGTATACTATGTTTATTGTTAGTAACCAGGCCCAACCCTGCTTAGCTTCTGAGATTAGACATGAACAGGCATTCACAGGGCTCATGAGGGACACATAAGAACATAAAACATCCTTAAATTTGTATTTTGGGTTGAGCTGGGTGAGTTTGAAAATAAATAGTCCTAAAATGATCCCAAATTAAACTGCTAAAGGATGTTGATTAAGATTAACTGCAACACAGTGCTTAATATTCATAAAACAATTCACGAGTCAAGTGAAATATTTAATTGAATGGTTTTTGTCTGCTTTGAGTAATTAAAAAAACCTAAACGTTTCAATGATTCAAACAAATATAACTTAGTTGATCTGAAATAAGGTCAAGGAACATACTGTAATTATGTTTTTTTTCTAATATCACCTAATTACAAACATGCAAATGAAAACAGGGTATATTCATAGATGTTCCAAATAGGTTAGGATGGGATGAGCAAGTGAAAAATCATCAGCCTGTGGGTCTAGGACATGCAGATTATGTGTCTATTAGTTTTCTATTTGAAGTTGCCCAGCAGACAAGTAGCTTCCACAGGCTGCCAATATATTCACGTGCCCACCAAGCAGGAAAGAAATATGTATGTTTAAATGTAACATGCTTCAGGTGGCTCATATTTCATGCTGGAGTCATGCTGTACTACATAGAGGTTCATGAATCATAAGCAAAGGCTCTTTTTTGTTTTGTTACAGTATTGAAACTCAAGTTATTTATGTATTTATTAGCAAGTTGTCATATTGTTGTACTTTTTTTTTCCAAACTGTATTAATCCCACAAGAGAAATAATTGTCTCTGCATTTAATCCATCCAAAGTGAGCACACGCTTGTAAACAGTGAGCAGCCACACACATTGGGGCACCCAGAGAGCAGTGGGGGGTTAGGTGCCTTGCTCAAGGGCACTTCAGCCATGAATGTGGAAGAAGGGAAGGTGCAGCTCACTCCCACACCGCCATACATTTTTCTTGCTTGTTTGGGAATCAAACCAGCAACCTTTCAGTGTCAAAGCCGCTTCGCTAATCATCCGGCTACAGCTGCCCCTTAAGAGATTTAATTCAAAACTAAAAAAATAAGACAAATGTTATAAATAATTAAAAGCAATATTCACCTAATGTATACCATTTGTGGAAGCTTCATGAATAAAAACACTTCCATACAATAACTACCACCAGTTTTTGTACATGTTTAAATAATGAGCTGGGTTTTCTGGCTGTGAAAATTTAACACCTCACACACAACTTTTTCACACTTTCAAACTATCTAGCAATTTGGAACAACCAATTAGCCTAATGTGCATGTCTTTGGACAGTAGGACAAAATCAGAGTGCCCAATGGAATGGAACATGCAAACTCACAGATACATACAGAACACACAGAAACACCCGAGCCTATGACCCGAACCCAGAACCTTACTGCAGTGAGTTGCATGTGCTAACCACTGCAGCACCGTGCTGGCCTATATATTTGTCATACTGGGTTAACTTATAATAATGTCCATGGTTTTTTATTTATTTTTTTATTTTATTTATTTATTTTTTTCACTTGGTTAAAATATTCCCACCCAGGCAATCAGAACATTAGACTAGGTTAGTACAATACAACTTTTACTTGCACAGTGAGCTAGCTAATACGTTTTACTTGTCCACTGCTGCTGCAAGCTTGCTCTGTAAAATATCAGTGTTTTTTTAGCACCATAGTCTCTTTAAACAGATAGAGATCTGCATATGTGAGTAAATTAGAAATAATCAAGCTGTAATTATAACACTACAGGTAAGTGGATTCTCAATTGAGATTTGTTGAAAGAACACATTTGTGTATGCATGCTGTGGTTACCTTCTCATTATCTAATTTTTACTTCAGGGATAAAAGCAAGGACAAGAAGAAAATCTTAAAAGCAGGTTCAGCGTTTGGATTTTCTTTTTTCTTGAGACTGAAGACATTTTTCTAATGGTTTTTAAAGTGGTTAAAGGTGTTTGGAAAATTATCAAATTATTTTTTTCAGTTTGCCAGTCACGATTTCTACAGTTAGGCAACACAGGCGAAGGAGTCTTGGTGTAATTTTGAGGGCACAAATTAACAAACACACAAAAGAAAAGTGCATGAGACCTCAACTCAGGCTCGCGAAAAAAAAGAAAAGAAAAAAAAATACAAACAAAAAAGAAAAACAAGAAGACAATTCATAAGGCAAACAGGTTAAAACTTGTAGCCATTCACAAACAATATTATTTCAATTCCAAATACCTGGATGTCTTCCTGCTCCTATTTTAACAGGACTTCTGTGGACCTAGAACTGTCTGGTATCACAGATTTGGCACCAACTATTGTATTTGTGTAATGCATTTATTCGCTGAACCCCTTAATCCTACTAGGGTTGCAGCGAGGCTGGGCCTTATCTCAGCCGACTCGGGCAAAGACGGGTACATCTTAAACAGATCGCCAGGTAATCTCAGGGCAATACACACTCGTACCTACCAACAATTTGGAGAAATTAGCCTAACGGGCTTTTTTTACATATCAGCCACAGATCACTGATATTTATTAATATCTTAACCATAAACAAAAAGAGGTGTAGTTGTTTTATATTATAGATAATTATATTGAAATGTACTTTATTGTAGAAGGTAACTGGAAGGCAAACGGGATTAAATACGGAAACAAGTACACTGTTGATCCAATTGCCAAATGACTTAAGTGTCCTACCCTGCTCAGAGTTTGTACTCCCGCGCAAGAACTTGATAAATCCGTACAGGAGTACAAACTTGGTGAACTCGGTATTGAGAAAGAGCCAATGTCTCAGGTTGATCCGCAGACCAGAAACAAAACAAAGGACACAACATCAGGATACCGACATGGAGGATGCGTTCCTGGAAATGCACACACAAGACAAAATTTTGAGAGAGCAAATACAAAAGTACATAACAGAATAACAGATGGAGAACAAACATTAACTAAATAGTCAGACTGGCTTAAGTAAAGAGTAAATAGACTGGACGGTCAATAGAAAACCCAAGGATAAGTGAGAAATGAAGACCTAACCAATAACAGGTGTGCAGGTGACTGCAAAGGCGGCTCATGGCCTGTGTCATATCTAACAGTACACAGATTAAGGGTAGAGTAAATAAATAATCTATTCATATAATTTGTCTCTCAGTTTGGAAGGGGAAGCTGGACCCAATCCTATCTTACTCTGGGCGAGAGATGGGGCACACCCTGAACAGGTCGCCAGTGTATAGCAGGGCTAACACAGACACAATCAACCATTCACTCTCACCAGTTTACGTAATGTGCAGGCCTTTGGATTGTTGGAGGAAACCAGAGAACCCTGAAGAAATTCACAAAAGCACAAGGGAAACATGCAAGCTCCACAGAACGGCCCATTCTCATGACCTAGAGCCTTCCTGCTGTGTGGTGTCAGTGCTAACCACTGAGGAATTGGTAGACTTGAATTGTAAATAATGTATTAGTCTAAGGCCAGGTAGGATTTTATAAATATGATTGCTATTGAAAGTAGCCCCCTCCAAGGCTAGGGAATGTAGTATAAAGGTGATCATTAGCACTGACTTCAAGTTGCCAATTTGTTTTCTTTTCTTTTTTTTTTGCATTAATTAGTAGAACAAACAGGGTCAATCTAAGAAGACACCCAACGTGATTATTTTCTATGTTGTTTGTAAAATAGTGTTTCCAACCAATATGCTATCTAAAAGAATTGTCAATTTCTGCACAGCGGCAATCTCACTATAATAGCAGCCTAGTTGATTGTGTAGTCAAATATGAATTTTTGCAGTAGCATAAATATTTCTCAAGATGACAAGGTACCTTGTATATTTTTTATTGTGTGCCATCTATATTCATCCAAGCATGTAATTTGGCATGAGGAAAAAGTAGAGCAGATCAAAGTAAGATAGAAAACAGGTCAGATAGAGGGGTCAAAAGGAGAGAGTAAGGTTACGTATAATGAAAAGTGTGAAAAGAAACCTAAGGCTAATGGATTAAGAATTGATAGTGGAGAATCTCAATTTCTGGCTGCACTTCATTCATCAAGTGTGACTGAACTGAAAACAGCTCCTTGCTAATACTTGGGTTAATGACCTCTGTTTCTATGGTTTCTAAGGCAGTGGGTTTAGTCCGGATGAGGTTTATATTAGCTACATACCACCTTACTGGTGCCACACCACTTCTGCTAATGTGCATCCAACCGTACTTTACAGAGAGAAGCTAGTTGCCCAAGTTTGTACCCATGAGCCAATGGACACCAGACTTCAGACAAATATCATCTTGACTAAAACCCCCACCAAAAGCTCAGCAAACTGTTAGCATTACAGATGGCATGGTGGTGCACCAGATAGCACTAATACCTCACAGCTTCAGAGTTCTTGCTTCAATCCTGAGCTATGGGTACTGTCTGAAGTACGGCACATGCTTTCCAGGATTCCTCTGGGTTGCTCGGTTTCTCAGGAACTACACCACTTATTCTAAATGGCGGTAAGTGTAAATATTTGTTTGCATGGCCCTGCAGTTGAATGGCGTCCCATCCAGGCTGTATTCCCACTCTGCACCCAGTGTTCCCAGTAAAGGCTCCAAAACCACTCTGTCCTTACCAGGACCCCTATGTAGCTTATTATAAACAATTGTATAATTATATTCCACCACTTGAGAGCATAGCTACTTCTACCTGCTATCTATGCAGTGTCTGCTCTATCACACAACAGCAGCAACATCACATCGCAGCTAAGCATGTTTAGATGAGAGTACTAACTGTATTCCTCCATGCACGTTAGCCGAGGGACACCAAAGATTAGATGGCATGCCTAATAATCCAGTTTAGCTGTTTAGAATTCCCTACCAACTATGGTATCAACAAGAGTCGAACTTGATCAGTGATTGAGTAATATTTAGTTAGCTTTGCCAGTTGTAAGCTCGTGTTTACTATGACACTTTTTTTTAGGATACTAAGAATTGTTTTAGCTTTTAAATGGCCGAATAAAGAATCATAAAGAACATCATGGAAATTTTTGGGTGCTTTCAGTTCTAAAACTCACCAAAATCAAGTGGAGCATGGAGCAAAAACAAGAATGTTTTGCAAAAACCTTTGGCATGTTAGAGTGGCAGAAATCCTTGTAAAATCTATATGTAACCTTTTCCAAAACTGAAGCACTGTGCATAATTAGCCTACACACCTTAATCTGTGCTACATTTTCTCCTTGATTAACATTCTGACTCCAAGTAGCACTGACTACCTGATCGTCAAAGCAAGCCAAGAGGGTGATCAAAGTTTGATTGCTAGCTTTGAGATGAAACATTCGGGGGGTGGGGGACCCACACACACACATCTACACTTGATGAGAAAGGGACTGTTAAGTGCATGTCATAAAAATCAAGTAGGTTGGATAGTCACAATTAGCTTTGAGTAGAAAAGGGGTACTGTGGCTACACAAGGTGTCCAACCTTCCTACAGTGTGACAATGTTCTGTACATGAAAATGGGTTGAACAGAGTTTAACAGATCAAAACGTGATCCTGAATCTTTGAGCAAAACGGCTGTCAGTCTGCAAAAGTAGTTTTGATTTAGCTGAATTACCCAGTCCTCTCATTTATTCAGTCCCTATTTTCCCACATCCAGCTGCTCCTGTCAGGTAGATTGATGCATCCAGGCCCTTGGAGACCTCCTGATGAGCTAATGATGGGCACTGGAAAAGCCCCAGTGCATGCCCAGTCCACCGGCTAATAGAAACTAATACCATAAATCTTCCTCGCTTCTATGTCTCTACAAAACTACAGTATAGTGAGCACACCAAAAAGAAGACTAAAACAATGGAGAGAAAATAAAACTTACATGATATTTAAGCAGAAAATCAATGAACCAAATCATACCTTTTCTATCTGGGGAAGGGGCTTTCCGGATTCCCTCGGCTATTTCCGGGGCTTTGAATAAATTAGCTCAGTATTAAGCTATGTCAAGCAACATGATTCCTTTGTCATCATACAATGTTTTTATTTTTTTTTTAAATGCCAAACATATACATTTGTAAAAATGATGTAAATAAAAATAAATAAAAATAAAAATCCCTCATTCTCCCTTATTAGCTAAACCGCTTCATCCTACTAAGGTCTTAGGGAGGCTTGGAGCCAACACACACTCAATACGTGTGTCAATTTGGAACAGGCAGTTAGCCTAATGTGGATGTCTTTGGGCTGTGGGAGAAAACTGTGGTTTTCCCAGAGCAAACCCATCGAACCCAAGACCATCTTGCTGTGAGGCGGACGTGCCCCGAATATATATTTATAACTATGCAAGTTATACATGTATACTAGTTGCAAGTCTGCTACTATGCTTATCAACAAATATGCAATAACCCTGGGTTCACACTGAGCTGTCCACGAGCTCCACAATTTATGAGCACGCTGAAAGCATGATTGGGGTATAAAATGGAGACAGCTAGCAGATAAAGAAGATAGATAAAACTTGAATGAATCGTGTTTCCAAGTTCATCAAGATCCCCCACGATGGCACATCAAGGTCTGTAACACTCTGTTAAGATTTGTTAAGCTCTCCTTGCACTCTTTCATGCTTCCCGCATTCTATCACGAGATTCTTCCCGCATTCTATCACATTTAACAGTCAAAAATTTTGCCACAATCAACACAAGTTCCCTCAATATCATCACAATTCGATCCCACGACCCCCCACACTCATCATGATCCTCTCAAATCGTGTAAATCATGGGCATCGGGCCGCAGGGTGAATGAATATGCTGGGTGTGTAGGCATGCAGGTACATACATCAGTATGCATGTATGCATCAGTGGTCAGTGGAAAATACTGGATAAAATTTTGCCAATGTGTAAATAGGTGAGTGTGCTGTATGCAAATGTGAAAGTATGCAGTTTGAACAAAAATGTGCAAGAAACTTATTGAGCCTTTTTTTTTAATCTGCACATCTTGTCAGCCACTGAATAAGCATAGATATATAATTTCATAAATCAACTTTGAATTTCATGTTTAAAAGGACAGTTTAAAAAGAAAAGTCCAAAACTAAAACATTTTAGCTGAATTTTATGACATTTGTGAAATTACAGCCTGGAACAAAGCCCATTTCATTCATTAATAAAACAAGTCCAGAAGGGTTGACAAGCTAGAATTATTGGTGCCAGTGTAACATTTTCATGTGAAACTAAAGATCTATTCATTCAGAAATCCTCACTGAAACAGACAATAGGAACAAACTAAAACAAAATCCACAAAGTAAATAAATAAATAAATAAATAAATAAACTACAGCAGAGAAAAGTTGCTGCTAAAAAAAAACTAAGAAATCAAAAAAAAAAAAAAAAAAAAAAAGGTCAAGCCAGAACGCATAGGTTCGATTACCGCTCTCAGGTGTTTTTGTGTGGACTTTTCATGTTCTCCCCATGCTTGTGTGTGTGAGCTATTCAGGGTGTCCCCAACCTAATTAGGATTAACCTGCTTAGAAAAGAAATGAATGAACGAATGAATGAATGAGAGTCAGGAGGTATAAAATATGCTACTTACTAGATCAGGGGTGGTCAATCCTGTGCATGCTGATCTACCTTCCCGAAGACATTCACTCCACTCCTAATTATGCCCACCTGACCATCCAATCAACTAATCAAGACTTAAGATATGGAGATGAAGACTTAAAGCGACGATTGTATTTGACAGATGGGCCCCATTAGGGTTGGAGTTAAAATCTTTAGGAAGGTAGATCACCAGGAGCAGGATTGGGTACCCCTGCACTAGATATTAGCATAGAATATACAGCAATATCTGTTAATCTGATTTGTTTCTCACTGGTGTTCTTGGAACACATAAGGCCATTAAGATGTGTTCAGACTCAATGTAAAATGCTATGTGCTTAATTATCTCACATGGTTTTAAACCTGGGGGCATGGGTCTTTTCACATTCTTTCTGTCTGTGTGACACAAAAAACGTGCGTCATTAGAATTGCAAAGCTAGACCCTGACTAGTGTTGGATTAAAATGATAAACGAGTCTCTACGGAGATACAAGAAAAGCTCCGGGGTAACATATTAATAGGAGTATTTTTGCATGAAAAGACCAATTTGCCACATATCAGCCACCTCAATCAAAGCAATCTCTTTGGATCATCTGTGTGATAAGCATAGTGAGCAAGAAAGATTAGAAATTAAGTCATGTAATTAAGTGATTCATTGTTAGATTCAGTATTTAGCTAGAACATGAGTGCTTTAAACGAATGCCAGGGTCATTCATCAACAGTCTGCTGCAATTTGTTTGTTTGGTCGGTAACTCATATTCTGTGTCCGAGCTACAGTAAAAAAGAAAATAATAATAATGATAATGCAGGCCTACAGTAGAGCAGGGTATATGTCTGTCTGGCTTGAGCCTCATTAAAATTCCATGCTAAGAAACACAATGTAATTTCGAAGGGCTTGCCATATTTCTCTCACTAACAGCCATTGTCAACTCCAATTCCACATACATTACACTGAACTACAACGCACACGGGGATCTCGGAATTGTATACTTTATCCAGTTATTAACTCCATGAATGGACGCATGTGGTTTAAATCACAAACAAATAACGCTTGCATATTAACCACACTTCCCCTGACTCAGCCCCTAGAGAGCCATCAAAGCCAAAGTGATACATACCCCCTGTAATCCACATCATAATATTATTTATACAGCTAAACAAATCACATTTGCCGGAGTACAAATGTCTGTGCGTATTTCTGTGGCATTCCTTCACCACCAGCAGGCTCAGGATTGAATGGGTGGCACAAATAGCCGTATTGATCAAGAGATAATGGAATCTTGTCCTCGCTGTTTTTCTTCAACATTTTCATTTCCTCTCTCGTCTAGTCGGGGTGCGCTCTCTTTGTCTCGGGAGGAAACGAAGAGCCTGCTTTCTGCTCATCAGCGCTCGTTTTCCAAACCCTCTCCTAAGCATTTAATTGCATTAGCATAAGGGGAAACTGAGCCAGAGTTGCAGTATGATTCATATAATTTTGCTAATATGACATCCAGGGTCTTTCTTGGGAGTCTCAATGAAGCACAATTAGGAACTTGGCAGCTTGCTATCACCCTCATTGAGGAAGATGATAATGAGAAAAAAAAAGAAAAAAAAAACATCTTAATTGTTTTCAGGATGGGAATTGGTTTATGTGAAGACAGATTGTGTACAGTGTAGGTGGGAGATTATGGGGCTAAATGGGAGGAAGATTCATTTGGAGCCAGGTACTTGTCATCGGCTAAAGAAAGTCTTAATTCTATGTAAGAAAAATTTCCTATTGCTTTTAGACTATCACTTGACTGATGATGATTCAGATAACATTAGCAAGCCCAGCAACATAATCTGTCTACCAATAAATTTCTACGGCTTACCCTAAAAAAAAATTGGTTGCAATTTGCTCTGTGCTAAGGCTCTGTGCCATGGGCTCTATCTTTTGTCTCAGCATGTATAAATAGAAGAATCCTGCCAGGCAAACAGGAGTCGCTCCTACAGATGCTCATTAGCAATGTTTTACATCTTTCAAGCTTTGATAATAGATTGGAGAAACAGGGCAACAGGCAACACAGTGTTTTGGTGTTTCAGCATGCTAAACGCTCAAGGTTTCATCATTTGGGTTTCCCTGTTGTATATGCTAATCAGTAACCTTTAGCTTTCATTCATAGTTAGTTATGCAAGTTGGCAGTTCTCCTGTATCTGAAATTATGCCATAGGGTGAGATCAGTGGTTACCTTGGAAGACGTTTTTAAAACTGGTTTGACTTACTATGGCATCAGTGTCAAAACACTGCCAAAGTCTGTCTGCTGAAATAGGCATGCATTTAAATAATGCTCACTTCAAAGTCTTGTCACATTCAGTGCATTTTTTTTAGACGTTATCTAATCCTAATCTTACAGTGTGTGTCTTCAGGCTCTTGTGCTATATGCATATTTATCCAAATTTCCATATCAGAAGAAATTCAAACACAAAATGAAACAAAGGGGTCATATGTTGTGTTTTCCATGTTGCGTCTTTGTGCTTCCTAAGCACGAGCAAGATGCATTCCGAATGACATCTAGCCAGCGTGAAGATTGCTCATTTCCTCCCATAAGCATGGGCGACACGGAGGTCTGCATGTCAACGAATGCGACTCCTGTCCCTTGGTGGGAAGACAAAAAGCTGTTGGTGTCAAACAAATGCAAAATCACGTCTCTGCAGAGAGACTCATAATCTATTACAAAGCTACTATAAGACTATCTCGGCTCCTTAAAACCAGAGGTAATAAATCAACTGCATACCTTTTTGTGCACATGCTCAAGAAAATCAAAGTTATTTTATATAACTACTTTTTTCACCACCACTGTTTCTTTATTCTCACTTCTCACACATCAGATGTAGTGTGCACCTTGGAGAGACCTGCCTAAAGCCCTGTTCTCATAGCCAAAATTCTTCATGGTAGACAACAGAATATGATTTCTTGCCTTTTGGGGCTGTACACTCTGCAAGTGTTCCGCATACTTCTGTCGGGATCCCGGAGAGCCAGGGAGAACCAGGAGGGTGTGGCTTCCAGTTCCGAAAGGTTTGAAAATTCACTGCAGGTCAAGCATTGGATCAGTTTAACCATTGCAACAGTGAAGAAATCTGAGGCATACATTGCCTACCATATGTCACTATAGATTTCACTGAGGGGAAAATTATACATGAAAAAGCAACCACCATGTATACATCGCAGTTTTAGCTAGTCGACATGACAGCTGCAAAGTATGCATCACAGATGCTCCAGTTTCTCAGGCAAAATGCATATTTCCTTGAACCATATTTATGCAAGACGCCACTGCAAAATCCCCCAGAATGCTCGAGGAATGGTGATGGTAGTCCCAGGCAAGGATCTCACGCATCAATCTGCTATGTGAGATTAGAATAACACCTTACCGACTACAGTTCAGAGTTACAGCTAACGAATCAAAAGCACCACTAAATGCCTCTCATTTCCTTCTGAGTTCAGACTGAGTTGAGTATATTTTGTATTCTTGGGGCCATTTGAAACTACTAGCTTCAGTCAGTTGAGCTCCTTTGTTGAGTCCTAGCTTGGTTATTTATCATTTCTGCTCTGTCTGTGAGTTAGTTGTGTTGTTTACAGAGTTCCTGTTCTGCTAAGTACAGCGCTTACCTCTCATTCCATCACTAGGTGCATTTTCCCAGAGCACTGAAGAGGTTTTTTAGTACATTGCCCACTGTTTGTGACCTGCGGACCTGTAAATACATTTAGCTAGCATAGTTGAGTGATTCTTCCTCACCATCCTGCTGTCTCCACTGCTGAGCTTGTAATATTAGCTAGACTTACATGACATGTATACAAGACTTAAAATTCACCTGGAGAGTTGGCTCAGTTCCCCTAGCCCTGTAGTCCACCATCTAGTAGACCTGTTGATAAGCATGCCTAGCAATATCCCATCACTTAGCTTGTTCCATTCTGCCTTTCCATGCCTCACATCCTATGATGCATAGGCATCATTCCTCAGCTTCCCCTCTCCTACATTCATTCATTTTCTGAACCACTTCATCCTAATTAGGGTCACGGGGAGGCTGCCGCCCATCTCAGCTGACTCTAGGTGAGGGCAGAGTACACCCTGGACAGCTCGCCAGGCCATCACAGGGCAGAAACACGCTAACAGCTATACAGCCTACTCTTGACGGAAATCAGCAATGGATCAGCTTACCAGTTCACCATAGACCTTTAATAACCCAGTTAGCTACACTGAAGGGACAGCAGTGACAACCTGTTGATAGTGGGGCTTGAACCCCCAACCTTGGGATCAGTAATCCAGTACCCTACCACCAGGCCACCACGGCCACCACTGCCCCCCTACAATATATCTATAAATTTAGAATTCCCAGGCACTGTCCTTTGTATATAGATCTGTTTGTACCAAATGGGTTTGCTCTGGGTAAAGAGCAGGCAAAGAGAAGGACTGTAACTGCCAAGTATGCTCTCAGACGGAAACTGTTCAAAGAATTTTGTGCACTTCCCAGTTACCAGGGCATATAATGCACAAACACATTTTTTCATGTTTTGACTTTGCTATACTGTATTAATTAAGGGAAATTATTGCCTCTGCATTTAACCCATCCAAAGTGAGCACACACACACAAGTAAACAGATAGCACATACACTCAGAGCAGTGGGCTGCCACACACTTTTGGGGCACCTGGCAAGCATTTGGGGGTTAGGTGCCTTACTCAAAGGCACTTCAGCCATGAATGTGGAGGAAGGGAAGGTGCAGCTCACTCTGCTCCGCCACCACACATCTTTCCTGCTGGTTCGGGAATCAAACCAGCGACCTTTCGCTATGGATGCCCCCAAAGGTATTTTTGGAGCTGGTTCCTGAAGGTATCAAATTAATGTACCCCACCCCTATGATACACTTCCTCAAACCTCCATTTTTAGGCTGTGCAGGACTCTGCTAGCGATCACGTCAGCTCAAATGTGGGAAAATGCCTTGGTATTTAGCTCATCTTGCATGCGTTGGTGGTCACATGATTTTAAAGTGAGCTTATGATTGAGTTTGGGTTTTATCCAAATTTATATCAACCACCAATTTGGTCACATTAGAGCTGTCCATGATACAAAATCTGCTCAGCATTTGTTGCCATGTCCAGTACACATCCCACATACTTACCAGATGGTGATGATTCAAATCAGACCAACTTCATCTGATCTATCCATAATTCCATGTGAAAACTTTCCATCAGAATCATTGAGACACTTTTCTTTATGACAGCGGTTTCAATGTCAAATACAATGTCAAACTCATGTTTGACTTGACCGGGAAGGACATGAATGTATCCAGGTGATTTTTCATTGCCCCTGAAAGGTAGCTGGTGTTCACAGAACCATAGTTAAATAGCTATATCTATTTTGTCAGTGAATCTCAGCCTTGGTTAGGGGACCATATTTGAAACAAACCTCTAAAATTTTTCTCATCATGTTATTAGCTCCACCAAGTGTTTGTTTTGTAAGCTAGTTTGCTTGTGTATGTAATAACCTAAAAAGTAATGCACAGATTTTGCTGATTTCCCCCCTAGTGTAGGATATAGTACAAGTAACAAACAATTGAATTTTGGAGGTGATCCAGGAATGGGATCATGTTGAGGAAAAAATATCAATCAAGCTCAATAAATGCAAATAATACGTGAATGAATGTTTATCAGACCTCCACTAGGGGGAGACATTTCATTACAATGAAATCTGCAGCCTTGGCCAGATTTTTTTCAGGTTAATCAATGCACGTGCCATCATAATCTATTTGTGTTTGGCAAAAGGTTCCTCACACACTGAATTCCTGTCTAGTTAAAAAGTTATTGGAAATATAACATGTTTAAAATATGAAAAAGCAGGACTTGATCTTATCGAAGAATTTCACTCAGAATCAATGGAATAGTTCATGTTGTAAGTATTACATTTGGTGTGAGTGTTATTTGGAACAATCTTTTTCAGGAAATACTCTGGCCATCTTTAGTTGTCAATATTCAAGATGGCTCCCACATTTTTTGGTTCATATATACTTTATAGTGTTTTATTTTAGTTTGGGTTTCAATATATATATATATATATATATATATATATATATATATATATATATATATATATATATATATTTTTTTCTTGCTAAATGACTACAGTGAGTTTAACAATGGCTTATCTGAGAGGATATAATTTTTAATTATATAATTTAATAATTTATTGAAGAACAAAGAAAATTGGCACCATTTAATCAAAATATTCAATTTCACGAAAATGCTGGCATATTCTGCTCAATTTATCTATTTTCTTCTCGTTATAGAACACATGTGATAATATTGTAATAGGAGAGAATTCAGTCATGACCTTTTAAGAGTTTTGATCTGGGGTAGTTTCAAAGTGTGTTTTTTTTTAATTATTACTAGCCATATGGAAGGCCATATTCTGAGACCAGAGACATGTTATAAATAAAAGAAGAAATGAAAAAAGTTAAGAAACTAATATGTTAAAATATAGTTTTCAAGCACTAAGGGGAGAAAACTCAGAAAAGAGTTTAGTGTTAATGTAAAACTAGATAAAGGATTTCCATCCCTTGTTGTACTTATACAGTTGTGTTCAAAATTATTCAACCCCCAATGCTGTAAAGGGCTTTAGGGACTATAGTGTACATTTGGAATTT
>JAOUQZ010000001.1:17451317-17469060 GCA_028564935.1 Neosilurus hyrtlii
AAACCAACAAACCCTACACAACTCCCTCACATCTTACCACAGCCTCAACCATGGAGTCAATTTGAGGTTTACGCCTTCATATTCTCTAAAATAGAGATGTACTGCCACTTTTAAACCCATGCTGAAAACCCAGTAAGCCAATGGGTGATCCATCCCACATAGCAAAAGAGTGATGGCCCAGTGCTAATCCACAGTTAATATTTAATATTCATATCATGCTGTGAAATCTTGGCAATAACCTCATTCAAATCTAGCTAGAAAACTCAACCACAACTCAATCTTTGACGTGATCATAGCTCAGAAGCTTGTACACTAAAACGTGGAGTTGGCCTACTTTTGCTCAAAACTGAAAGGTCTTTAAAAAGCATTAAATATGGCTGGTTGTGTCTAGCACATTTTGGGTGCAGATTCCAAATATAATAAGAGTTTCAAATGTTTTTGGCACTGAGTACACTTTCCATTCTTTATCTAACAAGAGTTGTAATTGTGCCAAGAACTACCATAAAACTGCTTTGTTTAAACAGTCTTATGACTGATATATTGATTTTTCTTTTTTTCTATAAGAAAATCTATAACAATAAATGTTGCTTCATGATAGGTGTATTAAGTAAATGACATTAAGAGGAACCAAACCCCTTCTGTTGTAAAGAATAAAAGCAAGATAAATACAAAGATTCCAAAAGATTAGAATAACATACCTCAAGGGGAGTGAAGTTTCATAAATTTGCTGTTAGAGACAACCAAAATAGTAATAAAGGAATAAAAAATTTAAAAAACTCAGCATTTTAATCTTTTTTTTCTCTTTCTCTCTCTTCCATATGAGTAGAAAGTCAAATTGCATAAAAAACCTTAAATATCAAAAAAGGTTGACATAGGCCAGCTTGAAATCCACAAGGATTGCTTTATAAAAGATTTAAGCAGTGCTTATGAATGTGTTATGAAGGCACTGGGTAGAATAAATCGGTAACACATACTGTGAAACTGGACATCTTTAGTTTAACCGTGAATGGGTTTCATTAAACAATAAGATGTATGTTTTATGAGGTATTAAAAATGAATTCCAATTTCTCTGATCGTATTTGTCGGACAAGATTTCATCATACTTACTATTCCAAGTCAAATAAATTTGCCGTTATTGACTAAATGCAGTGGACATTAGAATGATAATATTGTGCGATTGATAAATGACAATATTAAATCAATAGCAGGTGTCATTGGGAGATGTTTAGTAAATGGATGTTGCAAGTGCCCTCTCTTTAGGAAGTCTCAGCAGTCATGGGACAGTGAGGACAGACTCCTAACCTGAGGAGATGATACTGTTCCCAGAGGACTAACCGACTCTACCAGAGTGACTCCGCACGGGTCTCTGGAGATGTCATGCGCTGAAATCCCGGTATGTGTGTGTGTGTGTGTGTGTGTGTGTGAGAGAGAGAGAGAGTAAGAGAGAGAGAGAGAGAGAAAGTAAGTGTGACTATGACAGGCAGAGATAGAGCGTACGTATTATAGATGTGCATCTCCATCACTGTCATGATGTGATACACATGTCTATGCACTGCCAACGATCCAATACATTCAAGAGTCATATTAAACAACTGCTAATGCTTTACGATACGATTCAGGCTATTGCAATGTGGTGCAATTCAACATGATTTCATTCAACTCAGTGTAATTCAGACTCATGTGAGACTGGAGAGACATGATGTGATTAATAATTCTATTTTAGAAGAGCAGAACTCTTCATTCATTCATTTTCTGATCCGCTTAATTCTAATTAGGGTCATGGGGAGGATGGTGCCCATCTCAGCCAACTCTGGGTGAGGGCAGAGTACACCCTGGATTACTATTCTAAATATATAATATTCACTCAAACATTAATGGTTACAATTATTAATAATTCTTCTAATTATATCTTATATATATATATATATATATATTATCGATTTTTTTTTCTATATTATATTTTAATCCGGGAAATCACACACTTAATTCAGTTTGCCAAATCATTTTTTAAGGGTTATGGGGAGGCTGAAGTTTATACCAGCAGTCATTGTACTCCCTGAACAGCTTGCCGGACCATTGCAGGGCTAGCACACACAAACATACAACCATTCGCACTCACATTCACATTTTGGGGTTATCAAAAAGATTCAGACAGCCTAATGCAAATGTCTTTGGACTGTAGGAGGAAACCAAAGCACCCAGAAGAAACCACATCCACACAGAAACACTCTCACCAGGGACAGGGTTTGAACCCAGGACCTTCTTGCTGTGGGGTAAGAATGCTCACTACAATGCCACCTGAAAATTATATCACGATACACTGAATTAGTGCATGAATGCAAATTAGTAAGTCTTACCCTCTGAAATGTATATACACAACTCGACACCCTTATCTGTATCTGTTTGGTGCTATAAATATACATATCTGCATGCAGATTGAACCTTAAACTGTTGCCTGAGCCACAGCACCTTCAAAAAAAATTATCATAAATACACATAAGGGCTTTGGCCAAAAAAAGAAGTGTTTAAAACAACATAACTATTTATGGAAGTGCTACCAGAGGGCACTTAAAAGTGATGAACACGTCTATTGTGACCTGTTAGCGTGCAGCCTGTTAACTTAACTTGCTTCACAATTAGTTGTGTGCATTTTGAATTGGCAGGCTAACAATAACCAAAAGGCCAACGCCCGGCTAACGGCAGATGTCACAATAATATCTGAGTCATGTGATTACAATGCTAAAATAAAGCAAAACACACTGAGCTACATTTAGCTCATTTAACAATGATGTACAGTATAGCTAGCACAAAGCTTAATAACAGACATGTTCAACACCCTTAAGCATCCTCTATTGTCGTGTGTGTGTGTGTGTGTGTGTGTGTGTGTGTGAGTGTGTGCCATGTCCTTTGTATTTACAATGCATATCTCTTAATGCGTTGCGTTGTCTGATTTTGCTGCATGTTTGGCGCCACGTTAAGATCCTAAATACAAACAAAATGTAAGCCTTATTTAAATCAGCACAATCTTGACCAGGCAGTCACTAAGGATGAAATAAATATGTGCTGTGAATGCATTGTACCGCGCACAGTCTCACTGCCTACCCAAAAAAGTAACAGTACTATCTTTTTAAAACACATTATTGGTTCAACTCTGAATAATTTATACCAGTCAGCCATAACATTAACAACATTTACACTACCTGCCCAATACCGTGTAGGTCCCAATTGTGCTGCCATAACAGCTCTGATCCATCACGCCATGAACTCAGAAGCACCTCTGAAGGTGTGCTGTGGTATCTGGCACTTAAAGGTTGGCAGCAGATTCTTTAAGTTGTAAGTGGGATCTCCATGGATTGGTATTGTTTGTCGAGCATTTCATAGATGTTCGATTTGAACCACTTGGTCCTTCCCTAGACATTTTTCGGTAGGTTCATACCACTGCATACCAGGAGCACCCCATAAGACCTGCTTTCTAGGAGACTCTCTTACCCAGTTTTCTAGCTGTCACAATTTGTCGAAGTCATTCAGATTCTTTTCACATTTTTGCCCATTTTTTCTGCTTCCAACATATCAAGTTTGAGAACTGACTTTTCTTTTATTATCTGCTACACATATATCCCACCCCTTGACAGTTGTGACTGTAATGAAACACCGACTATTAGTGCTGTTAATGTTATGGAGTGTTATGTGGTTAGTGTCATTGCTGATCTGTGTATGTATAGACTAAGAGATTCCTCATAGCCTATGAAATCTCAGATCCAAAAATAAAAACTAATTGTTCATATGCGACAAACATGTGTACTTATGTAAATATGCTTATATGAGAAAGCTGACACACACACACACACACACACACAGACACACACAAAACAGTAAGTGTCTATGTTAGAAAAAATACTGTGAGTGAGTTTGAATGCATGTGAGAGATGAAAGTGTGGGAGCGAGATAGAGGAGAGAGGCACGGAACTTCAACTGAATTGCAAGACCAAAATGAAAGCTTACTGGCGGTGAAGATCAGTGTGTTATTCTGAAAGGTTGCTAAAGGGCGCTGCAGAGTGAAAAGTGTGCCATCTCCTTCAATTTAGCATCCAAATTGCTTTATTTTTTTCCATTATTCCTATTATCTTGACGTGTGACTCGTCTCTGCTGACGCTTCGCTCCTCTTTGCTAAACTCGGCACATCCAGTGTGCTACTCTCGTAGCACTTGGCATGTTGGCAGTAATTATTTTTTATAACCATCGCTAAAGTGTATTACTTTGAGAATAGGGCCGAGTATGTCTTGGTCAATAAGTACTAAATAGCTTCTATAAACAGAACCAGATTGAAATAGCTCAGCTGTTTATCACTTATTGGGGAAGGCATGTTCATTCGGAGTTATGATGTTCGAGCGGTGGTGACAAATCATTTATGTATAATACATACAAACCCAAATTCTTATATTTAGGGTAAAATTCAAAATTAGAACTATATGTGTGAAGGCCTGGGGAAACATTTCATGTGATGAAATTCACTCACTCACTCACTCACATTTGCCAAGCCACTAGGGCCATGGGAAGGCAATGGCCAGCCTGAACAGTTTGATGGACCATCGCACGGTAACACACAAAACCATTGACACTCATGCACCCACCTAAGGGCATTTTAAAAAACTGAATTAGCCTAATGTGCATGTCTTTGGATTGCAGGTGGAAACCAGAGAACCTGAAGAAAACACACGCAAGCACAGGGAGAACATGCAAACTCTACACAGAAACTGAGCTCGGGACTCAAACCTAGGATCATCCTGATGTGAGGTGGACGTGGTATCCACTACACCACTGCGCCGCCCTTGTGGTGAAATTGGTTAATATTTATTTATCAAGTCATTTATTTATTTGATTTAACCATATGGAATTCTTAAAACTCACATTAATGCACTTT
Organism: Neosilurus hyrtlii; assembly: GCA_028564935.1. Taxonomy (NCBI): domain Eukaryota; kingdom Metazoa; phylum Chordata; class Actinopteri; order Siluriformes; family Plotosidae; genus Neosilurus; species Neosilurus hyrtlii. The sequence goes on from JAOUQZ010000001.1 coordinate 17,456,239, forward strand.
CATCATTTCTAGAGTAACAATTTATCAATGTTATGTTATTTATTTATTTATTTAATTTCCTCCAACCATTGATAGCTTTTGGAAGCTTTTCTTTTCTTTTCTTTTTTTTTTTCTCTTAAGGAGTCCCCAATGTCAACACTTTGACTATGAAAAGCTGTTTATTTATTTATTTATTATTTTTTTTTCTCATTAGCTTTGCAATTGATCAAAAGACAGTTTTGATGATGGACAGACTGTTTATACAGCTGCTACAGCATACATGATGACGGAACTCACTTGTCTTGTGGACATTTCACAACACTTAATGTAATTATAAATTGCTAAAAGACAAGTCATTTATTAATAATAATTGTTCGCAAATCATTGTGATTTATTGCAAGAGAAATAAAACTGTTCCAGACGAACTGTTATGATAGCAGATGAAGGCCTTTGGTTCTACTGTATGGATGAAAACACTGCAGGGTTTTTTTTTATTATTTTATGATTATTTTTTTTTAAGTAGTCCTCCATACTCAGGTAGAAATTCATCAAAGTCCACTAAAACAATGTCATGCCAAACAGATATTAGACTAATTAATTTGTCAGCCAAATAAGTCATTTTGCAGACAGTTAGAGTAGGTAATGGCAATCTACCAAACCTTGGATTAAAATTAAAAATGAAGAAAGAATGCAGGAAAAAGACAGTGATAAAAGAGAGGAAGATTCAGAAAACGAGAACAAGTCCCCTTTATATTCTTCTCTTTGCCTCAAGTAATTATTATGGTCCCTGAAGAAAACTTGTACTCATAATACAGCCTTGACTTCTGCTGTACCCGCAACTTATAGGAAACAGCATGATTTAAAAAAATAAATAAATAAGATGATGATGAGGATGATGATGATGATGAGGATGAGGATGAGGATGATGATGATGATGATGATGATAATGGGCAGCACGGGGGAATAGTGGTTAGCACATACACCTTATAGCAAGAAGGTCCTGGGTTCAAGCCCCAGCTTGGTGAGAACATTTCTGTGTGGAATTTTCATGTTCTCCCCGTGCCTACATATAGTTCCTCAGGATACTCTGGTTTCTTTTCCATTAGGCTAATTGCCAGTTGCAGAATGCCCCTAGGTGTAAGTGTGAATGATTGTGTGCAAGTGTGTTGGCCCTGTAACTGACCAGAAATCTGTCCATGGTGTGCCTTTTGGGCTTTTGCCCAAATTTGGCTGTAATAGGCTCCAGCCTCCACATGACCCCCATAGGTTTAAGCGGTTCGGCAAATTAATGAGTGAATGAAGAAAAATAAACAGTTATTAATGTGACAAGATGTCACTCATGGATCTGATTGGTGAAACCTTGTAACAAAGGCCAGCATTATGTTTGACCAGAATGACTGTGTGTTAATGAAAGTAAACACCCTGTTCATTTATGGTCCTTAAAAGCCAAAGCAGCAGGTGGGCTGGCTTTCAGAGCTAATTCTCTTTTTGATCTGTGAGTCGTTCACAGATGAGGATAAAGGATGACTGAATGCTGCAAAAATGCACCAGAATCATCCGAGCACATGACTTCAAGCAACTGAGCCGGGGTTGCATTCATTAAGCCAATCACCTCAAGTCAGTCACTTGAAAAAATTTTCAAGTTCAAGCACCACTACTGAAGAACTGACTGTACACCACTGACTACTTACGATTTATTATTTTTAGAATCATTTGAAAACAGCACACTGGCTCTCATTTTTAATAAATATCAGAATTGCTGCCAAAAGAACTCACTCACTCATTAACCAAACCACTTAATCCTACTATTAGGGTCACAGAGAGGCTGGAGCCTATCTCAGCCATCACTGGGTGAAGGCAGGGTACACCATGAACAGCTTGCCAGACCAGGGCAACACACACAACTATTCACACTCACACTCACACCTAGGGGCAATTTGGACAAACCAGTTAACCGAATATGCTTGTCTTTGGACTGTGGGAGGACACTGGAGTACCCAGAGGAAAGCACAGGGAGAACATGCAAAATCCCACGTCACAATATCCAGTTTGTTTGTGCATGTGATGACTTAATTATAACAGCATAAAGAATAACAAGGATTAATTAAAATGATATTTAACAGGACATATTACCCTTTAAACAACCAGGGCAGGTGGAGTAGTAGTTAGCGCTGCCACCACAGAACAAGAAGGTCCTGGGTTCAAGCCCCAGTGGCCCTACCACAGTCAAAATACATGCACATTACACTAATTGGCTATTCCAAATTGTCCCTATGTGTTAATGGAAGTGTGAATGGATGTTTGTCCTAGAGACAGGTTCCAAAAAGGGCACGCACCCCTCCCAAATAAAAATATACATTGCAAAGAAAACCATGAAAATACCATGGTCATGAAAATACATCATGGGTGCAGAATGGAATTATAATAATAAACCAGCAGGTTGTATAAAGCTGCTTTATATGATTAACAAAGCGTATGTCCTATCTGCAGTCCTGATCATGCCAGTCATTGCATTCAATAATAAACATGCAGACCTTGACTATCACCCCATAAACCACCTATTCATCAAAATGAATGCAAAATACCACAGGCATTCAAGGAGTTCAAGAGAGCAAAAATGGCTGTGGTCTCTGGGTGGGGCAAAAGCTCTTCTACCTGTCAGTCAAAGCAATATTAGCTAATTATCTGCATCTGTAAACTCATGAAAGAGAGTGGACAAGAAGTGCAGTCTTACCATGTCTCAGGTAAAAAAAAACAGTATTTGGATAAAAAATTGTGGAATAGGATGATAATAATAATAAAAAATGACGTTTTCCATGGAAGCCTGTTTCTATCACATAACAAAAAGTTTGCTTGATTGCAACTTGTTTTCCTTGGAATTCCAACTTTATTTCTTTCAATTTAAACTTTTCCTCATATTGCTGAGTTCTCCATAAGTTGTTATTATTGCTGCTGTGATTTATTTACTGCAATTCTTCCTTTTTTCCTTATAAATGGCGAAGAGTAGGCTATTCTAGTTTTTTTGTTGTTGTTTTTTCCCCACAAACATTAAGATCTTGCTGTTTTTGTAAAAATCTATGTTTTTTTTTTAATGCTATTAAACTAACCAATCCCAGTACAGAACTCGTTTTACCAATCAGCTCTGGCGTAGATGAAACAAGACACATAAAAACATTAGTAAAAACACAGATACATGCTTAGTTTTTATGTTTTAGCTTGTCATACCCACTAACATGCCACGCATGGCTAATTTTGGTTGGATGTTACATTGGCATCGTCTTAAGCAATCCTGCGCACATAAATCCACTTCATCAGATGCCATGTAAGAGTGAGGATAAACACTGTTAGCCTAATGTTTGAAGCTGTTAAGCTGTTGTATGACTGAAGTCACCTATGCTTCATCAGTCTAGTTTTGTCTTCACCAGAGCTAATTGTTTGACAGAGTTCACTCTAGGGTTTGGAGGCTTAGTTTAATACCATGTGATTTTTCTTCCCATAACAACAAGATCTCAAGGTCTGTGAAAGCAAAAACAGCATAGTTCTCTCTGCTTAAATCCATTTTCATTCACTGACTTACAAGAAAAATTCAGTCAGAATTAATTAAGTTAAAATTTGGCTAATAGGCATCATGGGCACCTGCGAGCTCATTCATACGGGGGGGTGGCTTGGCACTTTCCCTCTGTGTGTATTAGGCCACCCCGAATGAGCATGCGCAGCAGTTTGTAAAGAGGCGTGTGGCAGGAGCATATGTCATGGAGAGGGCATGCTTATGCTCCACCCTAGTTGGTGGTGGACTTGTGATAGGGTAGGCAAAACTGGAAGGGTGGGTATTGGATACAACAAAAATTAGGGGAGGCAAATGCGGGGGGGGGTACTGTAAAAGAAAATAGGTCTCTATAGGTTTCTTTCATAACAAACAGTGAATTCTATGCTACGTCAAATGCTATGGCAATTTTGTATGTGGCGGAACCTCTGATTATACCGCTGAGTTCACAATAATTTTTTACTGCAGGTACCACTTTGTCTCGGTCCTAGTCGTATCCCAGGAAGCCCTACCCCAGGAAGACTGGCCACAAGATAGATGATGGGATAGGTGAATACACACTGGCTTCCTGATACCACTCAATCACACCCTATGACACATTGGATCACATCTAGGGAAAAATGTGGAATTGCCAATCCACCTGCATGATGTTAATAGATGGGAAACACCAACTATTACCTATTACTGTTGTCCGATTCTGAAACTGTGAGAAAATGAGTCTGTCCCACCTAGAAAATTATAGAAGAATGGGGGTGGTGAAGACTGCCCCTGTGTTACTCTGGGCAAGGAGAAAGAGAACGGTGTTACTTGATTTGTAGTACGGCGCAGTTTTCAAAAGATTATGGACTGTAAGAACAATTTGGTCAGCACTTTTCACCCACAGTGCAGAAGTAACCGAAGTAAGCAAAAATAATCAGCTGATGCTGACCTGAAGCCACAAAACAAGAAGTTTATTAAAACACAAAACTCCTTTTTCATACGGTTTAAATATTTGGATGCATCTACAAGAACTAGATCATATATTATGGAAATACTGGAGCTTTTTCATATTTTTTTCTCCAAGGTCACTGATGACCCATAGGAGCCTCTCATCATTCATTCATTCATTTCCTGAAGCGTTTAACCCTAATTAGGGTCTCAGGGAGGCTGGCGCCCATCTCAGCCGACTCTGGGTGAGGGCAGAGTACACCCTGGACAGCTCGCCAGGCCATCACAGGGCAGAAACACGCTAACGGCAACCCAATGATCTACTCTTTATGAACTTCAGCAGTGGTTTTTTTACATGCCTCTCACCACAGACAGTTAGAGACATGGCTGGCCTTTGATAACACAGTTAGCTGCACTGGGGGTGGGGGGCGGTGGGCTAGGGGGGGCCTGCACCCTACCACCGGGCCACCACTGCTCCCCCTCTTATCGTTGAATATAATATTTACTGAAGCATCAAGGCTAGTTATGCATCAATACCATTATTTACATATTAAATACAAGTATTTTCGCTTTTGCTCCATTTTCATCTGTGTTGTATGCATGAGATGTTCTTTAAACAGTATCTTTAATAGAGAACATAAGGGTGACCAACCTAAGCATACAGTGCAGTATCAGTGCTCAGTGCTCACTGAACTGAAGTGCTCTTACGTGCAACAGGTTTATTGCATGATCACTTCTCTGCTTTATGCTTGCGAGAACCATTGTCTGCATGTATTTTTAATGACCACACTTGTAGATACTGCTCTGGGTAGTCAGGTTACCTACCCTTACATCTCTATAATAAAGATGCTGATTAACAGGTTACTTGTATTATATAAAGGTGCTGTAATGGCCTCTCTTGATGTTTTTGAACTCAGTGTACATCCTCATTAACTGTTAAATATGCCAGATCTGTTATTTCGTATTCTCTATAGACTTACAGTACTGTCACTTACCAAGTGTATATTCTCTGCGGAGGAACTCCAGAGCTGTCGCGGAGCCTCCGCATTTACTGTACTGTGCCCTCATGAAGGCTCCGTGTCCCCTGCAGATTCAGTTGGAATCCTCTGTGGATCCTCCATGGTTCCAGTTTAAACCCCCCTTCTTATTCATGTTGGTGACCATAATAAATGTATACAAAATACAGATTTTTATTTTCAAGGTTGTTCAGTGTGCAGCAAGAAGAAGGTCCTAGGTTTGAGTCCCAGGTTCAAATGTTTCTGTGTGGAGTTTGTATGATCTCCCCGTGCTTGTGTAGGTTCCCTCCAGGTACTCGAGTTTCCTCCCACAAACCAAATGGCTGCTCCAAATTACCTGTAGGTGTCAGTGTGAATGGTTGTATGTGTTTGTGTTGGCCCTGTGTTGGTCTGGCGAGCTGTTCAGGGTGAGGTAGGCTCCAGCCCTACTGCTACCCTAGTAAGATTAAATGGTTTGGCATATGAGTGAGTAAGTGAGGCTATTTAAAAATATTAAAAAATTGTCCCGACTCCATGTTTCCACCGTAGATCGCTAGCTACAGTATGATTCTGTATGTCAAGCTACCCATGTTTGTACTTAAAGTTATTGTCCACAGACACAGTTTAAATCCTCTGCAAACAGTCTTTGGTTCTTCTGCAGAAGCTCTATGGAAATTCCGTCGTGTCATTCTGCAGATCCTACTGGAACCCTGTCTGAATCCCCCGTAGGGCATCAGAAGTTACCCTGCAGATTCAACGCGGAGGATATATACTTGGTATGTGACCGTACTGTATGTCCCTTGATATCACATGGCATCAGTTTTTCATGTTGGATTGAATTTTCTGACTGTAAGTGAAAAAGTAATAATCCTGAAAAGAGACATTCTGCACATGGTATCAGTTTATAAGAAAACTAAATACAGTACTTGTAGTTGGTTTTATATATGTGTGTGTGTGTGTGTGTGTGTGTGTGTGTGTGTTCTCATTCCACACCAGTAGGTACATTGGGCCACTTTCGTGATTTCTGCTACAATATTTGTTTTTATCCGTGTGGGTTGCAAGCCATCTGCAGAATCCATACTATAGGGCAAACACTGATTCACACACACATTCACACCTATGGTCAATGTAGAGATGCCAGTTGACCTAATGTGCATGTCTTTGGATTGTGGGAGGAAACCTGAGCACATAGAGGAAACCCATGCAAGCACAGGGAGAACATGCACACTCCACACAGAAACACCCTCACCGACCATGGGGCTCGAACCCAGAACCTTAGTGCTGTGAGGCAGGAGTGTTAACCACTACACCACTGTGCCTCCATGTAGTAGGTTCAGTGTACCATTCCTTTTTAGGGAAATATATTGCATTCATTCAGGTTGCTTTGAAGCTGTTCCAGCCCGCTGGTGCATTGCTAATTAGTGAGCATGTTTGTGGGGGGAAAAAATCTCATCTCATGACCCAAAAGTCAATACTTGCATGGCCCAAAGGTCACAGCTCTTTCTTTATCCTACCTGCAGTGCTCCCGCAGGACAAACTTATGTTAACTATACTAATGCAGCCTAGCTTCGATACACAAACCCAAGACTATCACAGAAATAGCTGTATACATGTGCCACACATCAGTCAAGCTATATTCAGGTTAGACCGCTGTTTTAAGTAGTTTCATACTTGTCACTATAGCATTCCTTCTTTTCACATCATCTACTGTATACTTTTATTTATAATTTAATTTCATTTATTCTCCAAAGACATATAGATGCACACACGCACACAGGCACACAGGGTAAGGAAAGCAGGAAGGCACTCACATTAGCCAACGAGCATGGAGGCAGCATTGTGGGTTTCACATGACTGAGTGCAGCGTCACTCGGCCTTCGTGGCGCAATAACAGGATCTGTATGCACTGAACTCTGCCGTGTCCAATTGATGTGACAACCCTACTATCTCCTCCGACACTGAGTTCACATATCCAGCAAGAAAGCACTGTGTGGGTGTGTTTACAATTGTATATGTGAGGGTACAGAGCTAAAATAAATACTGCTCACTTTACTTTGAAAACTTGCATTTTCTCTCCCTAATTCATTCCTTTTTCTACCTCTCTCTCTCTCTCTCTCTCTCTCTCTATCTCTCTTTCGTAGCCTAACTCCCTCCCTTCCTGCTTCTCCAATTTTCGAGGCACAGAGTGCAAGGAATTAGCATAAGATGCCCAAGGGATATACACAGAGGTAAATAAACAAGAAAAAGTCATCAACTGAATATCAAAATAGCACATTTGCATGGCTGGCGATCATTAGCTAAATGTAATTTTGCCTCTTTTTTTTTTTTTTTTACCCTGCACTATAAGCAAAAAATAAAGAAAGAACTGCACTTTTGGGAATAATACTTTATTGCAAAAAGTTTTCCTTTTTCTTACACTCACTTTAAGAATTGACCAACATGTAAAATAAATGTAAATAACTTATTCATGTACACACACTGTATATACAGTAGTATGTTTGGCAATGGCATTGTTGAATCATGACCCGTCTGTCATCTTCTCATTCTGTTTTTCTAAAGAGCAATGCCAACATGTCTGCCCTCCTCCACCATGACCCAACAAAACAGCAGGAATGGGAATGGAATTCCAAACATGTCCCATCACCAAAGACCCACTTGGGAGGGGGACAAAACATAAAGGACGACTTTGTGTTCTTTTGTGTCCGGGCCCTTTCGTTTCCCTCTTGTGATTTCGGCAAGCATGGACAAATATTTGACAACCAGACACCGAAAAATGCCAACAAGATGTAACAAAGCCAAAAAAAGCCCCCTGGACAAGTTGTTTTAGCACTTACTGCCGTTCCTTTTTGTTATTATGTAATTAAAGGTCAAGAGGTCACTTGGCTTTAACCAGTGTAGCAAAACACATTTGTGTTTTAAGGAAATACATTAAAATTTTTTTAAAAATGCAATAAAATAACAAGAAATCAAATCCCCATGTGCATTCCATTACCATCCACAATACAGTTTGCTGAATGCATAATAAAGCAAGCGGGTGTCTTTTTTAGAATGCAGTCAGGTAGGCGGTGTATCTGAAAATTTATGAAAACAAACAGGGTTTTGTTTACAGCGCACGGCAAACGAGATCAGCTTCTCATTGAAATCCGCTCAGCATTTGCTGATAGCGAGGACAAATTGGGACATGTAGACGTAAGTGAGTGTAGCAGAGAGGGAAGTGGTGAAAATATAATTACATATTGATAGCCGGCAGATGTGGAGGTGCCCAGCAATTTCAGCAGCAGGTAAAATATTCAAAACACTGTAGTCAGCTAATCCTGGGGAAGAAACTTTATTAAAAACGAATTTAGTATTTCAGTTGATGGAATTTATACACACATGTGGACATGGATGCACAAATTAATTTATATTCTTGCAGAGAGGGTAGAACTAACCTATTTAGGGAAGTAACCAAATATAACTACATCATTCTACATGAACAGATAATGTGTTAAAGGATCCTATTCACTTCCCAGGCATATTAAATAAACATGAAAGACAGTGTTATCTTTTGGAAATAAAACAGAATTGGCCAGAATGTCTTTCTGAAACCATTTGCTTACTCCTGTACATGAGTGTCAATGACCTCTGACATGAGCACAATGATATTAATAAATATCGCCATCTTGAGGCAAGCGATAGCGCAAAAAAATCTTGATTTCTGACTTTTCCACTTTCTACAAATTGGTGTTGCACTGCCTAACTAAAGCGCATGCTCAGGATCATACCTTTGGTCACGCTGTCTTGTTATTGCCATTTTTACTGTAAACAGACACAGAACCAAAACAAGATGTAAAACAGGTGACTAAGAAACACTAAGCCTTTGAACTGGGATGGTCTCTCCAGGAACCCTCTGTATTTTGCCAAAATGAATTGATAAAGCAGATGGGCTATTTACTTTAATATCTACTTTATTTTCCTTAATAATGTTTACCAGAAAGACCAGATTAGGACTAGAGGTAGCACTGGGAAGGGGATCCTATGTGATGTAGTACAAAAAAGTTATGCAAGGTTTTTACTTTAATGATGGTGCGAGTGCAGAATCAGATGCGATCATATTCATGGGTCAAAGAAAAACAAAAAAAAAACGTTTCTTCACATGCATTTACAGCTGTAATACTCATTGGCTCATACGAGGGCATGAGGAGTCAGGAAGCAAGCTTGTGATAACTAGCAGGTGCATTATTTTTATTTTTGCTTTCTATATTCTAAAGTGACTTTAAACATACACTCACACATGGCCCTGTGCTGTTCATCTCTCTCTTTCTCTGGTTTCTCTGTGCAAACAAACACAAGAAAACACACAAACAATTTACCTATGATCAGACTCAGGTGAGATTCAGCCTGCCTCCTCCCGATGCAAAGCTGATGTATAGTCACCTCACATGTAGCCTCAAAAATATCTGTAATGCCTAAAAAATATAGGGAAGCTCTGTAAAAGTAAATGTAATGATTGGCAAAACCCATATTTTATTCATATTTTATTCTAACAAAGAAAGCATAACAAATGTTCAAACTGAGACATTTTACTTTTTAATGAAAAATACTCGCTCATTTTTCATTTGATGGCAGCAACACATCCAAAAGAGGTATAAAAAAAAACAGCTAGAGGAACACTTTGCATTAATTAATTAACCAAAAAGGTTCAAGCCCCACTATTACCAAGTTCTCACTGCTGTCTCGCCAGTGCAGCTAACTGGGTTATCAAAGGCCAGCCATGTCTCTCAATGTCTGTGGTGAGACGTATTTAAAGGAACCACTGCTGAAGTTCATAAAGGGTAGATCATTGGGTTGCCGTCAGTGTTTCTGCCCTGTGATGGCCTGGAGAGCTGTCCAGGGTGTACTCTGCCCTCGCACAGAGTCGGCTGAGATGGGCGCCAGCCTCCCCGCAACCCTAATTAGGGTTAAACAGTTCAGAAAATTAATGAATGAATGAATAATTAGCCAGGCATGAATTTTGCTTTTTGGTAACAGGTCAGTAACATCATTTGGTATAAAAAGAGCATCTGGGCAGAGGGTCAGCAACCTGTAAAATGCTGCATCTACAAATTGTGAAACAATTTGAGAATAATATTCGTCAAAGTCCATCCTTCCATCCATTTTCTGAACCGCTTAATCCTAATAAGGGTCACGGAAAGGCTGACGCCCATCTCTGGGTGAGGGCAGAGTACACCCTGGACAGCTCACCAGGCCATCACAGAGCAGAAACATGCTGACGGCTATGCAGCCTCCTCTTGATGAAAATCAGCAATGGTTCTTTTACATGCCTCTCACCACAGACAGTGAGAGACATGGCCGGCTATTCATAACCCAGCTAGCTGCACTGGGGGGACAGCAGTGACAATCTGGTGACAGTGGGCCTTGAACCCCCGACCTTGGGATCAGTAATCCAGCACCTTCCCACTGGATCACCACTGTCCCATTCGTTAACGTAAAATTGTGAAAACTGTAAACATGATATCATCAAAAAAATTCAGAGAATCTGGAGAAATTTCTGTGCTGAAGGAACAGGGCCAATATTCAATATTGTATGCCTGTGATCCTCAGGCCCTCAAGTGGCACTGTATTAAAAACAGGCATGGTTTTATCATGGAAATCACTGCACGGGCTCAGGAACACTTCGCCATTACATGCAAACACAAATCATTGCATTCCGTTTACACAGCGTCCCAAGTTCCTTACAAATCCATCAAGTTATGTAGAGGTGGAGGGACTGTCAGTCCTAGAATTCAGATACCTCACTGACAGTACTGCCACTTCGCCCTCTGGTTGTTTCCAGTGTTTACACATAATAGTTAAGGCCACACCTGCTGGGATTTACATCCGAATACAGATACAGATCTACAGGAGCACGAAACAGAAACTGATCCAGATAATGGCATTGTGATAGACCTCGAAGATCTTACAACAATTTGCATCGTCAACATTTCACCTTGATGGGTCAAACTCATTATCTGAAGAGCCAAACTGCACAGTTTAGAAACCATAGAAGCTGCTAGAGAAAGAAAACCTATGGTCTTGCTGGAAAGAATTCAAAGTCTGACAAGCCAAGATTTACGTATGGTATTTATCTTCACAATCATTTCTACATTGATTACTTTTAAAAACATTTGCCCTCACCCGGACAGCCCACCCACTTAGCTACAAACAGCTTAATCTGGCACTAGCAGTATGAAAGGTGCCACTACCTGGGTATACCAGCCCCATGAGCATGAGGGTGGGGGTCTATATTTGATGGAGTGGCACTGCCACGCTCCCATACCGAGCGCAAGTCACAACAGCAGCTGTGCTTCAATGCTGGAGTAATACTTCAACTTTATTGATGGCCTCGCCTCTGCCTTTCAAGATCCATATTGCTGATGTTGCTTTGACACCTGGATCCAGCAATTCACAGTGCTCTTGAAAATGTGGAAGCCTAAAGAGGGGCATACAGGGAGATTTTTCTCGATCGGATAAGATTAAATACAGGTGAAGGCTGGGTACACCCTGAATTGTTTGCTAGACCAGCACAGGGCCAACACACAACCATTTAGTGGCAATTTAGAACAGTCAATGAGCCTAAGGTGCATGTCTTTGGAATCTGGGAGGAAACCGGATTACCTGGAAGAAACACAGAAATGGCTGAGCCTGGGACTCAAACCCAGGACCTTCTTGCTGAGAGGTGGACGTGTTCACCTAATGAATAGATTTATAAGGATAATACAGTAATAATGAAGACGATGAAGATAACGATAATGATGACAGTGATGATAATCATCATCATGACCATAATGCCAGCCAAATCATTATAGTGTCTGGGCCATACTGCATCTTCTAGCACAATTATGTAGTGGAATGTTTTGTATCATTCTGTAGTATTAAGGTTCAACCCCCCCCCGCATTCCATCTGCTATTTTTCCAAAGTCTTAACTACAGAAGTGATATATTTCCTTTGGGTAAATTTGGTACAACTGCAATGGGGTCTCAAGCCTTGCTAGTGGTTTGTGTCATATGGTGTACCCCTGAGGGTCTAGTTTCCAGCATATGGCGGTCTTTGACACATCTCAGCACAACACTCTCAAGGGTAAATTTAATCTGTTTCCAGGAATTTTGTTCACAATTGAAATGATTCTTTGGTCTTGATTTGTGATGTTTCCTGTGCATGCCTTTGATGAGCTCTCAAGGCTCTTCTCTTTTAGCGCATTTATAATAGTTGTGCTGCTTCTTTGTATTTACGTATCATTTATACTTCATTTTCATCTCCATATTGGTCTGCATTGTTTCAATATATATATATATATATATATATATATATATATACACACACACACACACACACACACACACATATATATATATATA
>JAOUQZ010000001.1:17469160-17482701 GCA_028564935.1 Neosilurus hyrtlii
TTTTGTCAAGAGTAGCTGCATAGCCGTCAGCGTGTTTCTGCCCTGCGATGGCCTGGTGAGCTGTCCAGGGTGTACTCCGCCCTCGCCCAGAGTTGGCTGAGATGGGCGCCAGCCTCCCTGCGACCCTAATTATGATTAAATGGTTCAGAAAATGAATGAATGCATGAATGATACATATAGGTAATCTATAATTTTCCCTATAACTTAGATGATTATATACTCTAAACACTGGTATTTGTGTGCACTTAAAGTCTCTTCTTGTGTCATAACCATTAATCACACTCAGTTGCCCAACTGAATTTGCATTAGTATATAAATGACATATATAATGTTCATATATATATATAAGTTTCTTGATTAAAAAAAAAGAAAATAAAAGAAAGAAAGAATGAAAGTAAGGGCTTTCAGTCCTTGAATAGTTCCCCCTTTTCACCTGTTTAAAACCTTGTGTGATTAGAGCATTGAATCAGATTTGCAGCCAACATGTCTCAAGTATATTTTTATCATCTTGCCAGCCTATTACATATGCTGACTAATAGAGCACTTTTCATTTAGCATCTGAATACAATTCACTTGGGAAGCCTTGGCGATTAAATAAACAATGCCTTGGGTGGTGGGAGTGCCATGTTACAGAAAGTCTTTCAAAACAATATGTTTTATTTAGTATTTGCATGATCTAATGACCAGTACAGGAAAAGGAGTATTATTAATATAATTTTACTTTGATTAAGTTTCAATTATTTTTTCAATTTAAATTCACAAAATGAAGCAAGTTTGTTTCTCTGCAAATGAGGTCACATGTGATTAATTGGTTTACCATTTTCAATATTACGTTTTGAATGTTTGAAGGTTCTCTCAGTGCACGAAGCTCACCTGATCCAAACATCACAGGTCTGGAAGAATATTTACCACTTACAAAACCAAAATGGAGTGGAGGCCTCGTATGAGCCATGTCATGGTTTGTCAGCATTTGTATGCAGCACAACACCAAAATGAGTCAGAAGCCAGATGCATCCCCTACCAAGAAAACTGAACTCATAATGTCAAAAAAACAGGCCAGTGTCTATTTAGCAATCCAAAGCACACATGCTGCACAACCTAGAGTGAAGATTATACACCTTCCCTCAAGCTTGTTTTTCACATAGCACTAAGTGCAAATTTTCTGTTAGTCAGCATTAAAGCTCGCAAACAAGGACACTCGGGTCATGAGCAGGTAATGAGGTGGACGGAAACTATAGACAGTTCACAAAAGAAAAGTGAAATGCTTCTCCTCAGGTGTATTTTTTACCTGGAGGAATACACGTTTTAAATAATATAGAAGAAGAGATTATTCCTGCAATATTCAGTACAGGATTGGGAATTTTCTGTTTGTTGAAAAGTCCGTTTCCACTAAAATTTTGTCTTGCTTGGTGCACCCGTATTTGTGCTATTGATATATGCTAATGCTTATTAAAAAATACAGAAAGTTCTGCTTTGTGATTACAGAGAAAAAAGAAATACGAATCAGGTGGAGTGGTGGATCTTCCGACAATTAATACTAATATCCTGGCAGGCAGCAGTGCAGAAATCAGATCAGCCCACCCAATTTCCAAGGCAGATGAGGTGTGAAGAGGAAATTTGTGTAATGCATGACCATAGCCGACACAGGATGCTACACAGGATGTACAGCAAGTGTTTAATTTTCCTCCAGTTTAGCCAATAATGACTTCCTTCACTGCCTCACTTAAAGCGAGTGCATACTCCTCTATATATTTGATTGAATTATATTGTAGATATTTATTTTATGAAGAATTTTGTGTAGAGTAAATTTAAAATTTAATCGATTTTCACTGAAGCACACTATAATTTGCAGAAAATTAATTAAACAAGCAAATTAATTTATTACTAAACCAAATTAATAAATAAATATTGAGATACAAAGAAAATTTAAAAAATAAATAAACAGAGGTATAAAGTTAATACACTTTCTTAATACTTTTGAATCGCAAACGATTGTTCAAAAATGTTTTGGATTAATTTGAATGTATTTAAAACTAAGCAAAAATATTAATATTATTCACTTTTGAATGAATTTGCACAGTTCCTTTAAGGTTGAGTTAATCATCAATTTTTTTCCTTTTAGAAATTATCTGTGAAAAAAAAAAATCCAATCAAATTCCTCTCATAGCTGAAGTTTTTTTTTTTTTTTTGAACAAATTTTTACTGGTTATCCGATAATCTTACACATCTGCAGATCTATGTGAAAACCTATTTTAACTATATGGTGTATATTAACCTTTTTAAACTGATTTTAATATCCATATTTAAAAGTCTTTAAACAATAAATTTGTTTTTTGAAAGTGAGAAAATTAAACTCATTTTGTTTTCTAAGCAATATATTCTGAGTAAAAATCATTTTGCATCACTTAACTTAAATACAAGGTTAATAATTTAATAACTAATGAATTTAATAAAATAAACCCATTGAACCTATGTGTCAAGTGAATGATGATATTACAACTGACTTTTTATGCTTAGTATTCTTCTGCTATATCAAAGACTCATAAAAAAAAATCTGACATGTCATTAGACATCAAAAGAAGAGAAGATGGTATGCACATGTCTTCTGCTATGGTGGCACAACATTTCATCATCAGGTTTTTAGTGATACTTTAGATCTAGAATTTAGATTTAATTTTAATTTATTTAAGGAAACAATGTCATAAATATTATAATGAAATATAACCTTAATAAAGGGAGAAAAAAGAAAACAAATAAGGAAAAATAGCTTTGCTGTCAGAATGAATGGGAAAAAAATGTTCTCCCTGCTTAGGTTGGGGTTTCCTCTGGGTATTCTCGTTTTCTCTTACAGTCCAAAGACATGCACATCAGGTCAACTGACCTCCTCAGTGTGTGCCTTGCCTCTTGCCTGAAGTCAGCTGAAATTGGCTCCAAGCTCCACCATGACCCTGACAGTAAAGATGATGGAAGGATGGATTAATGGACAGTATAGTATTGCCTAAATGTTTTTTTTTTGGAGAGGATAATGTGTGATAAAGAACAAGTTTAATAACTATGATGGAAAGAACTGGTAGTGTGAAACCTTGCTACCTGGGCAGATATGCAGTTTTCAACCTATACATGGATTCCCCCCTTGACTTAAGTCCATAGTGTACATGCCATCTAGTGGCTTCCACCTCAAGTAGCGTAAATCAAAATTGTGGTGTTTCTTTTGTAAACTTTTACAATATTACAACATTATTTACTGTTTGCAAACACTATTTGACATGACTGAAAAAGCAGTTGATGATGACAGAAAACATGACAGAGACCCAAGATAGACCAAAATGGTAATATGGACACATGTTTTTGAACCTAAATTGAATATAGCCATTACCAGCTTCAATCATACATTCATTTGTCAAGCCACTTTATTCTACCAGGGTTGCGAATCTGTGTTGATTCAGGGTACACCCTGAAAAGCTTGCTAGTCCATCACAATACAAACACACACACACACACACACACACACACACAAACACACACCTAGTGGCAATTTGGAACTTGCTTATGTGCATGTCTTTGGACTGTGAGAGGAAACCGGGGAACCCTGAGTTGACCCACACAAGCACAGGGAGAACATGCAAATACACAAAAGTGCCCTCGCTAACTCCTGGGACTTACCACAACCCCAAAGTTTATCTTTTTAAACAGATTGAAGTTTTGACATTTATAATTACAGATAGAGTAGCTATGAAAATGGCATCAGGAGCCCTGGACATTGCTAGTGTAGAGGTTTGTTTGCGTTTGGATGTATGTGGATTCAGCTGAGCACAGTAATGCTCAGTGCCGCAGTGTGATGATTCTTCTATTCACATTAAATGGCATCACACAGAGCAAAATAGATAATTCACAGCTTGACAACTGTGACTAAAACAGTCCTTTTCACTATGTCCTTTCAGAAACAGTCATCTGCTGCCAAGAAAAAGGTCTGGTGAAGAAGCAATAACGGTCTAGTGCTCTTCTCAGGGTATCAGCTTAGCTCCTGTAAAGGTTAATATTAAGTACACAACATCACACAATTTATTATTTTGTTGGACCACCTTTAGCCCTGCTTGGGCTCACCATGGGAATGTTTTAACAAATTTAAGCAAGATCACAAGATTTGTTTCCGTCCAGTGTTGGGTTCATTTTTCACCAACATCTTGAATTGATATGGGAAAAATTGAACCACTCCATAAGATCTTCACCAGCACATCCCGAAAACTTTCAATAGGGTCACTGCGGGGCCAGTTCATGTGTGAAAATGATTGTTCATTCTCTCTGAACAACTATTTTACTACTTGAGCCCCAATTTTATATCCATCAGAGAAGGGATAACCTAGTATTTCAGTACATTTAGGTTGTCAGCTGACTTTAATTTATTGACACGTAATGTCGCTGTGCTTCGTCCTGTCCAATTGAAGCAACAATGTTTATTTTAGACAGGTGAAGCAGTGGGGTTGATGGTGTACAGACAAAGCAGAAGCTTTCAGCAGGCAGTTATTTAAAAACCTACTTAATGCTAAATGGGCTTGTATTGTGTATGTGTAGACTACTGTACGGTTTCAGCATTAACATAGCAATTTGTTTCATGTACTTTAGTATTGTATGCATACTAAAGCACCCGCATTATTTCTCAGAACAGGACACATTTGGATGACTGGTCATAGTACACTGACAGTCACCAAGGTCTATAATGTCCCATTACAAATTCAAGTATTATGCCATTTGGCAATGTACTTAACTTGGCTTGTAAAAGAACACACTTTGCAGGAAGGTCTAAGGTTTATAGTTAAAGTGTTAGCTCAACAGATGTTCTGTCAAAGCTCGTTGTAATAGCATACAACTGAAAAAATTTTGCTTATGGAGGAAGATAAGCCAGTGCATTTTCTTAATGAATCCACACTGTTGTTCTGCTAATCTATGGCATGCCATGGATGACGTTCAGTGAGAACACTAAGGATTGAGCCTCTTATAATTTAAAGTTCTAAAAATACCCCTTGGCAGGTTATTTTGAATATTTAATTAGTGCCACATTATGTGACATGCGGGAATGGTGGCATAGTGGTTAGCACTCCCACCTCACAGAAGGAGGTCCTATTTTTAAGCATTGTGTTCGGCAAGGGCATTTCTCTGTGCAGTTTGCATGATCTCCCCATGCTAACATGGGTAAACTCTGGGTGCTCCAGTTTCCTCCTGCAGTCTAAAGCCATGCATGAGAGTAAGAATAGTTCTCTTTCTGTTTGCCCTGCAATAGCTCTCTCACTCTCCCTGGGTACTAATCAAGATAAGCGCTGTGGATAATGGATGAATGAATGAATTTTGTAAGATGGCCGTGAACATAAAAATATGGTTACTGTAAAAGGACAAACACCATCCAGACCATGAGCATACAGAGTACAAACGAGTAACTATATCATCACGTGAAAGAATTTCAGCTAAAACAAGCGGTTCAAGTTAAAAGCATTTTCACATTTGAAAGTCTGCTTGATCAATCAGAATTAGAATGATCAGTGAGGAGATAATGGTTCTGAAACAGCAGGGGGAGTGGAGAGTGTTGAACCCTTTTGCATATATATGAGACATTAAACTTATGTGTTTAGTTGGGAAAGCATAACATAAAAGCAATTTCTGTGGTGTCTCTAATCCTCTAATTCTTTCTGCTTTCTGTCTAAACCAGAATCCCTGGAGCACAGCCCAGGAGAGAAGCAGAAGGTATGGGAGCAGAGGGAGCAGGCAGAAGTCCAGCTGCTGCCTGTGAACAATACAAAGCTCCCTAAAAACGGCTCAGCCAGAACTACATGATACAACAATAAAGTCTATTTGCAGACAGGCCTGAGGAGACCGGAGAGGATGGACGTTATGTCTATATGTGGATATGTGGGCATGTCTCTATGTTTACATGTGTAGTATATGTGTGGAAACCTTGGCATCAATTTTACACTTTAAAGATTGAGAATTAAAAATGTATAACACAGGGAGGGGGTTCAGGGGGTTCCCATTTTTCTTCCACAAAAACAGAAACAAGCCAAAAGCTACCCGTCACTTATTAAACGAGTTTAATGAGCAGTTTATTATATGGCATTTTAAATGGCGGCCTGATTCAATTTGCTTCAGGGACTGTTACTTGCCAGATTCTCAACAAGGAGTCTTCATTCATGTTTTTGACGGCTTTGGTAATGTCACAACGTCACTTCTGATTCTGTCAGAAATTGCATTTCCCTGGGAAGGCGGCATTTGTGAGTGCAGTCAGGAGCTGGATTTATACTCACCCTTAACATCACTGACTTTCTGGGTGTTTAGTAACCATTAGGGCATCAGCCTTGGTTTTCTTTGTTGCTCATTTATGTACTTTGTTAGCTGGCTATATGCTTCCTTTTAGTTTGGATTTTGCTTCCAGTGTCTCTTAACTTGCCAGTCCACAATACACTCCTCACCTAGCGTATGCATCCTTTCTCCACATTAATAAAACCGCCATTTTAAAATGCCATACAAGAAACTGCTTACTACCCTTTTTGCTCAATCTGTGCAGAAAATCTCAGGTATTGTCCTTTAGTACAGATCTTGCTATCACACAGTCCATAGCCTCAGACCAAGATTTCTCTCTACAGACCTCACAATCCATGGTGCAACTATGGTGAGAAGCAAAACCTCTGATAACATAGCGCGGCTGTATTGTTATGTATTTCTGTGTATAGACAACACTAGTTTTTGTTTGTTTGTTTGTTTTTTTGCTCACTGCATCTCTACAGGTGATGATGAAGAATGCCTGCTTCTAAGGAATGGGAGTTGTCAGGTATTCATCTTCTGATGAAGCCACAAAGGCCATCAGAGAGATAAATGGGAGGATGCTAGGCAGGCAGCAGCTGTATGCGGTGCTTTCTAAAAGCAAAGAGAAGCACAAGCCTTCCTTCACCCAGTCGGAGGAGTCCAGACAGGGCGTAGACGTCCTGCTGAGCCACGCAGAGACCACACAGGGCCAAACAGAGGGTGCATCTACAGCCAGAAACCTTATAAGGCCTTACCAAATTTATTTTAGCTTAACACATGTTTTTTTAGCCTAATAAAAATAATTAACTAACTGCAACTGCACACTCTTACTGAAGAAACACACACACACACACTTACACAGTGTAGAATAACACACTTTTGCATTTCTCTTTCAGATTGGTCCTCTATTGCACCAGCCCAAAAGATGAAAGAAGGCTTATTAGTGTGAAATGTTTGATAAATGAAAGTAAATAAATGCTGGTGTAAAACAACTTGCACGATAACAACAATGAAGGTGCTGAAGTATTAAATAATCAATAAAAAATTCCGCTTTAATAAATTGGAAATTTTGTAAGAACTGAGACACCATCATGAAGTGTAAACTATAATAACTGAGTGTTGCTCGTGAAAACCCTGAAAACAGATCATGTTTGTTACAGCACATTACTCAAAAAACATCGCAGACACACGTGAGATGTCATTTATTGGCACATGTGCCCTTTGGCAGTGTCAGTAGGCAGTAACGTATAACTATAGTAAACATTATTATTGGTCAGTACCTGCTTAATTTTAAAAAACATAAATAAGAACACATAAATAAGGGATTACAAGCACTAGCAAAGTGTATCAAGCCTTACAAACTGCTTGACGTTTTCATTATGCTAACAACCTATGATAAGAAATGCACAAAAAAAACAATAAAAATAAAAAAGTAACACAACTAACATCAAAAGAGCAAATAGATTGTTAGTAACTTAAATCCAAAAGTTCCGAACTGCTCCTAGGTTTGGGTATGAATAATTGAGTGTATTGGCCCTGTAATGGACTGGCAAGATGTTAAGGGTGTACCCCGCCTTCACCGATTCTGATAGGATATAAATTTGTTTGGCAAATGAATGAATGAATGAATGAAAGTCATGCATTGATCAAATTAATGAATAGCTACATGCTACAGCTAAATTTATATTTCCTGGCACTGAGATATAATGTATGATATCCACCACATTACCATTCATTTCCCAGTACAAACACTACTAATTAAATATTAAAAATACAGTGAATTAAACATTAATAACGAAAAGAAAAGTTCCGATTGATTAAGACAGAAATGTGTCCCATTTTCCCTGCCAGACCCCACAGAGACCCTCGACAGCAAAAGATTCATTTAAATGGAATGGCTTTTAATAAGTTACATTATTGGCTTAAAATAATAAGGAAAATGAGGAAGGAGACAGCAAAGTGAAAGCTTGGTAAAGCAGGAATAGACTGTATGTCCTCAGAAATCCTGTATTTTTTTTCTTATAGCCACAAATAATTTCTCACCTTCTCAGACACATTTACAGAGAAATAGAAAACCAGACATGCACAAACACGACACTGAAGGTGTGTGAGGCCTTTCACTTCAACACAGTCATTAAGATTTGGATTTGCTGACCTTGAGCCCAAAGAAATACAAGGATTTACAAAACCCAAGAGGGGATTCATGAAGTCCTGTCCTAGAATTTCACTGACAATGGCCCCGTATCATTATGGGTTTAATGCACCTTCAACAAACTGTCTTCTTCATTTCTCCCGAGGGAATTCACCTGTCCGTTTTAAACACCTTTACTTCATTTTATCTGTGCAAGTAAAACATTAAAGTGCTGTTAGATGAGCCCTTGGTGGGTTGAGATATAAACTTAAATAACTGTTGACATTAGGAGAGTAACTTATTTCAGAAAATAGTGTGATCATCCAAATTTTCTTTTAAATAGTCAGAATATTGTTCTAAACGATTTGAAAGTGAAGCCCTTGTGCTTAGTTCCTGTGAAAAAATATGGCTTTTATAGTCTAGTCTCTGTTCTTCTTGTCCATCAGTCCATCAGTCCCATTGGAAGAGGCATGGATTTGGAGAAAGAAGAAGGTGCAGTGTCCTCAATTAGTCCCAATAAGAAAGGTGTGGCCCGAGTGCCTGTCAGTTCCATTAAAAGAGGTGTAGCTTCACTGCCTGTCAGTCCCAGTGAAGGAGGTGTGTTCTTGGTGCTTGTAATTCCCAGTAAAAGAGGTGTGGCCTCAGTGCTTATGTCTCAGTTAAAGAAGTGTGGCCTCACTGCCTGTCAGTTATATTGAAGCAGGTGTGTTCTTGGTGCCTGTAATTCCCGGTAAAAGAGGTGTGGCCTCACTGCTTATCCATCCCAGTAAAGGAGGTGTAGCCTTTGGTCCATGTCAGTTCCAATAAAAGAGGTGTGGTCTCACTGCATATCCATCCCAGTAAAGGAGGTGTAACCTTTGGTCCATGTCAGTTCCAATAAAAGAGGTGTGGCCTCACTGCCTATCCATCCCAGTAAAGGAGGTGTAACCTTTGGTCCATGTCAGTTCCAATAAAAGAGGTGTGGTCTCACTGCATATCCATCCCAGTAAAGGAGGTGTAACCTTTGGTCCATGTCAGTTCCAATAAAAGAGGTGTGACCTCACTGCCTGTCAGTCCCAGTAAAAGGGGTGTGACCTCAGAGCCTGACAGGTCGAGTGAATTGGGTGTAAGCTCTGTACCTTTGTAACTCTAAGCCATTGTGAAGGAGGTGTTGTCTCCACAGTGCCTGTCAGCCTCAGTAATGATGACAGGGTCTCTGTGTGGGACAGTCCCAGTGAAGGAGATATCGACTCACTGTCAGTCAGTCTCAGTGAAGAAGGTGTGGCCTCAGTGCCTGTCAGTATCAGCACAGCAGGTGTGGCCTATGTGCCTTCCAATCCCAATAATAGTGGTGTGAACTGACTTGTCTGTCAGTCCCGGTGAAGTGGTCATGGATTTAATTCTCATCCTTATGGATGATTGGTTTAAGATACTATGTAATTTATCAATATGAACAAAACCTTACCTTGTAGCTAAGTTATGTCATGTTGTAAGGGACAGGCAGCTCTGAAAACTTGAAACAAGGTTAATTTTTTTTTCTAACAAACAAATTGGTATCATACCTGGAGGGTTGAAGCAAATATGTAAAAAAAAATATATTGTTCTCATCCCATTAGGGTTAACACTGTTCGAAGGTAGCGTACACCCTGAACAGCTCGCCAGACCTTTGCAGGGCCATCACCCATGCATTCTATTCACACTCACATCCATACCTAGGAGCAATTTAGAACAGCCAATTAGCCTAACCTGCATGTCTTTGGACAAACTCCACACCAAAACACCCAAGGTCGGGACTGGAGGCAAGGACCTTCTGGCTATGAGGCTGATGTGGTAACTGCTACGCCACCGTGCCGCCTCACAAGCAAACTGCTGATTCTATCTGTATGGACTTGTAAGTATAATAAATGAAAGGGTGTACTTACTTTAATATGTTGTGTGTTCTATGTTTTTATTATTATTATAATTTTTTTTTTTTTAATTTTTAAAATTTTTTCAGAAAATTCGGAAAATCAAATTTATGTTTCATCTAGTTTATCTGCAGAACTTGTATTGAAGAGGGTAAATCTTTGCTCGCTGAAATATTTAGGGAAAAATCAACAGTTCTCAGTGGATGTTCTGATTTTTTTTCCACATAGCTGTTTATGCAATGCTCAGATCTACAGCATCAATGCTAAAGCTGTTAAGAAGTTGTAGAATATGCAGGAATTCTGTAAAATGTGAACACCTGCTACAATACCAAGAACAACCAATACAAAAGAAATGTCAGTACAAAATCCACTGATGATTTGGGGAGTCTATGCTCAGTAATCCTTTTTCACTTTGGAAGTGTTGTAATGGCGGTGGAGGCGAATGGAGGGGTGGCAAGCAAACAAAGATACATATTTAGTGACTTCATTTTTACTGGTTCATAAAAACAAATGGTGGTGATGGCATGTGTGTATGCGAATTTGTATGTGTATGTGTGGTTTGTGTAGCATCTGGCACTCTGAGCCTAGAGCAAGCGTCCAACATACAAATGACTTTAATAGATGCAGAATAAACTGTCAAAAAGTAACAACTGCGAATGCATTATTCTTCATTAGAGATAATAAATCCGGTGTTTCTGGTTTTACTACGTGCTTTTATTACCATGTGGAACAGCTATTTGAATTCTTTCAGAGGAATTTTTTACAGTTGACATTCTGGAACATAGAAAAGTCCATGTTGGACAAAGCTCATTCATTCATTTAGTAAACATTGGTAAGGATCATGGTAGGTCTGGAACCTTTCCCAGAATACACCAGGAATGGGACACCAGTGGACAACACGGTAGTGTAGTGCTTAGCAACATCGTCTCATATCAAGAAGGTTCTAGGTTTGAACCTCACAGCCAACTGAGGCCTTTCTGCGTGAAATTTGCATGTTATTCCAGTACCTGCATGGGTTTCCTCAGGGTACCCCGGTTTCACCATAGTCCAAAGACATGCAGACTGTCATCAGGCATTTGTGTGAATGGTTGATTGTTTCTGTGTTGGCTCTGCAATAAATTAATAACTGTTCAGGGTGTACCTGGCCTTTAGCCTCTCAAAGTCAACAGGGATTGGCTACAGCTTTCCCCACAGGGAAATGGTACAGATAATAGATGGATGGCACACCATACTATCATTGGTTATGTCAAACACAAGTTCACACTTCAGGGCAATTACGAGAAGCCAGACCATATACTGACAAGGTGGGAGGAAACCGGAGAACCCTGTGGAATCTCATACAGACAGAGGAAGGACATGTAGTAAAACTCCCCACAGACAGTAATCTGAGCTCAGGAACTAAATGGGAACCATTGACCTAAGAGGCAGCAAGACTACCCACAGCGCTACCACTGACAGAAATAAACATTGTAATGTTTGTCTATCAATTTAGTCTGTACACTTTTTTTTGTTTGTTTGTGTATGTAATCTGATTTTCTTAACCTCTTCATCCTTTATTAGGGTTGCGGAGAGGCTGGAGCCCATCATTGCTGACTCTTGGTGAAGGCGGGGTACACCCTGAATAGCTCTCCGCAGCATCAAAGGGCCAACGGCGACACACATCTACTGTATTCACAGTCACACCTACAGGCACTCAAGAACGTCCAATCAGCTTAATGTGCACGTTTTTGGACTGTGGGAGGAAACCAGAGCACAGGGCTCAAGCGCAGGACCTTTCTCCTGTAACGGTCAGGTGTTAATCCCTATGCCATCCTCAATTTATTCAATTTTACCAATAGGTGGATTTTAGGCAGTATAGTGTTGTAGTGGTTAGCATGTCTGTCTTACAGCAAGAAGGTCCTAGCTAGGTTTGAGTCAGTGTTGGGTTGGACAAAGGCATTTCTGAGTGGAGTTTGCATGTTCTTCCCATGCTCTCCTTGGTTTTCTCCAGGTATTCCTGTTGCTCCCACAGACCAAAGACAGGCACATTGGGCTGGCGGGCTGTTCCAGATTACCATTAGGTGTGAGTGTGAATGGTTGTGTGTGTGTGTTGGCACAGCGATTGACTCATGAGCTGTTCAGAGTGTACCTTGCTTTTGCCCAGAGGCATCGGAGATAGGCTCCAGCCTCCCTGCAAACATAATAAGATTGAGCGGTTCGGCAAATGGATGAATATTTCAAAGATTTAGTTCTATGAAATTAAATGATTAATCCAGCATTGTTAGACTTCTTGGTGTGAGTGTAAATGGTTTTATGTGTGTTGGCACTGCTATGGTCTGGCAAGCTATTCAGTGTGCACCCCTGTGTCAAGCTCCAGCCTTCTCGTGATCCTGGTAGGATTGCGTGGTTTGGTAAATGATTGAGAGTATTAAATTAAAATTAACCCTATTTCTACTTAAAAAATTAAGAATTAATTAAGAATAGCTCTTTGGTTAAAAACATGTTAATGTTATACAAAATCAACAGGGAAACTTTGACATGTTTCATTCCCTTCTATGTAGTTTATTATAAAGTATGAGCTCATACACTGCATGTTCCAGTCCTTGGCAATGACTTTTATTTCTGGCCTTGACTTTAAAACACCTCCAAAGTGCCCCAGAGCCATGTGACACTACTGACAACATGTAATGACATGCCATTCCAAAAATATTCATAAAAGGAGTGCAGCAGGTGGCCGTTCTGTCAAATTGAACAGATCTGGGCTGTCATTGCAGTCCATTAAAAACTGTGAAATACTATAAAGAAAAGCCAGGTTTTAAATGATTTGATGTCTTTACGGGCTTGTCCATAAGTCATAGCGTGCATAGAGATCCTGTGCCAAAGAATTAGTGTGCTCTTATGTGCTCCAGTTTCAGCCAGGAAGTTCAGAGCTTCCCACAGTGTAACGTTACTGCACCCCGGAGGGCGAGGATCAGCGATTGATTGGCTGCAACACCTGTCCTAGACAAAAAGAGAAATGGTGGAGGGGGTCTATGGGGAGAATAAGGAGAGAAAGAAGGGAGAGCTCAAAGGCCCAGCAGGCTTTGGGTGACTGACAGGAGCATCCCGTGCCCACTGTGCCAAACTGGAGCTCCATACAGAGAAGAGGCTATAAGAGGAAAAATCTACTCAACAGTCCACACACACACACACACACACACACACACACACACATACACACACACACACACATACACACACACACACACACACAC
>JAOUQZ010000001.1:17502085-17516741 GCA_028564935.1 Neosilurus hyrtlii
ATATATATATATATATATATATATATATATATATACACACATACATACACACACACACACACACACACACACACACATATGTACTCTTTTAGCTGATGGAAAAGATGAAAGTCCACACACTGATAAGAATCATGGTGGTGGGTATGAAGAATTTTATATATATATATATATCCCAGCACAGGAGTAGTACTTTAGTGGTGTAATGTTATAGAAATGTGTCATGTAGTATCTGTTCCTAAGTACACTTTAAACCACAAAACCTAAAATATCCCTTTATTTAGTCCATTTCCTGTACATTTCTTTTAACACTATCTCCATGTAATGTCACATTATCATCACTCTCAAATACATTTTTTAGACCTCTTGAACAAAATTCACTCACGATTAATCATTGGAACATCCTCACATAAAGCCCATATAGTGTCTTATCATTCTGCCTCTGAGCCATAATGAAATTATCCGCTGACTCCTGGCTCCCAAACCAGGAGCTCATTCTTCATCTCAGTTGGGTTTTTTTTATCCCCACAATAGGAGGCAGAAGACAGGAAGTAGAGAGTCAAATATCAATAGTGAAGCACAGGTGACAAATGAACCCCTAAGGGGGGATGATTTCATGAATTTTTAAACCAGGTGCACTGCCATAAGCAAAGACGCAATGTTGCACATCAAACCTGTTACTCAGTACGTTACTCAACAGTTTGTGGTTGCTTATCTACTGGAATTAAGTTACCTTCTGTCAGGTGTTATGAGAAGGCATAGCATGTCATGAGTGACTCATTTGTCGAATCACTTATTCTTACTATTAGGGTCGCAGGGAGGCTCGAGCCTATCTCAGCCAACACTGAACAAAGTAAGAGTACTCCCTGAATAGCTTGCCAGACCATTACAGGGCAACACACAATCATTCACACTCTCATTCACACCTAAAGGCAATTTGGAACAGCCAATTTTGCCCCTAATGAGATTGTGAGTGTGAACGATTGTGCATCAGTGAATGAATGACCTTCATGCTGCGAGGCGGACATGCTAACATGGACTACTTTTTACAAACAACAGCAATGGTTCTTTTACATGCCTGTCACCATAAACAGTGAGAGACATGGCTGGCCTTTGATAACCCAGTTAGCAGCACTGGGGGGACAGCACTGACAACTCGGTGATATTGGGACTTGACCCCCTGACCTTGGGATCAGTAATTTAGCACCCTACCACCAGGCCACCACTGTCCCTTCTTTCATTCATTCATTCACATCTTCTTCTGCTCTCATTCTTGCCCCTTCTTCATTTTAGTTAAATCAAATCGGTTTCTTTTTTAAATAGTCGGGGTGTGACATTTGGAACGGCGCTTTTTCCATTTGCCCCCAGATGTTTTATGGTCCTTGCTAAAACTCAGCAGACGTGACAGTAAATTGATTTTACCTGTGAAGGGCAGCAGATGGTCCGAATGATTTGGCTAACTGCTACTTTGTCATGCCACGCACACACCCAGATCTCAGCTCGCATGACTGGCCCATGCTAATGGGTACTGCCTCTTCCCAGGCTCAGGGTTGTCCATTACCTTCCCATCAACCTCCCATTACTGCCTCAGCATGCCCATGCCTCCACAGCAATCCCAGTGCAGTTCGCTGAACCGTTACTACGCACAGATGCACAAAGACACACACCTGGTCCATTACGCATCGCTTTATCAGGGAGGTGGTAATCTATGTCCGTCTTTCTCTTCCTATCCCCTGTCCTGATTTTAACTGCCAAATTTCAAGTCAAGAGAACATTTGTTGTCAAACGTTGTCAGGGACATGTATACAGCCTCCACAATATTTATTTGAAAATTCCACAAGAATGACCCACACTTCTAGTCCTCGCAAGTATAGAAGTCAAATTGTTGTTATCTTAGAGGTCACAAATGACACTGTTAATGGTAGAATCCATAAAAATCTTCAGTAGTTGCATTCTCCTGATTTTAGCCACAACGGATCCTGATCTCTGGAACACCAGGCCTAAGGTGGCATTTTAGATGGTACACCTGACCATTGCGGGACCCCACATATATTTACACCTAATGCTAATTTAGCAGAGCCAATCCACCTACTGGCATGATTTTGAAAGTTGGAGCAACCCAGAGAACTTAAAAACTACTCACAGCTCAGGACCTTGTAGGCAGCAACACCACTGGGCCAGCCCATGCTACATGTAATCATATTGTAATTTTAACAATGTAAGAAATCTTTTCATCATCATTAATCAACAAATCAGACAGAGATGTTACTGTTCCTGATGGTTAAGTCTTGTTTCAACTGTCATTAAACCGAACTTAATGGCTGCATGCTAGCTTGCTGATTTTCTATTTAATTTTCAGTCATTAGTTAGCATATACCATAAATTATTTTTCAGCTCCCTAATTAACTTTCATAACCAGCATCTTTGTGATTGATTGCTTGTCATGACATCATATTACACTGGACTTACAATATGAGTCGGGAGTCCAAAATGGATTTTCCCATAACATTGCACAGAGAAATGTTTCTATTTACAAGTTCTAGTAAATTGTTTTGCCCTTAACCATGATTTTGAAAGACAGGGCTGAAAAAACTGGACGTACATATGCAGAGTGGATATAAAATGAAACCAAGATAAAATTCCACGTCCAAATCCATTTCAAGCTTGCAAAAACTTACATGCAGACTGCTGAACATGTGGGAAAATGTGTTGTGGTCTAATAAGACTAAGGTTGAACACTTTGATCACAATACCTAATGATAGGGCATGAATAGTATAGAATAATAATGAATAGGGCAGTGGTCTTGCTCAAGTCAAGTCATAAGCTCTTGTTTATGGTTGGTGCAAAAATAAAACTGCACATCAGCAAAGGTACACCACATCCCTGGTGAAGCATGGTGGTGGCAGCATCATGCTTTGGAGCTGTTTTTATTTATTTATTTACTTACTTTTCACCTGAAACTGTTCCGAATGCTAGTCAATTCTATCTAGCGAAAAAATATTAGGCCTCTGCCTAAAAGTTGAAGATGAAGAGGAATTCGATCTTTCAAGAGTGACAATGACCCAAGGCATACCTTCAAATCAGCAATGGAATGACTTAACCAGAAGAAGATTATCATTTAGGGCATGGCCGAGTCTTAAATATATTTAAAATCTCTGGGGTGACCTGGAGACGGCCCACACACACAATCTGATAGATTCGGAATTGTTTTGCAAAGAAGAATGGGCAAAGTCATATTGCCAAGTTAAGATGTGCTTTGTTAATAGACTCCAAGTTGCTTCAACACAGCATAAGTTTAAGAGTGTGCATATTTATGCAACCAAGTCATTGATTTTTGTGAGTGTGTGCGTGTGTGTGTGTTTGTTTGCGGGTTTTTTTGCCTGCAAGATTTGTATGCTTCTCAGTTTAATTGTACACATTTTCAGTGAAGGGGCATCATAGAGGCGTAGTGGTTAGCAAATTAACCTTACAGCAAGAAAACCCTAGCTAAGAGTCCCTGGCTTGGTGTTTGTGTGGTAAAACTCTGGTATTATTTGGTCATTATTGACATCAGGGACAGCTCGGGTCAAATTTCAGGCTCAGCGAGGATGTTTCTGTGTGGAGTTTGCATGATCTCTGTGTGCTTGCATGGGGTTTTTCCCCCCCTGGGTAATCCAGTTTCCTCGCACAGACCAGCCATGCACGTTAGGCTAATTAGCTGTTCCAAATTGCTTCTAGGTGTGAGTGTGAATGGCTTTGTGTGTGTGTGTTGCCCAGCGATTGTCTGGCGAGATATTCAGGGTGTACCCTTCCTTTGCCCAGTGTTGGCTTAGATGGGCTCCAGTCTTCTGGCAACCCTAGCAGAATTAAGCGGTGTGGCAAATGATTGCGTGAATGAGGTTTTAGGCCACATTAAAGGTGAAAAAATTTCTGAAATTATTTATCTTAATCTCTTTCTCTCTCTCTTTCTTTTTTTTTTGACGTCACAGAATTTTAACTATTTTAACAGAGTGAATGGACTTTTTTGTATCCACTCTACATGTCCTAGCAGTTACAAAGTCAATAAATCAAAATGTCAGCTTGTCATATATTAATGGCTGCTGCTAGAATTTCCACATTATACGCATTATTTCTAATCATCAACAGAATATCTGCCATGATAAGTCCTCTACAGTGGTCTACTACTGCCACCCTGTTTACAGTTTATAGGATATTCTCCATTACAGCAAAAGGAGGATTAATTCAGACGGCACATCCCCTAACAATCCTATTTCTTGCTGAAATGTATTCAGGCCTCACGCATCCCACATAAACCACACAAAGCAGGTACCCATAATGCATCTGGACCCCAGCCATTTTCCCTCGAACACGTCTATAAAGAACGCGACGCGACAGGTTAATAGAATGGGGGCTCGTGTCGGAGAGGCTATTTTAAAATTTAATAAGACGTCGCTAGAATTGGAAGCCCAAGTAGCGATTCTGTCCTCTTTCTCTACACTCCTGCAACCCCCGTCGTGCACCTCTGTGGTGTTATTTAACTGTCTGACCTATGATTCATGAGAGTTTATTACCAAAGACAAGCCAGATGTATCATTAAATCTCATTTTGCATGTACAGGGCTGATAGGGGTCCAGTGCAGGTTAGATTGCAGTTTAAAGCACTTACCTTACAATCGTATTCAATCAATCACAGCAGTGGTATTTATTTACAAGCCGCTGGTTGATCCAGTACACTTCAAATGCAGCAGGCCAAGCAAAACATAAATAAAACCAGATGCCACCTGAGGTGTGATTGCAGTTTAAGGCACTTATCATTGCCTCTCTTTCCTTCTGCGAGCAAATTGCTGTGTGGAGAAAAGAAAATTCTCTCGTCATTTTTCAGCAAAATCCGTTCCTCAGTGCCAATCTTTTGCTTAGTGCCAAAAAAACAAATGATATATGAACAAGCAAAACATTATATGGCTCAACCTACCCAAGCTATTGAGGAGTAAATTACAAATTGAGCTACTCGATCGTTTATTCACAACCAGACAGTTGATCCAATGTGCTTCAAAGGCAGCGAGGCTAACACAACAGCCCTAGGCGAGCCATTTTGTTATGGATCCTCCAAATACATTTCCATCCCTCTCTTTTGATTAGACTCCTGCACCTCGAATGCTCTCTTATGATGCCCTATTCTCAAAGACAGTGTAAAGAGTAGAACTATTTTAAAGTAGTTAACAATGTCCCAGACACACAGCATAGCTCACGTTTGCCAACCAGGAGCTGCGACTGAAATCAAGTAAAATCTTCTCTCAGCCCCAGAGGTTTTTTTTTTGTTTTGTTTTTTTTCCCAACACACCACAATGCATTATGAGTACACACCACACTTTAACTCCCAGAGGAAATGGCTAATCCAAAATAAACCTTAGCTTTATGGTTTGGCCATAGTTTGTGTTTACGCAATAATAATATCCTTATTTGAATTTGTCAGCTGCCATTGCAGTGTTTATCCATACACTATATCCTAGTATATGATATTTGATTTAATTCACTATCAGTAAACACGATACACTATATATATAATAAAATACATATTTGTCATGGAATAATGCAAAGTAGTAATAAGGAATTCTATTAGATGGAAATGACATGGAAGAAGATGGTTTGTACAGAATTGGGTGGTTTGAACATAGCACCCAAGCCTGGATAAAATAAAGTAACAAGTATATTAAAGTATATTAAAAAAGCCCTCCATTTTAAACTGCTATATAAACTGTCAGTAGACTAGTGACCTGTCCAGGGTGTACCGCACTTCTTGTCAAAAATTAGCTGGGATTGGCTGTAGCTTCCCCTGTGACCATGATGGATAAGCAAAAAAAAAAAAAATAAATAAATATATATATATATATATATATATATATATATACGGTACAGAGAAATCCTAGGCCTTGGTCTTTTCTGTAGTAAACACGTCAGGCTGAGATTTCTCTGTACAGACCTCGCACTTGGTTCAGTACAGGCCTCGGCACATCCATCTAACATCTGGAATGCTGATTCATCAGGGTCATCGGGGAAGCTATAGCCAATCTCAGCTAACAGGTCACCAGTCTATTCACACCTATAAATTATTTGACTAGCCAATAATCTGCATGTCTTTGGACAGTAGAAGGAAAGTGAGTTTACTGAAGTTTCTTAATTTAGACTCAGATCTAATCATTAAGTGATTCAAAACCTAGCACTAGGGCAGTGGTGGCTTAGTGGTTAAGGCAATGGGTTATTGATTTGAAGGTCAGCGGTTTAATCCCCACTATCACCCTGTTGGGCCCTTGAGCAAGGCCCTTAACCTTCAATTGCTCAGTGGTATAAAAATGATAACTTTAAGTCGCTCTGGATAAGACTTGATAACTTGCCCATCATCACATTACTTATATGCATCAAACCATGTTAATCAAATTACTGAAGATTTTTAAATGTTCATTATTTTCAACATGTGCTTGTCATTTATCTCTACTCATGATTATTCCATTTCACTGCACTACACATTTTCCTGCTAGTAATACGCTCAAATCAGCTCATCAGCTAATTTACAAGGCTAAATTGGGAGGGTTTGGGCAATAAACGTTAAAATCTGCACTGCAGGATTTGTATCAGGGCCAGGGGGGATGGGAAACAGCTCAAGCTGGTTGAGACGTGTTAATAATGTACAGTAGCATCTGTAAAAATACGCTTCCCTCCCATGATACCCTGCTGTGTGAGGTCTGAAGTCCAGAATGAGTAGGATGAATAAACGATACTGAGCCCAGCTGGCGTTTTCAAAAGGCACTTCATTTTTTAACACGGCCAAGCGCGTAGGCTATGACTAATCTCTTGCAGGTTGTTTTTGGGCCCGTGTACAAATCAAATGCACTCACATAGTGCAGAGCTGTCCCACGCTCACACTCAGGGGAGATATATTTATAATATACAGTTAGACACTGAACCCTAATCACAGATATCCTTCTTTTCGTCTTTTGCGGGCCATCAGTGTGATCAAAGCACCTGACATATGGAGGCAGCTCCACTTTAATCCTATAGTATAAATGAATGTGGATAAGGAATCATGGGATAGATGAGGAGCACGAAAGAGCTTGGCGGTCAGTGGAGGGAGGGGTTAATCGGTACTTGTAGAACAGACATGATTCTGCCTAACCATAATTCGCTTAATTTCTCTCCAGATGTGCTGGATGGCAAAATTCTAATTACAACATTTATGAATTGGTGTTGCACTGCCACGTTATCACATATGCGCAAGATCGCTCTTTCTATTACATGGTCTTGTTATTGTTAGTTTTCAGCCAAAATGAACTGATAACACACAATGCTATTCAATGGGAACCTTGACTGTAGTGCTGTACCCGCTAGTAATCCATCTTTAAATCACAGCCAGAGGTGAAGCCAGGCAAATTATTTGGAACCCAAGTTTTAATGCCAAAAATTAAGGATAAAATTTAAAAAAAAAAGAAGATGGCAATGGACTGTAGAGTGAATTTCTGGTTTTTTTTTTAACAAAGATGCAATTACACACAAACTCAGAGAAAAGGAGTACTTTTATTGAAGCTACATGTACGTACACAGGTGTCTCTTCAAGGTTCAGTCATCATTGGCCTGCATACCAAAAAGCTCTTTTCCAAAACATCTTATCTAGACTTCTTACCCAAGGTCAACACAAAGATAAAACTGTCTCCAAGGCCCTGAAAAACACATTGGTGTGCACAGCATATGCACATTAAAGAGGATTTCATTAACACACGGGTCATGAGAAATGCTGTAATAGCATAACGTGCTCTGATATGTCTGATAATGACTACCTAAAATAGAAAATTCAAAAGATCAAAGGAAGAAGAAACCTTTATATGTAAAAAATTATATATATATATATATATATATATATATATATATATATATATATATATCACATACATATATACACACATTACATCATTATCAATTTCTTTTCTTCATATATCTCAGCTTGTAAGAAAGCTGGGGTCAGCGTGCAGAGTCAGCCATGATGGAGTATGGCGCCCTGGAAGCAAAGACAATTAAGGGGCTATGATTGGCAGTTTGGTGGTGCTTGGGCTTGAGCCTCCAACTGATCAGTAACTCAGTTCCTTAACTACTTTCGTCTAGTGAATCACTGTGTATACACACTATATGAAGAGATGACAATGCAGCTTACTTGACTTGACATGACTGCTGTTAGCTGTTTCAGTTTATAACATCTTTTCAGATATGCCTCAGGAATGTTGCCTACCTCGTCACATTTTTGAGGATGCCTGTGGAATATGCTTTACAGTTTTTAATAGCCTCCAGTTAACTATAAAAAAATCAAGAACATTAGACTTGTTAAAAGAAAACTTGTTATTGTTAAAATGTAATTTGTCTTAAAATGTAGGTTGCACATGTTAAATGTTTGCTTTCATTATATTTTAATGCGAAAGATTATTTACCATATTAGCTAACAAATTATCTTCACTACCTGGGCCATAAATGTTGCACACTCTAATATTTTGTTGGACCACCTTGATTATCGCGCATAATCGTCATGGCATTGTTGCTTCTGTTGGTCAGGTCAAGGCTCAACAATATTATGTGGCAATAAAAGGAAGTAAGCTGACAACCTGAACGTACAGAATGGTACGGATATAAAATTGGGGCTCAAGTAGTGAAATAGTCAAATAGTGAAAAAGTGGTTCAGGAACCATGAGGAATCATGAAATCATGAAAGTTTCACTCATGAACTGGCTCCACAAAGTCCTGACCTTAATACTACTCAATGTCATTGGAATGTCATGGAGAAGACTTTATGAAGTGGTTTCATTTTCTCATCATCGTCAAAATAAATAAATAAACTCAACCACTGGATGGTAATGAATGTTGTGCTGTGGCTAAAGTTTGTCAAAACAATACCATGGCGATTGCACATTGTAGGCCAAAAATGCACTACAACAAAATATTTTTTTCAATATTTTTGTAAATTAGCAATAAATTACTTCTGTAGGAATATGTTTCTTTTATTGTTAGCTAAATAATAGTTTGCATTAACATTAATATTGCATTTATGAATACTGATTCAGAGCCATTGATTAGCCGTTCTGTAGAACGTCGAAACTCCTCAGCCAGGACACCTAAAGTGCAGGACAAACTTTATATGTTTAAGATCACTGTGCCAAGGTCAAAGGTCACATATGCTACCCCAATGACAGGTTTAGGTCATAAGGAGTGCCTATGCAAAAGTTCAGAAAACTGGCCTATGCATGAGCTGAGCAATGGCCAGGAAAATTTTACTGTCACGCCACCTGCCCGGCCACCAAGCCAACGACAATACCCCTCCACAATGGCCAGTGTGAACTAATGACTTACTGCAATTAAGTTGTGTTCCAGTTGGTTAAATTAGGAAATTAGGCTCCAGTTATAAATTCTGAATTGGTGGTAAATTAACCACCAGGAACATATTAGGAACCCAATCAAAATATTAATTTATTATTTAAATTATTTTAATAATTATATTGTTTACTGTGAACTTTTTAGTCATTGTTGAAAAAAAAAAATAATGCTTATGAACTGCTGTAATATTAATGCACAGTGAATGCTGTGTCAGGAGTGTCAGATCCACAACTGGTGGAAATGCTTTAAATATACATCATACGGCAGCCCTGATCTATTAAAATTAAAAAAAAAGTCTGACTACAAAATGGCAGAGAGGAGCTGAAAGCCAATGAGGTGAGGGTGTAAAAAAAGAGAGTAAATCTGCAAAAAAGAATGAAAGTCTGAAAAAGTCTGATATCATGCTATACAAGGGATTTAGGCCTGATGGACGCCTGATTTTTTTCCCTCGTTAATCAGTAAATGCATTAACATTTATTATTAGTTGATGTAGACAGCATTGCCACCTCACAGTGTCAGGGACTTTATTGAGCAAAATCGTGCAGGATGTATATTAACCCATTATGGGTTGATGAATATAGATTAACATGTACATCAATCATCCATAACCTTAACGTCATCTGACTGGTCTGCAGCTAGGCAATCCTATATGTAGCAAGCTGCAATGTACTGTATGTTTGATATCTTTCTATCATAGCCAGTAAAAGTAATTTCAGTTTGCACTATGCTATAGTAACTCTTCAGTGGGATCAGACCACACGTACAAGACTTCACTACCCACGTGCATCAGTGAGACATGGGCACCCATGTCACTTCTGCCAGTTCACTGGATGTCAGTGGATCCAGATGTCACTGGATGATTTGTATCTGCTTCAAATGCCACTATAACAAAATGCATTAAATGTTATTCACTTCCAGCGGTCATAATGATTTTAATGTTGTTTTTAGAAACACCATAGCAAATACCCTAACGGTAAGTGAATTAATATAAATTATGACACACAGCAGCCATGCTAGGCACAAACATCAACTACTGTAGCTATAAATTGCAGAAATACTCAAAATAATTTTTCAAGGTACCATGCATTCACTTCACAATCATTCTATTTCTATCTATTTGAATTTTCCCTCCTCTAGTACACTAACTCTGTTGATGAAGTGGATGACTGACAGCCAACATGTTTTTTTTTTTCCTGCTTAATGAAGTATGCCATAAATCTGACATATACCATTAGTATATACCAACAGATCAAATAATTGGACCTGTCTGTTCTCTCCCAGACCCCCAAATATCCCTGTAATTACCCAGATAAGGATATGTTTAA
The DNA here is from genome assembly GCA_028564935.1 of Neosilurus hyrtlii. Taxonomy (NCBI): domain Eukaryota; kingdom Metazoa; phylum Chordata; class Actinopteri; order Siluriformes; family Plotosidae; genus Neosilurus; species Neosilurus hyrtlii. The sequence goes on from JAOUQZ010000001.1 coordinate 17,512,795, forward strand.
AAGTAATTGTGACATTACATTAGCAACATTAGCAACTCTGACTTATAAGCAGACAACTGCTAGCATCTTTATCATTAATTATCAAGTTTCTATGTAATTTCTGAATCATTAAGTTTATAAGAATACATAAAACAATTAATGATGTGCCAGGCAGTCATTCTTGTCATGGTATGCAAATGCATGACAGTACTAAACAGCTACTTTGATTAAGAAACAATTATTTAGTACGCATTTGGCATTCATTAAAGGTACAGATGGTAAGATACTGCACCTACTGATGATGTACCACATTGCAACCAACTGAAATTTTATTTCCAACCCTTCCTTTTAAAAGCCTGTATGGTTCTGGGCGACAGCAGAAATGTAGTGGTGCAAGATGGCGGCCTCCACAAGAGGGGACCCGCTCCCCATGTAGATATAAACAGCTTAATCTAAGGCTCTGAAAACCCCATGAGTTTTTTTTAATGATTATAGAATAATGAAGATGTTTCTATGATGATGCACTCAATTTCTACTCATAAATCTACCTTCAAAATGTTATATACTGGACCTTTAAATGATCAATATATTTTGACGTTGTGATACTTTCCATGTTCAGGATATCAGTTGGGCAGTTTACTCTGTTTATTCACTTTTTTCAGTCAAACTTAACTCAGGCTAAGCACTTGTCAGCTGCCTTTTATTTCTGATGTCATCTCACTCTGGGACACATGATAACTTGAATCTTCATTGAAAATTATTTATACACATAACTGCTCACGCGCTCACGCGCTCACACCCTCACAAGCTCTCAAGCTACTGCACTTTCTCCGACCTTTTCCTGTAAGCGTAGGAAAGGACACAAATAAATAAGTGCTGGTAATTACACACAAATGAAACTCATCAACTTGGTACTTGCTGGTTCTACTTGGTTCTCCTTTCTACCTGCAGTGGGCGCTCCGTCACACCCCTGCTGCCACAGATAATATACATAACGACAAATATACTCAGAATGACTTTCCTGAACTTGATAATATTGCCCAAAATGTGTGTTTAACAAGCTACTGCATGTCATGGTATTAAAAAGTAATGGCATTGTTTTTGGGCACAACCAGTGGAAATCTAATATAGGCTGAAAGTAGCAACGTTACTCTACGGGCTGCTAAATGGTCAGTTTTGTTACTTTATATAAGTTTCTCGGCTATAAGACCGATAGATTACAATTAGAACAAATAGAACACAATTTCCTCTGGGATCAATACAGTATTCTGATTATTCTGTTGATTCTGATGATGATGATGAGATTAGGAGTTTACAAATGAGTAGCAATCTATTTGCATATTAGGAAACTACAATAATTTAAATAATGGACACAGTGCATCAACATTCCTACTGGAAGTAAATAAAGACGGCTGTGCTGTGTGTTTTTGTCTGCTGTGGCGATCACCAATAGATAAAACAGGCTCTCAGTCTGTGCCTTTAGTGGCTTTTAATGTGGCTTTGCACCCATGACACTGCTCTCTATTTTGGATAGCATGTTAATCCTATCCAGCTACTGCATGACATGGTTGTGAGTTTGTGGACTAGCTCAAGATACCATTGCTGATACATGTGTACTGCAGCATGCTGTGAGATTGCACCAGAGCAAATTATGGTTTTATCTTTCACCTGCTATTCACTGATAGGCACAATAAAGCCCCCCCCCCCATTCTTTTATGTTCTCATGATAATACTTTTACACCGAAGAAAGAGCAGAATTGTGAATAGTCTAGCCATATCGAAGCATACTAAATAGTTTGTCAGTACACCATTGGTTTAAGGCATATTAATTCAATTCTCACAGCCCAGAAATCTCTCTGAAGTCGGTAGATTAATCTGTGCAGAGCACCAAGCCTGCTTTATGAAATGTTTTGTTCTTTACGTAGCACGTAGTAAAGTTTTGCTACCAGAGAGCGCAGAATATCACCCCAATAATGTACATTTTTTAAAAATTTTAAATAGGATGGCCTGGTGGCATAGTGGTAAGCACTTCCACCTTACAGAAAAAGGGTCCTGGGTTTGAAGGTGCCCGGTGAGGGTGTTTTTTCCATGTGTTTGCATGTTCTCCCCCTGCTTACGTGGGTTTCCGCAGGGTGCTCTAGTTTCCTCCCACAGTCCAAGGACATGTACATTACGCTTATTAGTAGTTCCAAATTGTCCCTAGGGTGTGAGTGTGAATGGTTATCTATGTGCTTCTCCTGTGATGAGCTGTTGAGCTGTTAGGGTGCGCACCACCTTTGCCCAGAATTGGCTGAGATAGGCTCCAACCTCCTTGCAGCCATAGTAGGATAAAGCGGTTTGGCAAATGCATGAAAAAATGAATCGATGGCTGCATGAATGATAAGCCTGAAGCCTTGCCTTTCTGACTGGTTATAGACGTTATGGATTGTGATGAATGTGGTGTGTACATACAGCCACCTATGGCCTTTATATGTAAGTCTAAACAAAATGTTCTAATGCATAAACCATCTTGTCTGTAAAACTCTGATGTGGCTCCTGGCTGCCTTTCCAAATAACAGGAGTTCCAACAGCTGGTTCCACTTGATCTTCAAACAGCTACTTTCTCAGGCTTGGTTGCCGTGAAAATCTGTACCCACACCAGCTCACTGTAGATAAGATTAGACATACTTAGTCTAAGAATTTATTTTTTTTTGTAGGTGGGAATATGGCACTGTCATGCTGCACTAAATTCTGGAATGCTTTTAACTATGCAAACATGTACACAAGATGGCTGCTGCACACAGCCTGAAGTCGTTTGAAGAATCGCATGTGCGAATCCTTAAAAATTTAATGCTACACGTCTGTGTGCTGCAGTAACAACATAAAGAATATGGGCAGTATAAAAATATGTGTCCCCAGGTCCACACCTGTCCCAACAAACTAGCTTTGTTTGTTTTTGCTTTCAATTGTATACCTATGCACTCTATAGAGTTTTTTAAATTATTTTTGCCAAAGAAGTTCTGCCAAAAAAATTGCCTTTGTTGGCTTTGGTTTGTTTGCCTGCCTGATTGTTAGCCTATTTATGTTTAAATTATGAGCGGATTGTCATAAATTTTTCAGGGCGATGTAGGACTTCCTAAGTAACATGGCATGATGTTTTGATGGTGATTTGGATCGAATTCTGGATCCAGGAATTTACTAAAGATTATTTAACATTGTGAGATAGGACATGAAGTGTGGTATTACAGGAGACTCAACAGGGGGTGCTGTGTCGTTTCTTTTTTTGTTTTTCTGGGGTTTTTCATATCACCAGTATTTTTATTTATTTATTGTTTTTTTAGTTTTTTATCTATTAGTTTTTATTAGTATTAGTCGTAAAATTGATTTGAAATGCAGCATTTGACATCTATCACATTAAATGGAAAGTTTTAGACAGAATACCATCTTGTCAGTTTCATTGTCATGCATGAAACCACTCATTCATTTATTCTTTTATTCATCCATTCATTTATTTAATTCATTCGCAATCCATGCTTTATCCTTCTAGAGTTTCCCGGAAGTTGGAGCCGATCTCAACCGACTCTGGGTAAAGGAAGGGTACACCCTGAACAGCTTGCCAGTCCATCGCTGCGATAACACACATACAACCATTGTCACTCGCACCTAGATGCAATATGGAACATCCAATTAGCCTATTGTGCATGTCTTTGGACTGTTGGAGGAAACCCATGCAAGCACAGGAAGAACATGCACACAAAAACTCCACACAGAAATGTCCTTGCCAAGCCTGGTATTAGAATTCAGGACTGCGGACGTGCGAACCCCTATGAAACCATCCCGTGCTGTCCCTGATGCTAATAAAAACCAAATAAAGCCAGAGTAGAGATTATTTATTTATCCATTCATTCATTGATTCATTTTCTGAACCACTTAATCCTAATTAGGGTCGCGGGGAGGCTGGCGCCCATCTCAGCCGACTCTGGGCGAGG
>JAOUQZ010000001.1:17531633-17543484 GCA_028564935.1 Neosilurus hyrtlii
ATATATAAAACCTAGTACTTCACAAACTGCTTTATCCTGTCTCTGGGTGAAGGCGAGTTATACTCCTAACAGCTAACCAGCCATCAAAGTGCCAACACAGAGAATATTACGTTAGCCTAATGTATGTATTTGGATTGTTGGAAGAAACTGGAGCACTCAGAGAAAACCCACACAAGCAGGCAGACAGTATGCAAACCTGACACAGTAACACTGTCACCAGGTGCTGAGCTCAAACCTAGGACCTTCTTTCTGTAAGGTGGAAATGCTAACCTCTATGCCACCATTTGCTTTTGTCATTCTTGAAAGAATTTGATTCATCTGTATTAAATGAAAATCCACATGGAGACATTTCAGGCATTATTATTAAAACATACAATGTATGAACACCATAAATCTCAACATAATAAAATGTAATAAAATGGTGTGTGATACATGTGTGTACATAAGGATAGCCCATGGCTTTAACGTAGAGTAATTATAGGCGTGTTGTAAGAAAATCTTATGATTCCATAGGTCTACAGCATAATGCTTCTGAAATAAATATAGTCAGACTTTCCTAGTTTTGGGCTGCTGGTAGTGAAACTGATGTTCAAAACTGTTGATTGGCTCTAGTTTTTAAGATACTGGGACGGCATATATGACCCTGGCTTAGGAATCATGAAGGATGGTTGAGTTATACAGGGAAAAGATCTGAATTTAAATTAAAAGTCAGTAAATACATATTTGACTTAATCTAGGAATAAACTTTAGGTAAATTGGTCCAATGGAGAAAAATTTTCATCAGGTGCAGTATGTCATGGGTTCAGACAGATTGCTCTATATCAACTCTAGAAATTATGTACATGTATATCATGTTCGATATAATTATGTAGACATTGAATGTAAATACTTAAAATATCATGAAAACCGAAGCCAATCAGCCACTTTTATTGTCATATTTGAATTCAGCATACCACAATCCATCATAAATAGCACATTTTCTTCCTGCAAACAACTTCTAAAAATGTGTATTCCAGTGTTCTCAGCATGTCAAATGATCCTTAAAGTCTATTAAAATGTGTGTCTATTATAACAAAGCCATACGGCTTCATAGGCCATCCAGCAACAGTGCTGGGAAATGGACCTGGCATCAAGATTGACTTACAAGACTTAAAAATTTTGGACCTGTTCAAAACTCCATGAAAAGGGTCTATGAGAGCATTTTCCTTCACACAACAGGTGAGTTTCATAACTGTTCTATGAATTTGTCCAAATTTTTATCATTGACCTATTGCATGCAACATCTGTTGCAAGAGCTTTACTTACCAACTAGACAGATATTAGAAAGATAAGTTCCTATAGTGGCTAGCATGTCCGACCTCACAACAAGAAGGTCCTGGGTGTGGGCATTTTGTGTGGAGTTTGCATGGCCTCCTCATGCTTACGTGGGTATTCCAGTTTCCTCCTACAGTCCAGAGACATGCACATTAGGCTAACTGACTGTTCCAAATTGACCCTGAGTGTATGGCCTGGCGAGTTGTTCAGAGTGTACCCTGCCTTTACCCAGTGACCAGCAGCATTTAAGCCGTTTGGCAAAAGTAAGTGAGTGAGTACAGTTCCTATAGGGTATTTTGCAAATTTGGTGATTGACTTGTTCTCCCCTTGTCGTTGTGGTTTACCTGGTGTTCTACCACCTCCCACAAACATGCTACGAGGTGGAATGGCTATGCTAAATTGCCCCTAGGTGTGAAGGAGTCTAAGAAAAAGTGTGTTCAGGGGTATTTAAACCTTATTCATGGTTTATGCCCAGGATAGACTTATGATGAATCCATCATAACCCTGACAAGGATAAAATGCTTATTGAAGATGAATGAATTTATCCTGTAAATACTGTGCAATGTCCTTGATTATTTACTATACCCAAATGCTCCTTCCTTTTGTTGCGTAAAACATTACAATAGGTGGAATTGTGAAACAAATGTGTGTGTATCTCTTTACAAAACCTAATGACTTCCATCCATCCATCCATCCATCCATCCATTCATTATTGACAGGAAGTTGGAACCAATCCCAGGTGACTTTGGGTTTGAGGCAGGGTACACCCTGAACAGGTTGCCAGGCTATCTTAGGGTTAACACAGAGTAGCCAGTTAACCCACGTGTCTTCGAAATGTGGGAGGAAACCGGAGTACCCTGAGGGAACCCACACAAGTACAGGGAAAACATGCAAACTCTACACAGAACGCCCACATTCAGCCGCAGAGCCATGTCTGGTAAACTGCATAGGTTTATACCCAGTTTGTGTATCTGAGAGACATGTTTTTCATTTTGAACTTGTTTTGATAATGAATTACTCTGTGTAATAATGAAGGCAAATGCATAAAAGTTTCATTACGCATTTCTACATCATTTATCTTTTATATAAACTTTGAAGATATTTGCACCCTTTAACTATACCCATGTTTATGTGTAATTATGTTTGATTTATAGGTTTCTCTTTCCATACTCATTAGTTTACTGCCTAGCAGTGACATTAGATGAGACAGCTAAAATCCAATATATCAATAGCTCAACAATGAAGCTATTAGGGCTGAGCAATGCATTATATCATGAGAGCATATTAGTAAGTAAAGAAGTAAGATTTTGAGAAAACCAAAACACACAAATTAAGTCTAGACAGTCAGCAGATTTTATCATTTATATTTTTACCTTCAACAAGCAGGTTATGTTTTACCTTCTGTTTGTTTGTTAGCAGGATTATGCGGGAAAAAATTGCGTGAATTTTCAGGAAATTGCTACTAGAGATTGGCCTTTGGACAAAGAAGACTACAATAGATTTTGGAGATGATCTGGTTCGAATTCTCTATCAAGGATTTTTATAAAAGATTCTTTAACATTGTGACATAAAATTATTTTTTTGGAAGTGTGGTCTTATAACATGCCAACAGGGGGTGCTGTGTAGTTTTGTTTGTTTTTTGTTTTGACTTGGTGGAGGTTTGTGCTTTCCAAGTGCACTGTTTAATAAGTGTTTCAAATGAAAGTGGCGCAGCGGTGCACTGCTTAGCACTGTCATCTCACAGCAAGACAGTTTTGAGTTCTTCACAGTTGACTGGGGCCTTTCTGTGTGCACTTTGCATGTTCTCCCAGTGCCTGTATGGGTTTCATGGATGGATGGATGGATGCATGGATGGAGTGAAGTGGAATGGGTAGGAAAATAACAACTTCACTGCATTAAAGCTAGTCAACTGACAATGCTGTCACTGAAAAAAAAACAAAGAAAAATAGAAAGAATTGAGCTTCAGCCTCACTTCATACCATTCTGTGTATTTTTAATAGAAGCTGCAGGTTTTTTTTGCACAAACATCCAAAATCACCAAATTTACACATTTCTAAGAGCAATTAATTTATTGTAGATGCAAAGTATTTACCTATTTTTAAACTTGAAAAGCCCATTTATACCTTCCATTCGTTTATATGAGTAGCTTAAAATGTATGATTTGATTTCTTCTATCTCTTTCTCATGTTTGCCCTTCTCCCCCACGCCCCCTGAAATGGCTCTGTATCCATCAACAAACACGGCACTAAGTCTGCAAAGAAATATCTTCTTACTTCACGCTTGTATTCCCTTTAAAAGATGTGCCTCCATAAGTATGAGCTGGAACCATCAGTAATACACTGACACTAATGTCATGAGTGGTTGATTTTCGCTTTAGTGCAGCAGGCATCATTGCTTTCAGTCCAGAGAGGGACAAATCCTCATCTCGCCAGAGATGCTTCCTTATAGGGTTTTTCTTTTTTCCCTTTGAACTCCAAACAGTGGATTACCAACCTCATCATGAAATTCTGCAGCTTAAACAGAACCACCCACAGAACTGAAAGGTTTCTACAGACCTCACAATGCGTCTGTACACTCAAATGCTGTTTATGTAATTATAGTTGTTTACTGGATTATGCTTTCTCTGCCAGTGAGGCCTTCTCAATGTTTTGACCCAACATTCTGATTCAGGAGCTGGAAGGGGGAATTCTACACAAATTGTACAACTCATGATTCACATAAAAAAAGATACAATGGCTCAGGTCAGTTTTTTTCATTCATAATAAAAAAGCAAATAAAATTCAAAGCATATAATTGTTTGTCTGAAATAATATGAATATAACATGGCATCAGATGAGGTATATGAAAAAAAATTCAGGTTTCACCAGATATATTTTATAGATATTTTCTGATATTTTTTGTTGAGCATCTCTGAGTCAAGCAAAAAAATTAAACGAATAAATAAATAAATTACCACATACTACAACTACTACTACTACTACTTTTACTACTACTCCTAATACTAATAATTCATTCATTCATTCATTTTCTGAACCGGTTAATCCTAATTAGGATCGCAGGGAGGCTGGCGCCCATCTCAGCCGACTCGGGGCGAGGGCGGGGTACACCCTGGATAATTATTATTATTATTTTATTTATTTATTTATTTTCATTATAATAAATTAAAATTAAATAACCACAATAATAGTCATTATTATTGTTGTTGTTGTTTTGTAATTATTACCAATAATAATAATAATAATAATAATAATAATAATTTTAAATTCCGCCCAGTTTCTTATATTGCCCAGATGGTTAGCATCAAATTCTGACTGCCTATAAGGAGAAAAGAGGACGGTGAAATGTTATCTCTTGAACAAATACTTCATTGAATACAAAAAAGCAGAATTAATATGAGTGAGGGGAAAAATTATTAATTTAGTTAATGTATTATATAAATTGCATTTTTAATGTAAAGAACCTACATCAGTGATAAGTAAACTTTTTTAATTTATGATATTGTTTAGAATTACAATCAAGCTATTAGTGAGCTCTGTCTGAAAAATTTGAGGACAAATTGTTGATTGTCTTATGAGATCTAAGCTAGGTAAATATAACTAGCAAACGCAATAACCTGAAAAGTGAGCTGAAGATGTTCAAAACAGCTGTGCCAAGGCAGTTTTATAAACCCGAAAGGCACTTTTTAACAAGGATGTGTGAGTGCAATTACCAAGCCTGTGATTTCTTTGGAAAATCTGCCGGCTCCGGCTAGATTCCGAAAGCATAAGTGCCTTGCCAGATGTGTGCAGCTGTAACACTACATTGCCCAGAGGGTGCAAAGTGAGCGAATTATTTTTGGCACAGTTGACACTCTGACGGTCTGTGTCAGTCTGTTGCAATGTTTTTTGTAGACATGACACTAATAAGTAGGCCTTTACTGTTAAAATACAAAATAATAATTCAGTTAATTCACAAATGCAAAAGGACCTTGCAAATGTATGAGTCCTTTTATAGCCATAAAAAAAATTATCTTTTTTATGACCACAAAAAATAATAATAATAATAAATAAATAAATAAATGCCTTTGCCCTAATAGTTGTTACGATGACACCCGGAGATAAGAGCGGGTTTTATTGTCCCAAAACAAACACGGGCTCCTGGAGCCACAAAAACAGGAGAAACGCAAAACGGGCTTGGAAAAGGAAACCTGCCACGAGGGGCGAACCAAAACCAACAAACACAACGGATAATAACACGAAGGATCCAGGAGAACTTGGGAGAGGTCGTAACGGGTAGAGAACGCGGAAACCAAGGTGAGTTCAAAACGCTTGAAGGAGTAGCGGTGAAACACGTGCATCTCCAACGAGGCTAGACACTGAAGTGTGCCTAGCAGGGGTTTATATGGTGGAGGCAATCAGATTCGGTGATGATGTGCTCCCGGTGTGTGAGAGTTGGGGAAAGAGTTTGCTACAGACGTAACAATAGTGATATAAGCTATGTAAAATCGTAATAATTTTGGGTAATTATTGACGTTATATATTGTTTTGGTGTAGGACAAATGAGAACTTGTATTTCCAAATAAATTATTATATTTAAATTTAAAATTTAAAGACATACATTTTTGTGATAATTTATATGAATATTATATTATATTATAAATACATGTGGAAACTTTGTGGGTGCCTGAGTGTGTGAAAGCCGTCAGCGTGTTTCTGCCCTGCAATGGCCTAGCGAGCTGTCCAGGGTGTACTCTGCCCTCACCCAGAGTCGTCTAAGATGGGCGCTTACCGCGACCCTAAGTAGGATTAAGCGGTTCATAAACTGAATGAATGAATGTTATGTGCACCTACGTCAAAAATATCTGATGGGGAAATAAATAAATAAATATAATTTAAGAAATAAATAACCAATCATGAGGTAAGTACAGGGAAATTCCAGACCAAGCCTTTGATTTATCCACTGAGCGATAATGAGGAGATGATCTTGCATTCTATTACTGCCATATAATAAATAATTACAATAATGACAGCTGCTATCAAAGTATGTATAATAGATTTTCCTGTATTATTCTTTTTACCACATCATTAAAACCTTTTGTGAATGACATAAGTGTATGTCGCTCTTGATAAGGGCATCTGCCAATAGCTGTAAATGTAAATATAAATGGTATGCTCCTAACAATGCAATGGTTAAAATTTATCAGACTGATTACAAGCAGGGACTCCAGCATGGTGTACTATGACATCACTACAAAAAAAGAGACTGGAAGGAAGACAGACATGAGGGCACCCTGTGACATAAGGCAATAAGCCACTCCACTGTCGACTGATCTGAGTAAGCGTGCGAGAGTGGGAGAGTGACAACATTCAAACAAAGTTTACCAGAACTCTCTATGCCTGAGAACCCCTAGATCTGCTTCTTTACCTAATAAAATGCTATTAACAAAATGCTTGACAAAACAAGTAAATTTTAAGTCTCATCTTAAACTTTGAATGTGTCTGAGTTCCAGATATTACCTGTATGGCTGTTTCAACTGTGGGGCATTATAAGAGAAATCTCCGCCCACTGAAGAATTAATCGTCATTATTTGAGGTATCAAAAAGTAGCCTGCACCTTTCGATTTAAGTAGGAATTTTCTAAGATATTATGGCACAAAACCATCCAGTGCTATAAAGGTTAAAAGAAGTTTAGATCTAATGCAAAATTTAACTGTATACTGCCAATACAGTATAAGAGAAAGTTAGTTAGCATCTAGTGTCTCATTTCTCAACTTTATTAAGCTGGTGTCTCTCATCTGGCTTTGCTGGAATATACTACATATATTGAAGTTAATACCACATTCACAAATAATATTAACTAAAAGGAGCATGTGTAGACAAAAAAAAAACAGAAGGCTTAAACAGAACCTAATGGAATACAAAACTTAACATTAGTACATACAGAGAACTCATCATTTACATCTACACAATTAATAATGGTCAGTTAAATAAGATCTTAAATAGGACATATCTTAACTCCAACAACATTTTTTAATCTGTCAAGGAGAATAATTTGATGAACAGTGTCAAAAGCTGCACTAAGGGCTAGTAACACAAGCAAGGAGACACAGCCTTAGTGAGACACCAGCAGTAACTCATTCACTCACTCAAAGAATCACTGAACACACACACACACACACATACATACATACATATCTATATATACATACATAAATATATATATATATAAACAGATACAGAATGAAACCAGAGTCAAAGGATCTTCTGGTTTATCAAATTTAATTAAACTAACCAACAATTAATGCTTTATCTAAAGAAACAACTTGGTTTGAAATAAAGTCTGCAAATTTACACAGGAATCTGAAGTACGGCCTTGGGGGTTTGTAATTAATATTTAACGGAATCAACTGCATAAACATATTTTTCATTGGTATACAGACTTTCAAATGTATAAAAATATTTGTGTCCAGATTTATGTATAATGCCTGGATTATTAGTATAAATTACTATAATACCATCTTCAATGCCAGTTGGTCAAAGTTGGTGTGTATATAATTGTATTCAGGACGACTAGCTTCATTTAAAGCTACATTCTCATTGGGTTTAATCCATATTTGTGTTAAACACATCACACAAATCTTCTAATCAGTAATGACTTCATGAACACTAAGCTTGTTTGATGTAAGTGATCTAACTTCTAACAATCCTTCATTAGATCAAAGGTGCTGGCTTTACATTCATTTTTTTCATATGTTAATAAGGTTACTAAAACAAACTCTTTTATTGGTTCTACATTTTTGTGTAGCTTGCCATCAAAAGTACTCCAATTATCTATGAAACGCACAGCAGGTTAGCAACCATAGCCTGCTATAAGTTACATCGCCACGCCATATTGGGTAGGAAAACAGCATGTTATTACATCTGACATTGCCCTCCCTAACTTCCACACCTCTATAAAGTTACTCTTAGTAACCTCTGACTGACCAAGGTGTATGTCATCGACTCCTGCAAGAACTATCTTAGAGAACTTGTGATTCCTATAGAGCAGGGGTGCCCAATCCTGTTCCTGGAGATCTACTCTCCCAAAGATTTTAACTCCAACCCTAATGGGGCCCATCTGACAGAATAAATCATCACTTTAAGTTTTCAATTTCAAGTCTTAAGTCTTATTAGATGATTGGATGGTCAGGTGGACATAAATAGGGTTGTAGTGCACGTCTTCTGTTAGGTAGATCACCAGAAACAGGGTTGGGCACCCTTGCTATAGAACTTCTTAGAGCTTCCTATAACCAGAGCTCTTTCGGGTTTCTGAGCAAGTGTCTCAATGAGAAGAGCAATGTGAAGCAGAGACGCATATCAATATGTTATAATGTGAACATTTAATTATGAGCTTGTACTCAACACGGAAATTAGCTTATATTTTTTTTAGCAGCAATACCGCTAATATATTGAAAACGCATAACCTACATGTGAAAAATTTGCATGTGAACAAATAAAATCATCATGCATGGGAAAAAAATTATATGTTTAAATAAAACCATGTCTGCAATGGCTTGGGAAGCTGTCCAGGGTGTACCCCGCCCTTGCCCAGAATCGGCTGAGATGGGCGCCAGCCTCCCCGCGACCCTAAATTAGGATTGAGCGAGTTAGAAAATGAATAAATAAATCAATAAAACCATATGAACGAAATGTGAAAAATTAATAAAAACATTTGTGATATAAAATCTAATGAATGAAAAAATGTATTGTGAAAAAATATAAATTCACATGTGCGGTCATTAGTCCTCAGACAATAAAAGAGAGAAAACTGGGCATGTAACAGGATGATCAGCAAGCTTATAATTGGAAAGCACCTTGAGGTTATAACCTGTACACTTCACAAGAACTTGTAGTGGCAGAGCGTGAGACCTCAATTTACAGCTCATACAAAAAGAATAGGTTCCTTTCGGCTTATTCATCTATTCATATTAAATGGAGAAATAACAGATAGCAGAACAGTGGAACAAATTGTAAGACTACCGATGCATTGGGCGGGAAAGATTGAGGAAGAAATGGAAGGAAAATGCATGGTTGTGTGTGTTGGCTTGAAGTAGCCAGTGGGGACATCATGTGAAATCGGACTCAACGAGCAGCGGCAGGCTTTTCCACAGCTCACTTCCGAAGCGACAGCTGTCTCCCTTCATCCGGCCAAACACTGGCTGAGAGAAAAACGAAAAGGAGGGAGGAATGAAGTGAAGGAGCATTAGCCAAGACTGTGCCCGGATCAGAAATTAACACCTGACAAGGTGAGCAGAGAATTACAGACAAGACAAGGTCTCACATCGCAGCCATTCACAGGCTGATCAAACCCAACAGCAGCCTGATATATCTATATCTAACCATGGCAGGAAAGGTGAAGGAGAAATTGTCATGGTGTCAGTTGTTTGTGGATGTATTTGTAAAAGATAAAGAGAGAAAGAAAGAGAGAGAGAGAGAGAGAGAGAGAGAGATCTGCCTCAGTTTATAAAGCTTGAACTAAAGTGATAACAATTATTCAACAATAATAATTGTTCTGGTATATAATACACAGAAACATAAGAAAAGCAAAGTAAAAACAGATATTTGTTTATTTGTTTTATATAATGTATTTGTTTATATTATATAAGCATTATTTTGAGTTTGTGGGGTGGACAATTAACTTTTAGTATATACTACAATGGAATTACGTGATCTTAACTGATAAGATGGACAACACCACCAACTAAACCTGAGGCATGTAATTCTTTTAGTAGAACTGGATATATATATATATATATATATATTTTTTTTTTTTTTTTTAACCTGTCTCTAAGCCCCACGTTAATCTTAGTATAATTTCGTACAACTACATGGAACTTAAGCATAAATGCATCATATAATACACCCTAGCTTAAATCATCAGTAACGATCTGCATTAATTGCCACTAGATGTGAGTGTGAATGGTTGTGTTTGTGTTAGCCCTGCGATGTACTGGCGAGCTATTCAGCATGCAACCCACCTTCTCCTACTGTTGGCTGAGATAGGCTCAAGCCACCTAGTAGGATTAAGGGCTTTGGCAAATAATTAATGATTGATTGAATTAATAAAATAAGCTTAGTGTGCATGTCTTTGGACGGTGAGAGGAAACCAGAAACCTACACAAACAAGGGAGGGGTACATGCAAACCACACATCGAAACAGCATTCCTTAGCCTGGAACTCGAACCCAACACCTTCCTGCTGTAAAACAGATATGCTAACGACTATGCTGCCATGCTGCCCTATCCAATATTCCAGTAGGTTAAATCCTTAGCTCGTCCCAAACCAATGCCTGAGAAATCTTTTTCACTAAAAAAGAAACATTTTTGACCGCCCTCGTGGGACTAAAACTCCGATATCAAATAGCATAACAAATGGAAGAAGTTTTCCCAATGCTTATAGTGATTTTTCTGAAGAACATGGCTTTAAAGCATTGGATCTGCTCCACTTTATGTACACTACTCAATAACTAAGAAAGTCAATAACAAACACAAAGATTTCTGACTTAAAAAAATAATAATGTATTATCTGTTCAAAGGGGGAAAAAAATACTTTACTTACATTTTTAAAGCTACATGAAGGGTCAGTGTTATATAAAGCGCTTGAAAAGATATCTCCTAAGAATAATAATGTTCTCGTAAATGTGCCAACAAGCTAGCTGGAAAAGAGGAAAATATAAGATGTAGGCTGCTTTTAGAAATATATATATATATACACTCACACTCATTCATTCATTTTCTGAATTAGGGTCATGGGAAGGCCAGTGCCCATTTCAGCCGACTCTAGGTGAGGGCAGAGTACACCCTGCACAGCTCGCCAGGCCATCGCAGGGCAGAAACATACCTTTTTTGTTTTTTGTGGGGTGGGGTGGGGTTTGCTTGTTTGTTTTATTATATACTGCAATCGGATTTCAGTCAGCCATCCTTGTTCGCTTTGCTACATTCGCATTTCAACATACACAGATCAGACAGAGGTGGTACAGTTAAGTGAATTCTTTCATCAACTGAAAGAGCAGTTACGTATTATAAATAATTAATACTACAATAATTGAAACACTAAGAACCAGAGTGTTCAAAATGACATGAAGGTTTTTGTAATATAAAAAAAAAATGGGTTAATGCTCACAATATGATTCAAGGTCATAAGGAAGTTGAAGGGACCATTCTGGCACACCTAGACCTTATCTACATCTGTCAAAATATGACCATATCTCAATTTTTTGGCATTAGACCACCAACTCTCAACCTTTCAACTTTAAAGTATGTTTTTAAATTTTTCACAAAAAAATATAAAATATGAATATATACTCATAAAAGAAAACGATATCTGCCTTGAATAATATACTGATTTTGGTAGTACATTAGTGCCTCAACACTTAGGACAAAAACATAGGAAAACATTTTTAAATGCTCACTAGCAACAGGTTTATTCTTCATCTCATGAATGTCATCATTCATTCATTCATTCATCTTCTGAACCGCTTATTCCTACTTAGGGTCGCGGGGAGGCTGGCGCCCATCTCA
>JAOUQZ010000001.1:17543584-17569988 GCA_028564935.1 Neosilurus hyrtlii
CAGGGAGAACATGCAAACTCCACACAGAATCGCCCGAGCTGGGAATCGAACCCAGGACCTTCTTGCTGTGAGGCGGATGTGCTAACCACTACGCCACCGTGCCGCCCCCATGAATGTCATATAGCATAATAATGCTGATAATAAAAACTGAGAATAAAAATGTCACAATAAAACTGTTTTGTATTGAGTCACAGACAGATCGCATTTATAAACAATTATCGAATGAGGTGAAGTATGATATGGAGGATTTTACTCTGGACGCTATCGGGAGAATCTGGTCTGCATATGGTTTGGAGTTTGCTACTCACTCATATGTGGCACTTACTCAGAGATTTTCCGGGTCAGATGCATTCCCACATGCTTGAAATCTTCCCTATGGTTTGGTTGAGGGATGTGGCCTGGGTAGCATGCAGTAGTGATCAGTGCCTCTGGAGGATTTATGTGTGTGTGTGTGTGTGTGTGTGTGTGTGTGTGTGTGTGTGTGAGAGAGAGAGAGAGAGAGAGAGAAAGAGAGAGAGAGAGAGAGAGAATTAGGTATCCGCGCCAATAGACCAGGAGTCTGTATGTGTTTCTGAGTTTCACTTACTTTTTCATTTTCATACCCAGCGATTTCCAGATGTTTCCAGATGTTTCAAGGAAGATTTTGCCAGTCCTCATCGAATGTTGCATACTCATTCCTGTGTTCAATGTCCAGAAGCCTATCATTTTTCAGAACGCTACACTGAGATTTCATGGATATATTAGCTTTGTTGTTGTTATCTATAAGCCTCTGTGGCCAGCGATCAGTTCCCACCCTGTGTTGATTGATTATATCATGTGAGTATTAAGAACGGGGTAATAGATGTGAAACACACAGTCTACATGTTCAGCTTTGGTGCAGCAATACACACTCTTTCAGTACCCGAATAATTAAAAACTTGGTGTACTTTCAAAAAAAAACACATCAATATTAATAATATTAAAAAAACCCGGGATATCTCCTCTGCTGAGGTATTTGCTCAGTTGGATATCTAGTTAGTTCATGGTCTTTGATAAATTTAATATTTATTTTCTTGCTACTCAGAAGTGAAGAACACTGTGAGGAACAATGCATCTGTTTATTTAGTAGCCCTGACCCATCCACTAAGCCTGAGCTACAACAGGATGTGTATTGTAATCAGTGTATTATGCTTGTTATGAAAATGTAAGAAAAATGACTGTCATTGCTCTACAGAATAAAACAAAAGTAACTGTGAAACAAGGAAATCAGAACAAGAGTGTAAACTAGAATATTACAAACAGTAACAAAGACCTTGAACATCAGGCAGTAAAAACTAAGCAGTGAGAGTTTGAGCATCCTTTATAGAGTCGTGGCCTAATGGTTAGAAAAGTGGCTTTGGGAACTAAATGTCCCTGGTTCGATTCCAGGAAAAATATATGGCGGCAGGGATTAAACTGCACCTTCCCTTCTCCACATTCATGGCTGAAGTGCCCTTGTGCAAGGCACCCAACCCCAAACTGCTCTCCAGGCACCACAGTGTGTGGCAGCCTACTGCTCTGAGTGTGTGCTCACTGTTTACGTGTGTGTGTGTGTGTACAAAGTTTGGATGGGTGAAATGCAGAAGTCAAAGTTTTCCTTGCAAAATCAATACAGTATAAAAATAAAAAAATATAAATGAATAAATAAACATAAATTAGTGTTTGACTGAGAAAGTAGGCCTAGTGTGAATATGACTCTGTTTATTCACTCGGGAAACCTTGGTGATTTCTGTCAGAATATGCCTCAGGTGGTGGTAGTGCAATTTTGGTGCATTTTATATCTGGGGAAGGGGGAATCAGGACTCTCTCTGCTATTTCCAGCTGTTCCCGCTACTCTCTTGGCTATTTCGGCGAAGGCAGGGTACACCCTGCAGCTCACCAGACCATTGCAGGGCCGACACACAACCATTCACACTCACAATCACATCTAGGGGCAATTTGGAACAGCCAATTAGCCTAATGTGCATGTCTTTGGATTGTAGGAGGAAGCCAGAGTACACAGAGGAATCCCACGCAAGCATAGGAGGAACATGCAAACTCCACACAAAAATGCCCTTGTCGAGCTTGGGACTCGAACCAAGGATCTTATTGCTGTGTGGCAGATGTGGTAATTACTACACCACTGTGCTGCCCATTACAAAGGAATTGTCAATCTGGAACTAACATTTTATCTTCGCACTGTTATGAACACTCAGAATAAACAATCAACAAACTTGACAATTAACCTTCATGGCCTGCATCGACTCATAAGTGAGACCGTGATTACAGCAAAGCGGGTCAGGCTTTTAAACAGGGTCACTGTTGTTTTCCAGGCTTGTAAAGCCCTACCATTAAATCACTCCAAAAATTAAAGGAGATACCAATTGCCCAGTGACTATGCATCAAAAGGTCGGGGGGACATAATAAATGGTAGGGCATTTCCACCGTCACTTTAACTGATAAACAGAGCCACTTGCTCAGGCACTTACTGACCGCTGGCACCATTAATCTGCCCATCACGTGTGTAATTATGGTGCGAATGCACAAAAGCTCACTTCACAGAGATCGGCCCGCGCTGATCTATTCACATCATGAACGTGTGTGTGTGTGTGTGTGTGTGTGTGTCAGACTGCATATGATGTAGAAAGACTGCAGAGTCATCGAGTTCCTCAGAAGCTACGCTAGCGAACAGGTTTAATTAAGTGTGAACTGTCAATGCTGGCAGGGATTGCATTATTCACGCCTTAAATGCAAAAGCAATGTAGTGATTAATGTTTTCTCCCAATAACAGACGCAAAACATGTAACTTTTAGTGACTCAATGATTAATGGTTGTAAGGGAGCACTACAGATGTCCTTCAGTAATGGAAGTTCCAATCCGAAGACCTACGTATATGTCGAGATAAGAAAACTGACCAAAAAAAGAGAGAGAACATTGTAAATGTGGCTTTAGGTTTCCAAGTTATTTACGGCCAATGGAGTAATAAGAAAACTTGTAGCATTGCTTGAAAATATTATACAAGTCATTCGTTTCTTTAATTATACTCAAAGGACAACAACATAATTACAGTTGTGACCATTAGACAGTCTTGAAATACCTCTTATAGACATATGCATATGGATAAATACATCAAATGCAGACAGCTAGCTAACTGGTGGCTAATGAACATCCTGACCAACTACCTCGCTAAGACTCGAAGAGGAATGTTTGGGGTGTCTAGAATTAAAAATGGACACCATTGAAATTTTATATGGGTTATATATATTTGTTGATAATAAATACTATTGTTGTTGTTTTTTTAACTATGTATGCTAATTCCAAAACC
Source organism: Neosilurus hyrtlii (assembly GCA_028564935.1). Taxonomy (NCBI): domain Eukaryota; kingdom Metazoa; phylum Chordata; class Actinopteri; order Siluriformes; family Plotosidae; genus Neosilurus; species Neosilurus hyrtlii. The sequence continues at coordinate 17,546,907 of JAOUQZ010000001.1, forward strand.
AGTGAGTATTTGCCTATAGAAATACAAACAGTAAATTATGTAAATACAACCCTGTTGTTAAAAAAGTTGTTGTTTAAATAATAGTCATAATTATTGTAGTATTTCTCCAGGCAGCACATTTTGCTACACCTATAGTATATCTCTAAGAAATCCTACGCTCCAACACCTCTCGTACTCCAGATTGATGTTCTATAATGATATTCGTATCATGCAGTGCTTTTAAATTAGCTCAGCCTTCCCAGTGTTATTCCACTAGTCCCTAACCATCTCTGACTATGCTTAACCCATCAGGAGCTCATGCTACAATGAGATCAGGGCAAAAATCATGTGCCATGAAACATCCTTCATGGGATTCCCAACTGTGCATTAGACTCCAGCTAAAATTGTGCTTTAATTCCATCACAACTACCTGGAAATACATGGAGTTGGCAGTTTATTGGGAACACCAATCTAAAACCCACTGACAACTGGGTTGCTCTATCTATGGGAAAGGGTCATAGTTACTATCTACTGAGTCCTGGGTATGGTTATAAGGTCTATCTGATCACACGTAAGTCAGCAACAACTTGCGCAAGGCATGAAATTCCTTATGTGAGGAAATCACCCTAAGCTAGCATGGTTTTCGGCATCTTTTGGTCTACATTTACCGCATTTGGCGGACGCCCTTATCCAAAGCGACTTACAGAAGTGCTTTAAAGTCACTATCAGTGAATACATCTTTATACTGGTTCACAAGGACACCGGCTAAGTATACCATCAGTCAAAACTCAGTGGGCAGGTATGTGTGTGTGTGTGTGTGTGTGTGTGTAAAATATAGTGCTAATCCAAGTACCCCCCAGAAAGGTAGGTTTTTAGCCGTCGTTTGAAGACACTCAGTGACCCAGCTCTCTGGACATAGAGGAAGTTCATTCAACCATCCTAATTTTCATAGCACATTATAACACCTGGTTATCCATCCATTCATCCAAGAGAAGCTGGAGCCAATCCCAGCTGACTTTAGGTGAGAGGTGGGGTACACTCTTAACAGTCGCCAAATTATCAACACAGAGGAAACAACCATTCATGCACACATTCACATCTATGGGTAGTTTAGAATAGCTAGTTAATCTAGTTAATCCTCATGCCTTTGGACTACAGGAGGAAGGTAGAGTTCCTAGAGGGAAACCACACAGGCATTGGGAGGACATGAAATCTCCAAATTGAAACAGACGGAAAAAAAAACCTTGTTGGCCACTAGATTTCAACGCAGCATCTTCTTGATGTGACCCAACATTGTTAACCGCTGCACCACCGCCACGTGTGCCACACTGTAACATTCATTCATTCATTCCACGTAATCCCACTAGGGTAACGGGGCACAATAATTCACACACACACCTAGGGACAATTTGGCACAGGCAGCCTAACGTGCATGTCTTTGGACTGTGGGAGGAAACAGGAGTTCCCACGCAAGCACGAGGAGGGCATGCAAACATCACACAGGAATGTCATCACTGAGCCCAGGGCACAAACCCATGACCTTCATGCTGTGAAGCGGACGTGCTAACCACCATGCCACCCCACATTGTAGCAGTGGAAAAAAAATCCGTTTTCAAGTAGCAAGAAAAACCCAAATTGCATGAGGGCAAAATGAAGGAATATCAGTATGTGAGGCAGGAAATAAAGAAGAAAATCTTTTGGCAGCAGATGTCTTATTTACATGACACGTCCAGCTGTTTTTTTCTCTTGATTTAACTTTTTCTGCGTAGTGATGTTTGAGACTAGCGTATACACAAACTGTTATATTGGTCAAACTGTTTTTTTTTTCATCTACAATGCTGTTCAGTGTGTACCCCACCTTTGCCCAGTGTTGGCTAAGATAGGCTTGAGCCTCCCTGCAACCCTAATAGGTTTAAGTGGTTCGAGAAATGAGTGAGTGAGACAATGGTATTTACATCCCGACAAGAATCACGAACATATGAAAAAGGTAAAAAAATAATAATAATTATGTCATCTGTATTCCTGCCCCTTGGCCTGCTGGGAAATATCCACTCAGATGCTCCTGTGTTTCACTATGTTTCGTGTGTGACCCTACCGTGCACGAACCAGCAATTGGAGTGCAGCTTATACGTAATATATATATATATATATATATATATATATATATATATATATATATATATATTAAGGTACTGAATATATAATCATCTGTCAATTCACTGTTTAGGACTCCTGCAATGGATTTGTTGGTGCTCTATCTTAAAGTAAAATAAATCCCAGAAAGGGTGTGGTTTTAAAAATGAGATTTTCACATTGATAAATTGCACCAGTTGAGGAGCAATCACAGCAAAGTATTTTCAGTACAAAACTTCACATGCTTTCCTCTCTAGCTCGAAAAGTGAGAATGGCCTTTGAAGCCACTGTTGTATAAAGAGAGAGAGAGAGAGAGAGAGAGAGAGAGAGAGAGAGAAGGAATGCAGCACTGGAGATTAATTAAATGCAAGCTGCTGAGGGTGTCTCATCCAATTAGCATCATTCCATTTCTTTCCCATGGTTTTTGCTGATACTTGTAGCTGTAGTAATACTTAGTTTTTTCCTTGACAATGCCATTGCAGCTGATTTCAATAAAAAGCCATGAAGACAGATTAAAAACCACTGCATCCGATTGCATTGGCATAATAGTTTAAGATGGCTTCACCACCATTTTCTGTCTACACGGACTTATTAGAAATGGCTGTCACGAAAGAGAAGACAACTTTTACGGGTGGATTTACAACAGGGAACAGTGCACCTCACGCATCAGCGAGGCCTAATAATTAGAGAAGGAGTGCCACTACTTGGCATGATTTACTGGCTGCTTTGTCACTGACTGTGGTGACATTTTTGTAATAGCATCCAGCATTAATCAGTAGACCTGAATAAGTACTCAGGGATGTTGATTTAGTTTGGCACGACTGGCTTACAAGGAAATCGGAAACTGTTATTTAACTATTGTGTGTTTGTCCTGAGTGTGAGTAATGGCTGATAAGGTAATAATCAGTTTATTATGTTCTGATAGCAAACCTACTGTTGTGGGATCAAATGCTATGAATGGATGGGAGATATCGGAGCGGGTTAGCAGTTCGGGATCTGTCCCTGTCGCAGATTTATTTATACATTTTACAATGGCTACACAACAATGGACAATTAGTAAAGCCTGGTAGAAGTAATCATACCACTTCTCCTTTGAAGACATTTTTTTTTCCATAATGCAAAGTATAGCTCCTGCTACAATGTCCCATTTAACAGAATGTAAACATCAAGGGAACGTCGGATAAATGAATCATAATGACAAACAATGCAAATGAGCTATTCATCCTTTATCTGGGAGGTAGGGAGGAAAATGAAGAATGTTCATTTTTTCTGCCCACCTTTGATATGCTATATCTGCCCCACTTCATTAACACACACACTATAATTACAGAATACTTCAAGAATTCTATATAAAACTTGTGGCGATATTAACTACAAAAACATTACAAAACATCTGACCCGTTTACACAGCCATCATTTTGCACAGCTTGTGCGTCAAGGTAGGGCTGATGCACACAAAATGCAGGTGCAAATACATGCAAAACACATATAAAACCCATTAAGGAAATGTATTTTGCCAGATATGTCTCACAAGTCATATTTAACTGCCAAACAAGCCCCAAAAACACTATAACACACAGTGTCTCCATGCATGCTACACAGAGGAACCTTCAAAGACAGAAAGTTGGCATATAAACGAAACTTAAGGTTTACTAAAGACACACAGTGGAGAAATCATCAGTCCTTAAGTTAGCCCAGTGAGCAAGACGAAACTCTTATGTTCTGTCCAGTTCCTGTGTTTTGTTGCATGGAAACCAAAGTAAATAGGATAAAAATTTCCGCTAATGTAATACTTTTATCAGGAGCAGGTTAGCTTGTTAAATGCATACAGTACAAATGAGTATATACGTTCTTGACTTAACAATAATTACTTGGGCAATTATTATCCTTTTTTTCGAAATAGGTTTCTATGGTAGTATATCGTATTTGTATAACAACAGGCAGACATAGTTGCCATTAGCCAACATCCTTCTATAAATGTGGTAGAGCAAGATGTGGTGCTTTGACGTCACAATGCATGTGAAAAATATTCAAGTTTGACTAGCATCTTAAATTGATGTTGCTTTGTTTAATTCTATTCAGAAAAAGTGGTTAGCATGTCCGCCTCACAGCAAAGGAGGCCCCAGTTTCAAGTCCGGGGTTCGGACGTTTCTATGTTTCTGAGTTTGTATGTTCTCCCTGTACTTGCATGGGTTTCCTCTGGGTACTCTGGCTTCCTTTGTACAGTCCAAAGACATGCACATTAGGCTAATTGTTTGTTCCAACTGTTCCGAGGTGTGAGTCTACATGTGAATGGTTGTGGGTGTGTGTTGGCCCTGCGATGTTCTAGCAAGCTGTTCAGGGTATACCCTGCATTTGCCCTATGTTGGCTGAGATAGGCTCTAGCCTACCCACAACCCTGATAGGATTAAGCCACATGGCATATAATTGAGTGTGTTAACACTGGAACTGCACAATTATTTGATGCTTTTTGATTTATTATTATTACTATTATACAAACACTTACTGTATTTTAATGTTGATTCTTGCAACACAAAATAAAAATAATAATAAAAATAAACTTGACAATAATGTATTTACCACTTTATAATGTTTGCATTTTTTTCTCACAACACTTTTTGGGACATTTAGGAACTGAAGACACCAAGTGATGAAGGGTTTCAAGTGTTATTTTGTACTTTTTGCTGATAACAGTCTGGATGATGTTATTAGTCTTTGGTCCGGAGCACATGGCATCCATTTCTTACAAAAACACTTGGAAAACTGATTCATCTAACCAAAATACATTTTCCACTGTGTCATGGTCCATCCCACTGCTCCTGTGTGTTTCTGTGAGTGTTCTCTGCAGAGCCTAATGTTCCTTTGCTGTATTAGTAAGGCAAGCAATAAACAAATAAATAAATAAATAAATGTGTAAATAAATACATAAATAAATAACTGTGTAAATAAATAAATAAACAAATAAATAAATTAATAAGTTTATAAATAAATACATTTCACATATGTCTCCAAATCCGGAGAAGTTGACAGTGCTTCTACACTTAACATAAAGCTTCATTTGAGCACAGTAAAGTTTTAACTGCCATTTGTGGCTGTTACACCATATTACACCATATTATTGTGCGTTGACAAAGGCTTCCCAAAGTAATCTTGAGCCTATATGGTTATTTTAGCTTTATCTGAATAACAGTTCTTGGTGCAATTAGATCTAAGGTCACAGGAGTTTAACATAGGCTTGTGCCCTTGCCTTATATGCACTAAAATATTCATTGAATTGTTAAATTATAGTGTGATTTATAGAGGGTGAATGTTGAAATTCTTTCCTATGTATGCTTGAAAAACATTGTGTTTGTCAATCATTTTCTCAATACAAGAAAAAAACTTACCTGGATACAGATGATGTACCAAATAATGATTATCACCTGGTGACATCACCTATTAATTATTATTATTATTATTATTAGAATTATTTAAATTACTAGCCTTAAATTGTCCCATCCTCTTTTTTGAGGCTTGAAATGCAAGGATGGATGTATATTATCAAACAAAATGAAGTTGCCCAGATAAATTATGAAATATTTTGGGTTCCCACCTGTCTGCAATGAAATAGAAGTCAAAGTAAATTTAAAACTCAGTTTTTCAATTTTTCTGTGATTAGGGTTGTATGTGTTGACTGTGTGTCATCTTAGCAGGAGAGTTAGAGGACACCATTACACATTATACTGCGTTTTATTTTACTAATTTTTTCAGTGTTTCCTCACATCTGATTCTGTAAAGGTCATGTGTCTGTCAGGCACACTAATTACTCTGCCTAGCAAAAGCCAATGTGTATAGTGCAGCAAGCAGTGCATGTGGTATTCACTGAGGTGTATCAAACAATAAAAATACAAATAAATGGGCCAAACTCCAACTTGAAATATAATAAGCTTTTAATGGAGCTAACAAATCACTGAACAGAAAATTAGCAAAAATAAAAATATCACCTATGAGGCCTTTGCTGGAAATAGGGAAAGTCACTTACTGTATATGGTTCTCCTGCATACAAATAACAGACAATGTGATTAAAACATTTAAATATTTTAATTTTAAATTTAATCTAATACATGTCTCAGTGTGCAACTTTTCCAAAATATCTTCTGGCTTTTTAATTAATTAATTTCTTTATTATCATTATTTTAAATTTGTCATTATTCTGTAATCTTTCAACTGATCCAGCCTATCACAAAACTGATGACAAGCTCCTAAACAGAACCAGAAGTGACAGACATCTACAGGCACAGTAAAGTATACAGCCATGCACATCCCAAGGTAAAGCAGCATTCATACTTTCCCATATAGTGTTAACAAGCGTCTGACAGAGAGCAAAAGTTTCAATCCGTTTGCATGCATTGTTTGTCAGTGTCTCATTTGGCGAAGACTTTTCTTGTGAGGTGTGTTCTGTTCAAAAATCAAAAAATCATCTGCTGGATGTACAGTTGTTGTGCACTGGGCATGCATTTTGTTCAGAACTTGTGCCTTCCTTGCTCTGTACTTGTCAGTTTGCATCTATTGACATCCAGTGGACCTGGAATCAAGCTGGACTACTACCTGACATGTGATGGGTGACCTGGAGGTAGGATGGACGTAGACTGCATGTACGGCAGACAATTACTGACATGGGAAGTGATGAATGACAAAACCGATGACTTTCCGATAAGTACAGTTTAACAAATGCACATGTAATGGGTTTTCATCAGATTCAAAATTTAAAAAAAAAGTTTTATCCATTGGACATCGATTTATGCTATCCGGCAAGATGTACAACCAACAATCCAACAAGTGAGAAAATGTTTTGAAAAATTCATGTTTAGCAGTTACGGTTTGCCTTCTGTTTGCCTCTTTCGGTTTGCCTCGGTTTGCCTCTTTTTTCACCTTTCTCTGTTTACTGAACAGTGGAAGGAAAATAAAATGTTGTTGACCGCCAGCCTACTGACCTTATTTGTCCAATGGGAAATTATGAATGAAAAATTAATGGGCATGAAATCTTCTTGTCCCATGCTACTGATTATCCACTGCTGGGCACCACAGAAGTGTTTGCTTAAGCTGAATCCAGGGTTACTCTTATTGTACAGTCTAAACAATGTCTGTTTGTAAAAACTGAAGTTGGCACCTACTAGTTTGTTTAAGAAAAATAGGTACAACCCTCTTATACATAGAACAACTGTGAACAAAATACAAGACAAGAAGAGAGTTGTCAAGTGTTATAAGCTGATTTACATAAACATATAAATTTTATGCATAACAAGAGGCATATCTGAAGTGTAAACACACATACTTACAATCCTGCTAAAAGACTCCAGGTGTAAATGAGGTCTATTATGTCTGTGATGCTCTGTTATGTCTGTCAATAAATATACAATGTAAACACACATCGTTTAAGTGTGGATATTATGTCTACCGAGAAGGTCATGGGGAAATTCTTGGTCCTTTTTTTATTTTATTTATTTATTTTTATTAAATTTTTTTAAAAATTATTATTTTGGACTGTGCCATCAGCAAATGTTTTGAATGAACAGAAGCTGACAGGTAATTACAATCATAAGTCTCCTTGTTCTCTTGCAATTATTTCCAGGCAGTCTACTTGAGGACCAATTATCACAAATATGTGTTGGCTTGTTGCTGAATTTTTTACTTATTAGCGCTCACAGAGAATGTTCAATGGTCACTATGTTGATGCTATTCTTGAAATAATTATTTTTTGGTTTTGATTACAGCTTAGTTATATTTAAAAATAAATAAAAGCATGAGGAAGCTGCTCGAATTCTCTGGCAAAAAGCGGAGCTCAGTGACATCTTAATTTCCCCTGCATTTCTTTTGTCACTACCAAACCCTGCAAATTATTGGCTGAAATACACCACTGCACAATACAAGACCCCTTTTATTAAGCCTCTTGCTTTAAATGTCACTGCTGCCCACCTCGGCGTCAGGCATGCTGGGTAGGCAAACATTGTAGGATGAGCACAAGGCAGTGGCCGAGCCTCCCATCCACGACTTGAGCTGAGTGAAATGGAGATGACAGCATATGCACAGACAAAGCTGATGCTAAGTGTCACCTTGTGTATATTCACTGACAGCAAGCAGGCGATGCTCTGGCTCACACTCTCTACCCTCTGCTCCTTACTCACACATACACATCTCGTCTTCCACAATTCCTCTGGCAGAAAACAAATCATCCAGCTACTTATGTGTTTGTGTGTGTGTGCCCTGTTTGGCATGAGCTGGCACCTCCCAGCAATCTCGAACCCGATGTTTGGTCAGAATAAATAGCAATAAATGATGAGGGGGGTAGGGATGAGTCACTAAGAAGAAGGCATGCACAGAAAGTTGTTATTGAAGAGGCAGAAAAATACAGTGCACTGTAACAATACTGTTTCTGTAGAGCTTTAGTACATCTCAAGAGCCCACTAGAAATGCAAGTGGGTGACACCAAATAAGGCAGCATGGAATTAGTTCAAGGCCCAGTGAATGGGAGGACAGCATTAATTGTATGCCATGTAGCCCCTTGAATTTTAACACTCTGGTCATGGAACAAAGGTGCTTGAGGGACAGATGTAAGGCAGCTTAGCTGGATATTAGAATATCAGGACACCACAGCTCACTCCCTAAAGTCATAAAAGCATAGATGACTTACAGACAACTGAGGTTACAGATAGATGGAGGAAGTGGAAATGGAGATCAATATTCAGGTTGATGCTGGTGGCAGGCCATCAAACTTGGCTGCTGGAGGCTGAGGCCGTGCGAATGGTGAGGCTAACATCAGATTTACAGTGCCTGGAGTCCAGAAAATCCCTATAAACCATTGCAACCTCTTTGTATTATGTTGAGCCCCCATCGCCTTTAAAATAAAAGTGATGGAAGCTGAGGCAAAGATCACAACATCCAGAGAAGAAGAATGTCATGCTTGAAATTCATCACTCAGAGTGGATGGCCATGGGGTATTGAGGACCTCTGAGCCAGAGGGGACAAGACACCCCAGTGCTTCAGAAGCAGACGAGGAGGACGTGTCAGTAAGAATTAATACACTTCCAGCATTCACTTCTAATTAGGCACAGGAATATCTCAGTGTGCTGGGGTTTGAAGTTACAATGAGCTTTCTACTCGGTACTGGGGAACTTTTTTTTCCTTCCTCAGTGGCTCTGCTTTGTCCAGGAAGACAGTCATCACAAATGCTCTCTGACGTGCAAATAAACCAAGAAGGCAGACTGCAACTCACGGCTTCTACTTCAATCTCGTGCAAGCGCTTAAGAAGATCAGCCTCGGCCTTTTTTCAAACAATCACCTGCTGAACTCACTCTGTGTCAGAATAACCTATAACATAGCAAGGGAGGTGGTATTTTTGCAATACCTGCATAGTCTCTGAGTGTTTCCAGGGAAGTAGGCTACCTGCTTTTTGCCATTCCCCCCCATTATTTCCAATCAGGAAACATCCATTACAAATGCTTGTATAAACAAATCTATGCTGCTCCTCAATCATTAAGCTGATCGTCCATAACATGGCAAGAATTTTTCAGCTCTTTGTTAAGAAGCCGGCGTTACCGACATGATAGATGTTGAGGCAGTGTGCCTGAAAGCAACCTAATTATAGAACTTGGAGACGGCAAGGCAGAGATGGAAAGCAAAAGAGTGGGGTGGGATATAAAGAGGTAAAGAGAGGAATGCTTCTCCTCTATGTGACATTAATGTTATCTCCCAGAAGAGCCAGACTCTTCTGTAGCAGTCTCAAACTGGCAGATGCAGCTAGACAGACAGAATCAGGCTGATAAATAACGACAGCACAATAGCAGTTTTTTCCACAACACTGGGCTCTTCTCAGAGGAGAACTGAAGGAAAAGGCAAATGGGGTAAAAGGGGCACCTAAGAGGGCTCTTAAGACTGAGACTAAAACAGTTGACAAAGGCGTTAAAGAAAAATTCCCTCGTACATCTCAATCTTAACCGCCATGGTCACATGTGGCTAGTCGTGTCTGGAGTGTCGAAAGAGAGTCTGAAAGTGCATCCAGGCTGCATTTAAGGGCTCTGGTGCACCACAGCGCTCCAATTATTCCACCTCTCAGCCTAAAACCTTTTCCCCCAAGCCTCTGTGTGTCTGCGATTAGAGCACTGAACTCTCTTCCTCCAGACAAGTGGCACAAACCTCTGGCAAACTCTCAAACCTGACGGTCACCAATTGAGACCCTGAAAACGAAAAGGGAAAATAAATACAAAACAGGGGAAATGACAGAGGGAGTTTAGAGGGACGATGAGCTGTAATAGTGTGCTCAAGCTGCAAGGGATTTGGCCTGACATTTTTGCCGTGCAGTTAGGGAGCTCTTTTGTCTGTTGCAGCTTTCATGTGCTGGTCTGTTGCTTCTGCTTTTCACAGCTTGGGCCAGAAGTGTATCAGGCCAATTTGAGCGTTATGCCTTGTGATGGGCTTGATTTGACTCTATTAGGACCTTAATACAGTCATGAATGGAAAAAAAGGTGCCACCTGATCTCCTGCCACAGGGAAAAATAGATGTCAGCAAACACAAACCGAGGAAAGTGACAGAAGACTGTCAAGAAGGTGGCGAGACTCTGCAATCAAGTCTATTGACAGAGACAACTTAGTTTGTCTGCCAGAGTCAAAAGATCTTGACAGAGTTTGATAGGCTTGGCTGCTTGATCTGATGGACCGATGTTTGATCTCCACTGGTATTACTGATTAAAGACAAGAAAATGACCTATTTTAGATGCATTAGCTGACCCTTTCTAATGCAGATGTGGCACAAAAGATATAACACCATTTGTATTTCGTCTTTCATGTGAAGTGTCATTTACATTCCATTAATGTAAGACCACAAACTCATCATGGAAAAATGTGTAAAGGTTCAGGCATGTTTTACAGCAGCATACAGGTGCTCAGTTATACATCCTGAAGCCTGAATTACCTTTAAACCTGGCATTGGAATCCAACACCATTAAAGGGGGGCAAACTGCATAAGCATCAAAAATAATAATTTCATTTTATTTCATTTTACAAACCACTTTATTATTTATTAGGGTCACAGGGAGGCTGCAGTCCATCCCATCCGAATGCAGGCATAGGTGGGGTACATCCTGAACAGCTCGCCAGACTATTGCAGGGCAAACACAGACATACAACCATTTACAGTCGCATTTACAACTAGGGACATTCAAGGATATCCAGCTAGCCTAGTGCACATGTCTATGGACTGTGGGAAGGAACCTAAGCACATGGAGGGATTCCACACAAACATGTGGAGAACATGCAAACCTAACGCAGAAATGTCCTCACCAGCATGGTGTTAGCCAGCCCCCTGTCTTTCCATCTTTGAGATGGAATTGTGAAGCAATGTGACCTGTAGATTTATATTGAGATGCGTCCATTTAATTATTTCACTGAAATCCCCAGTGGTGAGACAGGAAGGTTTACGTACACATACTTATCAGTTGTGGTCAATACAAAATAAGTTAAATAAGTACAACTTACAAAATAGGTTGAATCAGAATGAGAATAATTTGATTCAAAGAATAAAACACATATGGTTTAGCACACATTGAAGAAAAGCAATCTGTGTTTTAATTTCCAATCTGTCTTTTAAAACATATTGATGTTCCCTTCTATGAGCCATGAAAGTTGCTCACAATCACAAAGGGCTCAACTCCTGACCTTTGATTTACACCATGCGGTGAAAGTGCTTACCACAACACCACCGTGCCATCCCATCATAAACATATACAAACTTTCCCTATCCTAACAAATGAACCAAGTCCTGATTTTGAGACTATGTGTGTATATGGTGTAAGTTATCTTTTAAATAGGGGCAGTACTACGTCTTTGTGTTTGGCTAATGTCTGGGTAAGAATAATGTTGAAATAAAGAACCTAACTAGATTAGCATATGTCAAATTATAATTATTTTGTCTAATGTGTTCTAGGGAATAAATAATAACATCTAAGAGTCACTCAATGGTACTTTAGATGGTTTATGGTTTTTAGCTTGTTAAAATAGTTTATAACATTTATAACAAATAAATATAAAGTTGCTGATGTCATCATAGAGTTTTTAAATGTCTTGCAATAATAAATGAACTGGACCTTTAAAGTTTAATTTTAAATTGTACTGGAATGACGAAGGCTAAACACAATTAACCATATAACTGCTTTAAAGGAACCTATTCACTTACCAGGCATCTTTAATAAACATGAAATGCAGTTTTATGTCTTGGAAATAAAAATGGAATCGGCCATGATGGCTTTCGGAAAGCATTTGCTTACTCCTGTATGTGAATGTCAGTGACCTCTTTATTATGATATAAAGGACACAGATGATGCATACAATGAAAAATCCCTGTGCAAGTTTGTGCCTCCTTATTGTTATTATAAACAGACACAGAACCAACAAAAGATGTAAAGCAGGTGAATAAGAGACACTAAGTCCATGAGCTGGGGCGATTTTACCACAAAACTTTTATTCACAGCTAAAATGACACGATAATGGAAAATAAAACACATAATCTATTTACTAATGAATGGACACCTTTAAAACCTGGGGTGGTGTTTAGTCTGGCATGTCTCAAATTATAGTCATCGGTCATTACATCACTTCCTGATGTTTTTTCTCCAACCAAGAAAAACACACTCTGGTGTCCCCTAGTGGCTCATTTTGGCTTCACCAATATTGATCCTAGATTGGTGGTAGGAGTCAGCATGGATATTAGAACAGTTCAGTGCTTTACTATGTTTCCTTAATCAAACCCACTTAAAAATATTCGGGGGGTCCACTTTAACAGAACTAGCTGGAAACTATTCCAGAAACACTGGGTATGCGGCAGTAATACACCCTGGATAGGATTCCAGTTAATCACATCATGCACAGACACAATCACACCCACAAATAATTTATAATAGCCAATTCATCATCTGGAATGTTTTTCATAAAATAAAAAAAATAAATAAATTATTAATAATAATTAAAAAAAAAAAAAAACATGATAAATGAAGACAAAACACATGAATTCTACTACAAATGTCCATGCAGACAGTGAACCGAGCTCAGGGTCAAACCAGAGAACCTGCAGCTATGAGCCAGTTTATTGTACATCAATGTCGTTATTGAAGGTCAATCAAGCTCAAACTTAACCTCAGCATAACTCTCAACATTTCAAGTATTTCTTGTACAAATTGGTCATTTCCAGTATCTGTGTTGTTCAAACAATCACATATATCAAATACATAATTATAATCAGACCCTACATTGCCTTTTCATGAAAAGCTCTGGTGTTAAAGCAGCACTGGAGAGCTTTCATTTGGCAGGATTCATCACAGGCACTGCGAATGACTGGCACACGCTAGTGGCAGGTGTTACTCTTCAGGAGTGGTGGGTCTAAATTATAGAGCATAAAACATGGCTAATTTTGTGTTCAGTTGCCTCTCTGTATAATGCGCATTAAATATACTAGCAAACTATAACTAGTGAGAGGAGATCTGTAAAGATGCTCTCCTGGCATGTCAACAAAAGCCCTTTTTTTCGGAAAGGCTTTTTTAAAATTATCTTAACTTGTCAAGTTTCTTGCAAAAAATTATCTGTGATTAAAATCCCTTGCAATTTGATACTTTGTTCTACTACGATTGTCACATTAGAACACTGTTTAGGCAATTACTGCTTCTTTCATATGGGAATTACTTTTGCATTTCATTAAAAAAAAGGGAGGAGAGCAGCAAGAATAATTGCATATCTTTTTTTCATTTCATCTTCTCCTTGCTGCTCATCTTTCCCTCTCCTCACTCTATGCGTATCTGAGCAGCACATAATCAGACGAATAAACATGCAGACGAACAGCGAATGGAATTTATTTGAAATTGCAAATAACTCAAGACTAAATCTGGTGTCGTCAAGTGATTCAAAAACAACTGCAGGTTTTGACTAGAAGGTAAAACAATGTTCTGTTGACTTAGCTCAGAGAAAAAGCTTGGTCTCATGATATACGGCTTGTTCTTCCTCGCCGTTGCTCTGAGACACCGTTGCAATGTTTTGAGGTGCTATATAACGATTTTCTCCCCCTTCCTTTTTTTTTTTTTGTAGACACATATAGGCCACTCTTAACGTTGAGTTATATGTGTTTAGTGAGGTGTTTATATCCAAAATTTGTGTGTGTGTTTAGTCTTTCCATATGGAAGGTTCGCTGGAAACAGAAGCATGAATTCATTACACAGAATTCTGACCTTGAATGAAATTAAATCTTGTTTGTTTGTTGATTTTCCACAGTTTATCCAGGTGCAGGTCATGGTTCAACAGGCTTAGGAAGAAAGCCCAGGCACTCCTCCCCCTGGTCACTTTTACCAACTCTCCTGAAAAGAATTCCGAGACATTCCCAAGCCAGCCAAGAGATATAATTTATCCAGCGAGTCCTGGGACCACCACAGGGTCTCCTCCCAGTCTCCCTCCATAATGGAGGAGTTTGAGTACCCTAGTGACCCTAGAAGCTATGTTGTTGGGACTAAAGACAAAGACAAAGACAAAATAGTCCTAGATCTAGGATCAGGCTAGGAGCGGTTTTAAGAACTCTGAGACCAGCGTAATCTTCCCAAAGGGACACCAAGGCCATGTCCTGTAGCACGCCTGGGGAAGGGGCCCCATGGGTGAGCATGTAGTGGACAGGCCTGCACCCAGGGGCACAGCAGGGCATAGCCTAAAGCAGGGATACTGGTTCGTTGTTCTGTGGGCCAACCACTTGCAGGAGGAGCCACGGGGCCTGGTGCAATGTAGGTCGGGGAGCAAGCAAAGGCAGGCACCTTGACTGATGAAGCTGACTATAGGAAATAAAATCTCCACCCACAATATATTGTCACAATAAAAGAATGAACTGTTTCTGATGCTCTTAGAATTGTTATTTTTTATTTTTTTTGTAATATGTGTTGGTGCTGCATATTAATTGTTCCTGTCAGAAGTCACTGGCAATAGAAAAACATATCGCTGATCAAAAACATAAGGGATAATCGCCAGGTTTCACCATTAACTACTGAAATAAAAAGCTGCCCATCTATGAGATGACAAGAGCGATGGCATGGAAAATCTTGAAAGCTGTTTGACCAGGTACTGTAGCCAACTTGCATTGTGGGTAATGGAGGAAATCAAAATCCAAATATGGAAAACAATATTTTAATGAAAATCATTTAAAATTTTACAAGTCATCTCAGAAATTCTTTGTAAAGTCAGTTGTGGATGGGTGCCATTAAACATTGCTTTGATTATAAACATTAATATTCCGGTCATTCGGTGGAACTTTTCTTTTTTTTTTTTAGCTTTAAGTGCATTTTTCTTACAAAATATCAGCTTGAGAAAGGAGCCACGATTTGACAGTTTGATAACCCCAATATGTTGAGCTGACATTTATGTTTTGGGCTGTAATTACACACACACACACACACACACACACACCAAAAAAAAATTTGAATGACATTTGAGCCAATTAAATATATGACAAATTATTAAAAGTTTCACTGAATTAAAAAATGAATAGCACATGTGCATCAAAGAGAAAAGAAGAAGATGCTAAGAACTACAATAAACCTCAAGTGAGGGTAACTGTGACATCGTATTCAAGATTTCTGAATCAAAAGCAGAATGCATGACCTTAACAAAGAGTTTCATGCGTTACAAGGTTTTTTTTTATATTCTGTCACATCGACATTATTGTAAACAACACAGAATCATATAAGTGCTTCTATCCCAGCTGCTCGCTCCCACATGCTTCCATATTGATCGTTAAACTATATACTGACGCATTGTTATTTATTCCAGCACTGTGGGTTTAATATCCAAGAGCATGCTAGCGCATTTTCTAAATGCAATATGATTACTAATGTGTTTTTTTATTATTAGCATGGTGTCACAACCCTACTATTTTCTACGTTTACTCTATTCAAGTGCTTCCATTTGTATTTCTGTAATGCATTCATGTCCTCAATATTTGTTCGCACTTGACAATACTTCATAGATAAATGCTTAGTCATTACAACAAAGGTTTCTGGAAATTATTTTCCATACTGCATAACTTTACTGAATTTTTTCTAGCAGGATTTTGTGCTATGATACCATTAACGAGGCGCATTAAGGACCTCTGCTCCAAAATTCCGCTTCATTTGCATGTAAATACTCCAGTGAACTTGTACTCCAGTGAACAGCATATTCAGTTAATCATGTAAAGCATGGTTATGGCTGGAGATCTGCACAAACAGTTTTTAGCTTGTGTACATATACAGTAAAGTATACGTGGAGGCGTAAACGACTTCCAGACATGGTTGTTTTCAATGGCACAGCTCCACCTAGAGGAGAGAGAATTGGCCCATGCCTGGTTTAAGGCACGTGATGCCTTTTGGAAAAGAGCAGAGCTGCCGTGTCAGAGTATAATCACAATCTCAATAAGTAAAGCTTCTTACAAAAAAAATGGAAAGACAGACATTCATTCTGGCACAAAAGCAATGTTCAAAGCCCAGAGTCGTTCCTCGCGGACGGCTCGCGGGTGCACGTGTGCATCGTCCTGACAGATTTGGAGCTTGCTCACTCAATTGAGGGATGACTTATAACCCACGCTAGCCTTTCAAGAACAAAACAAAATAATAACCCAGGGGATTCTAAAACAATTCCCAGGTCCCTGCGATAATCAGTTTCCCACCACTGTGTCTCCGTAGCTTTGAAAAGCCCAGGTCCCTGCTGATTTGATTCAGAATAAGGGAGAAATTGCAGTGCTTCCACATTCTAAGCCTGAAATGATGTGCATTGAAAGAGGTAAATGGGAATGAATGCTAAGCAAACCTAAGATGAATAGGTTGCCCATGACACCGGATATGAATATGAAGACATAATCAGGATAGGTGTCACCAGGGTTGGGCAAATAAGTAATATGAAGAGTATACACAAAGGAAATGTAGTCATCATGACCTGCTCCTTTTATGGCTTAAATTCTAAACAATAATTGATTTTGTTTATATTTCTTTTTTATTTTCTGAACCACTTTAAGCTTTATTAGAAGTCTCCGGAAGCCTGGATCCCATCCCAGCCGGGGAAAGGCGGGGTACACACTAAACAGCTCACCAGACCATCACCAAAACACACACACACACACTAGGGTGAATCTGGAATAACCAGTTGGACTAATGTGCATGTCATTACGCTGTGCGAAGAAACTAGAGTACCCAGAGGAAATCCACCCAAGCACCGGCACATGCAAACTTCACACAGAAACACCTTTGTCCTACCTGGGACTTGAACCAAGGACCCATGTGCATGTCTGAATGGTGCGAGTTAACTGGAGTACCCGGCGTAAACCCGAGCATGGGTGGAACATGCTAGCTCCACACACAAACGCCTGAGCCATGGACTTGAACCCAGGACATTCTTACTGTGAGGCAGGTATGCTAATCATGATGCCACCATGCCGCCACTACACCACCATGCTAAATATCATTTCAAAGTACAATATGTACCATACTACTAACATTAAAAAGGGTCAAACAGACAGCTAAATGCTTAACTTTTTGTGGGAATAAGACTTTCTTAGTAGTGCTTTATGTTACAAGATTGCACTTTAAGTGCCATGAACCACAGTTAGACACACCAAGTCACACCAGCTTGCGTTTAAAACACTAGTCTCTCATCCACTGAGCTACTTTCAGTTAAATACAGTAAATGATTAGATGAATCATATCAGAGGATCAGGTGGCATGGTGGCGTGGTGTTTAACATGTCTGCTTCACAGCTAGAAGGTCCCAGCGTCGTCAAGGGCATTTCTGCATGGAGTTTGCATGTTCTTCCTGTGCTCTGGTTTTCTACCACAGTCCAAAGACATGCACATTAGGCTAATTGGCTGTTCCACATTGGCCCTAAGTGTGGGTGGGAGTGTGAATGGTTGTTTGTTGGCCCTGTGATGGACTGGCAAGCTGTTCGGGTATACTCTGCCTTTGTTCAGGGTTGGTTGACATAGGCTCCAGCCTCCCAGCGACCCCTGTAGGATTGAGTGGTTTGGCAAATGAATGAATGGATGAATATCAACGGAGTTCATGTTTATGTAGGCATTGAATTCAAAGCAGTTTTTTCATGCTGTACTTTTCCAAATACTTCTCTACTTGTCGCCCCCTGGTACCTGGTATCTTTCTCACATTTAAGCATGCCTGTTTTTTTTTTCTTTTTTTTTTCTTAAGAAAAAGAAAACCCTGTACTAAGCAAGAGTGGACACCAAGATAAATGGTTAAGGCAGTTGCTTAGCTATCAATGATAACATTAGCCACTCTAATAAACTGTAACCTTGAACCTGAAATAAAAGTGTTTTGGGTTTTCTCAAACTGGACTCGCCTCTCGCCTCATAAACATCCGATTGAGCCTGCTGCTTCGGGGAGATGCTGAAGGTCAGCTGCATCCATTCATTGCTCCATTCACTTTAATGTTTGTGCCATAAAACCCAAGAAACTTTCCAGAACAAGCCGTAGCGAAGACAAAACAGCTCATCTCAGCTCTATGAGGAACCATGACCTGGTAACTCGTATCTCTTTTAAGTTGGGCACTATTGGTTTTCCACAACGCTGTCGCTCTGGTGCGGTGTTCTGTAAGCTGTTTTATGAAGCACCACTTTAAAAACAACCTCGTCTTTTGAAGGATGAATGCAAGCGGACTTGTTTATCAGTTCTCTACACAGGGGTTGCTGAGTCAGACGTTTTTCGGCTATAGACGCTTGGCGGTGAGCTTTGAACATTCACTTTTGCTGACACTCCTTTTTCTGACACCATGTCTGCTCAAGAACATTGCTAGCACTGCTGCAGCAAATCAAAGAACTGGCCTTTTTGGATTCCAAAGAACCAAAAGCACGGTGCTTCCTATTCTCGCCTCCTCTTGTAACTGCTTTTGCACCGCACACTCCCACATCCCTGAATTCAACTTGAATTTGTATGAGAAGTTTGTCATTGGGCAGGTAACAGCATGATTGATTCAAAGAAAGGTTTCTATTTAAAATCCTGGAGATGGAAAATGTCAACTGGTTGGTGTTAGGGGTTGCCAGACAGCCTGAGGACAAAGGGGAGGGTCCAAATGCCCACAGTCTATTAACTATTTAGTACCTTAGATTGAGAAAACAGTAAATTATTAAAAGTAAAGCACTCTTGAGGGAAAAAGGAAGCATCTCCAAGAGAATGGTGACAGTAATGACTACAGAGAAATGTTGCTGAATTACTACAGATTACTACATTATTGCAGAACCTTTTTACACTCATTCACTCATTTGCTGAGCCATTGAGTCCTATAAGGGTTGCAGGGAGGCTGGAGCCTATCTCAGCCAACAGTGGGCGAAGGCAGGGTACATTATAAACAGCTGGTCAGACCATTGCAGGTCAACATGTGCATGTCATTGGACTGTGGGAGGAAACCGGAGTAACCGGAGGAAACTGATGCAAGCACAAAGAAAACACACAAACTCCACTCAGAAACGCCCCAGAACTCGAACCCAGGACCTTGTTGCTGTGAAGCAGAGGCCTTCTTGCTGTGGCCACTATGCCACCATGTCACACTCCTTGTACACTTCTTTTAGGCATCTGTTTGCTGAACCACTTAATCCTGCTCTGGTCACAGTGAGGCTGGAGCATATCTCGCCAGTCCATCACAGGGCCAACACACACTCACACCTAGGGTCAATTTGGAATTAGCCTAATGTGCATGTCTTTGGACTGTAGGAGGAAACTGAGGTGCCTGGGGAAAACCTACACAAGCACAGGAACAACATGCAAACACCCTCACTGAGCCCAGGACTCGATCGCAGGAGCTTCTTGCTGTGAGATGGACCTGTTAACCACTATGCCACTGTTCCACTCCACATCTTTTATGAGGATGAAAAAAAAGTGACAGCGGCCACAAAGCTTATGTCCACTCAGGTGTGAATGCCTTTTGTGAAAAGACCCGATGAGTTCAACGGTAATGAAATTTGGAATGTATCACCTTTCTCTAATTAATCAGTTCCTGCAAAAAGACTCAAAACTCAGAGTTTGCACACCAATGCTTTCGCACACTACTACTGTAGCCAAATTTGGGGGCCTTAGCTGGTGTGCTCCATGCCATGTCCTCTGTCCATCATCCTCTAGCATTTTTTAGATGCCAGTTTGAATCTGTTTACTTCCTGATGGTGGGGAGTGCAGCATCTTGCCGAAGAAAACTTTCTCTCTTTTTTTTGTAATTAATTTTAGTCTAAATTGCTTCAATTCTTCAGGGACTGGTTTCATTTACATCCCAACCGCAATGCGTACAAGCTGCCAATTAGTAACACTGGACGAAAACACCATCAAACCATCACTTTTAAGAGCAGATGTTCCACTTTCTGCAGCATATTTCGCAAACTGGTTAATAATAGATTGGTAGTTACAATAACTGTGGCAGATTTACATTGGATTAATGATCTCATTAGTTTCCATTAATGCAGAGATGCAGAGCTTTTTTATTTGGTGTACATTACAACATTACATTACACCATTTGTTTTCCGCTGAAGTATAGAAGGTTGATCATTTAAAACAGGCATCAATTTACAAGGTATTCCATGAAGAGCACAATTAAACCACTCCTAAATTCACATGTGGCTGAACATCTGGGCATCTTTTCCTGTTGCTTTGGATCAGAGGTGTAAGATTTCAATCCTAGAGTCCAGTAGTGTTTTGTTATCTTCTTTTATTTTCTTCAGTGTAAATATCTAAAGTTTTACCTTATCATTGAAAGATTGAGGGTCCACACTGCAATGAAGTAATGATTGATTGCCAGAAGTCTCAGAACAAACAGCAGATCTTGTATTCAGAGTTAAACACAGTGTTATCTCTTGGAAATAAAACAGAATCGGCCACAATGTCTTTCTGAAACAATTTGCTTACTCCTGTAGATGTGCAGTGACATTAGTAAACACCACCATCTTTTTTTATCTCCCTTGAAATTATATGCCTTTTTTTTTTTTTTTTTTTTTATTATTTATTTTTTTTGTTTGTTTGTTTATTTATTTTTACCACTTGGATTTCAGACGTTTCCACTTTCGCTGTTGCACTGGCAAGTTATTGAGCATGCACACGATCATTCCTCCGGCAAATAATTATAAACAGACACAGAACAAAAGCTGGGGTGGTTTTCCAGGAAACCTTTGCATTCAGCCAAAATGAACTGATGAGAAAATAAAACATACTGATTATTCTCTAGAAAATGGGCACCTTAAAATATATTGTCTGGATTCATCATGCCGATTCATCATGCCGATCATCATTCTGGAATCCTTGGTGTTGGGAAAGCTATGTTG
The DNA here is from genome assembly GCA_028564935.1 of Neosilurus hyrtlii. Taxonomy (NCBI): domain Eukaryota; kingdom Metazoa; phylum Chordata; class Actinopteri; order Siluriformes; family Plotosidae; genus Neosilurus; species Neosilurus hyrtlii. Next base: position 17,568,353 of record JAOUQZ010000001.1, read on the forward strand.
CTGTTTTATATCTAGGGCTGGGGCATTTAGGACACTGTTTCCCCGAGTAGCTGCCATATTGTTACGTGGCATCACTGCTGTTTATAAATGATTATTCATTCATTCAATCATTTTCTAAGCATCTTAATCCTAATTTGGGTCACGGGGATCTCACCAGACTCTGAGCGAAGGCAGGGCACACCCTGAACAGCTTGCCAGAGCCAAAACACATACAACCATTTACACTCACATCTACTCCTCAGGACAATCTGAAACAGCCATTAGCCTACTGTGCATCATTTTTTGGACTGTGGGAGAAAACCTACGCAAACAAAGGAAGAACATGCTCCAGAAGAACTCCACACAGAATCACCCAAGCCTGTGAATTGAACCCTATCCTTCGCGCTGTAAGGCAGACATGCGAACCACTGCACCACTGTGTCCCCTTAAAGATTTTTAAATTTGCCTAATATTAGATATTAGCTGATTTCTTTGTTTTTCTCTTGACATATTTTCTTTGTTGCCAAATGTTTACATTTGTACACAAAAAGTCCGACAAACATGTTATTAAAGTGCACTTTCTAGTTTGGTTGGATACAGAAACCAGTTCACCCTCCACCACATTTCCTCAAAAAGTCTAAATAGTTAGCAGTCAAAACGGTGCTTAGTTCAGCCGAGGCATTATTCTTACTCACTTACTTATTTTCCAAACTGCTAATCCTATTAGGGTCACAAGGAGGCTGGAGTCTATCCCAGCCAACACTAGGTGAAGGTAAGGGTACACCCTGAACACAACCATTCACACTCGCACTTACTCCTAGGGATAATTTGGTACAGCCGATTAGCCTAATGTGCATGTCCTTGGACTGGTGGGCGAAACAAGAGTACATAGAGGAAACCCACAGAAGCACGATAACATGCAAACACCATACAGAAACACCCTGTGTTTGGCATATGTGCTGGGTTTTGTAACCACAACCAAACCACTGGCTTTGGGCATGAGCATACAGTGATGCATGAATGGAAGCATGGCATAAATCTATAGTATACTCATGTATAATGCACACCTCTTTTTTTTATATCTCTGCAGAAGTAGCTGATGTGCCTATCCTTGTTTCAGTTTATTCTTGCTTTTTGTTTAGCATTTGTTTATTAAGACTCTTTCTTCACCTGCACCCATCTCATGCCTCCTGAATCATGACACCATGCAAGAAAAACTGGCTTAAGTCCAAGGTTGGAAGAGTTTCATGTTCAGAATCTTGCTATGCAGTCTTTTTAACAACAAACATTTTTTTTGGTTTTTTTTTTTCCCTGTCAGAAAGAGGCAGTAACAATACAACCACTTTCACACTAAATCCAAGACCTTCGCGGTACTTGGCATCAATTGACATTGGCACAAGCTCCTTTGTGGAGGGGGAAAAAAACATAATGCATGACAACAGGTTATTTGTGAATGTTGGACGAGAAATGAAATAAGGCAAACAACAATAAGCAATGCACCCTCACCATTTCATTCAAGCAAACATGCACACAAGAGACCTTGGTTTGTTTAGCATAATAGGAGCTGGGAAGAGTTAGATATGAGCACACACACACACACACACACACACACACACACACACACACACACACACACACACACACACACACACACACA
>JAOUQZ010000001.1:17600389-17646719 GCA_028564935.1 Neosilurus hyrtlii
TAAGTCTCACACAAACAGTTGTGTGTGTGTATATATATATATATATATATATATATATATATACACACACACACACATCTCTCTCTCTCTCTCTCTCTCTCTCTCTATATATATATATATATATATATATATATATATATAAAGCAAGTTTGGATCTGCTGAAGTGAATTAAACTAAATCGAACTAACACTAGGATCAGATTACACAATAATTTTCTGTTTGACGATAGTTACAATGTCAGATTAGGTGATCCCAGTTTAACCCTGACCAATCATCATTTTCAGCCATGTTTCGTGAGGTAGGAGGTTCATGACATCGCCAATCTTGGCTATTAGGGAACACAAGGTAGCGGTTTTCAAAATAGGAACGAAAATACCAAAATTCTGCCACGCAAGACTTTTAGTGGAATTGATGAAGTGTAAAAAAACTTTAAGCTGCATTTGTGTATCCAGCACAAGGAATTCATGAGTGAGTGTGTGTGTGTGTGTGTGTGTGTGTGTGTGTGTGTGTGTGTGCGTGCGTGCGTGTGTGTGTGGGGCCCTGTGATGGTCTGGCGAGCTGTTCGGGGTGCACCTCGCCCTCACCCACTGTTGGCTGATATAGGCTCCAGCCTCCCCATGACCCTAGTAACAATAAGCGGTTCGGCAAATAAGTGTGTGTGTGTGTGTGTGTGTGTGTGTGTGTGTGTGTGTGTGTGTGTGTGTGTGTGTGTGTGCTCACAAGGATAGGAATACGTGACAGTTTTGACCTTGTGGGAAAATTTGACTGATCACGAGTATGATTTCTTTCTTTCTCTTTCAAAAGGACTTTTTAATCAATAAAAGGAGCCAAAATGTTTTATTTTTAGTTACTGAAATTTAAGGCGTAGTATTGTTTTTCATGGAAGGTCGTCACAAGGATAGCAAGACGTGTGTGTGTGTGTGTGTGTGTGTGTGTGTGTGTGTGTGTGTGTGTGTGTGTGTGTGTGCACATAAGATGTCTGAAGACAGAATTATGGATAGATACTCGACGGATTATTCAATCAATCAATCACTACGGCAAGAAAAACCTTATTTGAAGCCAAACTGATTAGCCGTATTGAATAACCACCATAACAAAAAAGAAGAAAAAAAATATCAGTCATTGTAAAGTCTCCAAGAAGTTGATTATAATTAAAGGAGTGAGTTAACTGAAGGTAGTGATTTAAATCAAAACGTATGTAAAATACATTGAACTACGTTATGATTTCCTTGGGTGACTGATTCACCTGAATAATCCCGAAATGGAAAAAGCTCCATGTTTAAATATGGTTTGTTCACCATCACTTTGAGTCTTATACAGATTTTAATCGCTTTACACTGCTTTGCCTGATATATAGTGGATTAACTGTTAACAGCCGCATCATCGCTAATAAAACAACACATTACATTTGACACCCAGCATGCCATAAGGGAGTACGGTGCCACAAGACGATACATTAATGGAAAACAATGAACGCTTTGTCTGTCGTTCTGTTTTCAAATCCCTACTGCAACCCTCAGTATATGGACATCTGGTCATGGGTGCGTCACTCATTACCCCTGATCACTTAACTGGATTACACTTCACAGGATCTTGATTGATTACTCAGACCCCGCCCCGAGACGAGAGAACTGATTCGAAGCTAATCTGATAGTGTTGCTTGCAACACTGAGTCAGCACTTTTTTTTTTTTTTCATTTTTTTATGTGCATACACTCATTTGAGTAATCTGAAGGGTCTTGTAATGTTTCATGTTAGTCAGCAATTTTAGCCTGAAGTCTATTGCCATTCCATAATTACACACATAGGAAAATCTCGTATCAGCTATTTTCTTAAGCAAGCAAAGAGCTTATATTTTTGGCAGAGCTGAAATAAACAGATCATGGTGTTAAACCGAGCGTTACAGTGTGTTGTTTTCTTGCTTTATCTTAAATGGAGCGCAACAAAAAATAGCTGGTATGAAACGTTAGCATGGATAACCTGTGACAGTAGGAAGGTCCTGGGTTTGACTGGAGTTTCTCCCCATGCTTGTGTGGGTTTCCTCCAGGGAATCTAGTTTCTTCCCACAGTCCAAAGACATGCACATTAGGCCAATTGGTTGTTCCATATTGCACCAAGGCGTGAGTGTGAGCGGTTGTGTGTGTGCTGGCAATGTGGTGGACTGGCGAGGTGTTCAGGGTGTCCCTTGCCTTCGCCCAGTGTTGGCTGACATAGGCTCCAGTCTCTCTGGGACCCTAGTAGGATTAAGCAGTTTGGCAGATGAATGCATGAGGTAAATTTGTTTTAAAACTCACCCTATTTACTGAGGAACATTGCTTATGCTAGCAGTTTGCTAGCTTGTTTAACTATCTCCACGTTCTTGTTGTGAGGTGGTAGCAGATACTTTTTACTTTAAAAATAAAACTTGGAGATTTACACTGCTTAAAATAGTATACAAGAATAAATTGGTTTGGGATAAGCTTCTTTCCATTGGATTTTGTTTGTAATTAGCAGTATAATGGAAATCAGTCATGGATGTAGCTACAAATGGCAGCTAATGTAAGCTAAACAGGACAAAACCTTAAAGCAACACCCCCCCCATACACACACACACACACAAACACACAACTTCACAAAGGACAATAGTCATGTGGATATTTTGTGTTTTGGGACTTAAAACTCAAATTTCTACTAAATTTAATTAGCTAGCATATGTTGTTTTGCTTCTTGTTAGCCAACGCTATTTCGTAACTCATCAGTTTTACTCCATTTGCTTTACTACCTTTGTTAAGTTATGCTTGTGACTTAAAAGGAAAAGGAAAAAAAAAAAACAAACCCAGTAAGGTTGCAGTGCATATCTAAACAAAGTAATCATGAGACAGTGACGTCCCACTGGCATTGAGGAAGAAAAAGCACTTTGTGTGAACGGCGTTCTCTCTACAGGGGTATTTTCAAAGATAACGGCGTTCACTGTTGCTTTGACTCCAGTTTCTGTTTCAGTTAAATATTGTTATTGCACATTCATCCTGTGTCATGAAATAGACAGGGAAGTGAAGGCTCATGGGAGATGGGATCAGGGTTATATATTATGTTAATATATTTTCAAATCTTTCCCCAGAGCTGTGTTATTTTCTATTAGCATCCTCTTAGTACACCAAGACTATTCGGAATGTCTTCAAAATGTCTTTAAACGTCACTACTTATTTCTTTAGCTAAAGCTTTGACTTTTAGAAAATGTGCCGTTGCATTCAGGTACAACAGAGCTGTAGCAAATCCTATTAGGTCTGGCATCACATTAAAAGCCTTGTCAGAGCTACTCCACTAAAGGACATATTTCTTTTAAAAAACACAGATTGCTTCCATAGGGAAGAATAATTAGAATGTAATTAATCATGCGTATAGATAAAAAGCAGCTAAACGGCCCCCACATAGAACGTTGATTTATTAGTACCAACTACATACGACACAGAGTGAAGGACAAAAAGTCATGGTCACTCACAGGCCCACAATAACCTGCAATTAGGCTCTGGGACTGAGAAGCTTTGTAGGCCCACCACCCCTTCCCTTTATAGACTTTTCACCCTGTAAACACACACTTGTTCATCCGTATTGTTGCCCCAGAGATCTGGGTCAGAGTTGTAGTGCTCCTGTTAAGCTTTCTTCCCCACCGGTACGCTCCCGTTTGGCTGGATCAACCCGCACACGGTCCCCCCTCCCCTCCAACTCCGCCTGGTAACAGTCCCACTCCTGCTTCGGTCTGCTCGACATCTCTGCTATTTTGCGCTGCTCTTCATAATAAGACCTCATTTACAGGGTTGAAAAAACCTGTTATCTTTAAAATGTTTTTTAGCTATTCCCTCGAATTTTTTTCTTTCCGATGTAATAGTTTTCACTTATGCACACCATTCTCAACCTTCTTTTCTGACATATTGATCTAACGAGCCTCTAGCTTCTGTTATTAGCGTTACTAAGTATAACTAGTTTTCCTCATTCTGGTAAAAAAGTCATGGAACGCTTATACAAAGCTGCAAGCTAAACACTCAAGATCCATCCAAATTACAACAAACAAGCTGATTTAATGGTCAGTTGGGTGGTGAAAACCTGCGAAAGTTCACCAAGAGCACTTTCAAGCTGCGTAGAACCCCTCTGACGAGTAAAGAGTATTTTGAGCATGACAGAAAGAAACTCGGTGCTGTTTTGGAGACAAAAAACAACCATGCATGACTGGAAGGCACAGCTGATCCCTCGAACAGCTCACATCAATGCCTAAGCCTGACGTAATGGAGTGTGCATGACCACTGTCACGCCTTAAAAATGAAAAAAATAAACCCCTAAACTCTCTTTTTAGTTTGCTTTTCTTTAATTCACATGTAGTAAATACTACAACATAAATTATTCAACTCATTGTTCTGGCCCAGGGACTACTAAGCGATAATCACCTCATCTTTGGTTAAAAAATTGTTATGTATATTTAAACCCTTGCGTTTGAATTCTTGGTTTTGATTGGTCAGAGTGTATTGATAAATTTTCTACAATTAATAGTCTGGGTTGCAGCACAAGTGGCAGGTTTATGGTAATGCACTCATTCTTAGGCTGTTTCTTTAGGGGAACAACAAGTGAAGAGATGTTTATCAGCTCTAACCGTTGTTTTGCGAACGTTACCCGGGAATACATGTAAACATAAACAGGTCAAAGACTATGATATAGTTTTTTTAATACAGAAAATAGTTTGCATTAGAAATTTTTCCCTAACGCTTTTGTTTACGGTAATACACACTTTTGCACCGAAGGGGAGGTGTATGTCCTCGATCTTACCCAAAATTGCGTAAGATCAGATAATTGTTAACAACAGCATGTGCTAAGAGCTGTGTAACTTTGTCTCCTTAAATCCCATTCAGAGACTAAGTATATGCCACACAGAAACATAAAGAAAAGCAAACTAAAACAAGCTTCATTATAGTTTATATTAACATATTTTAACCGTGACAGAGGCCGGTCAGGTGAGCTCTGAGCTTCGAGCCTATCTAACGTTATTTAGCTAACGGCATCATTTCAGCATAATTATTCAAATGAAAATGTAAGCAAACTAAAGGGGTTTTAGTACACCACATGAAAACACAAGACAAATAAAGTAAAAATGGATTTTTATGATATATTTTTTCATTTTAAAGCATGACAATGATAACGCTGTGACCATAAAAAACTGTGGGTAGCAGAATCCTCTCGGAATAATGTTTATTAATTTCCTGTTAGCAGAAAAATCGAATTGTGCTATTCCCATTTAGTCGTTAAGCTTATATATCCAAGCTTTACTGAGACTCATATGCATCTCACATGCCTGCTTTGTGGTTGTTAGTAGTTGTGGCTACCAGTTGCAGTGATTTCTGATAGACACACAGTAAACATACCCATGTCCAACACATTATCACATTCATCGCTATAGACTACCTAAGCCTTGTTTTTGTTTTTTTTCTGTGGAAGATAAGTCCAGTGTTGGGATCTTCAGCCTAAACCATCTCTGTTGAAACAGCACTCTGCAATCTGAACTCTCTTTATCTTGATAAGTCACTTTCTTTACTTTGCTGTTTCTGAATTCTGAGGAAAGATACATAGCGTAGATTAACGTGATTCATTCTTCTTTTTTTCTCCATGTTTATTTGTAGTTTAAAGCTGAGCCCAGCGAGCTTAGCGTTTCTACGTAGTGTGATATCAAAGAGGGTTCTGCAAAGATATCGATCATTTGTCTGAGCAGTGGCACCAATGGCCAGAATCTTGGGGCTGCAATGTAAGTTCCTGTATTAGAAACTGAGGAAGCTACAGAATGCATGTGACAGCCTTGAGTGTGACTGGGAGGCACGTCTTGTTTCCGTGTAACCTTCATCCGACACACCGAATAAAAATGACATAGGATTATTTCCCAGAAATAAAATAATGCTGATCAGAGAATATTACTTTTAGCCCAAATTTCTAATGTTAGCAGTGCATATAGACAAAAACTGTACTCATTTGCCAAAATGCTTAATCCTACTATTAGGGTGGCATGGAAGCTGCAGCTCGCCAGACCATGGCAGGGCAACACACACAAAAAAAAAAAAAAACTCTACACAATCACACCTAGGGGCAATTTGAAATAGCCAGTTAGCCTAAGGTGCATTTCTTTGGACTCTGGGAGGAAATCGGAGTACCTGGAGGAAACCCACACAAGCACAGGGAGAACATACATACAAACTCCACAGAGAGATGGCCTCGCCAAGCCCGGGACCTTGTTGTGAGGTGGTCGTGATAACCACTACACCACCGTGCCTTCCAGCTATATCTATATATGCTGCTATATCATATTAAGGCAGACTGTCACAGCAATGTGTCAAACATATTTTTATGCAATTGTTTAACCCATGATTTATTAACACGCACATTTTCTGATGGGTTTTTTTTTTTTTTATAGAAATTATTAGATTTTATATCCTCACTCCAATATAATTAGAGTGAGCTTCCCAGAAGCACCATAGAATAATAATCTTTATCAGACAGAGCACAGCAACACACTGCACACTAATTTACAATAATCTTAACACTGCAGTGGGTTTAAAAAACTGTATGTACCTCATTATACAGTAAACTTACAACATATTTATGCTTATTAAGACAAATGATACAAGATTGTTGGGTAAATTCACAGACACAGAAATGAGTCATTCCAAAAATGAGACTTAATACACCAGTTTTCCACCAGCACTTCCTGGAACGATACTTCCTCCTGTTAACTTGATGTCTGGGTTTTCCTCTAGAGGTCATTTATAGATTTGGCTCAGTATGGTACTTTTTGTTGACAAAATGAAATGTTCATTATTATTATTTTGTTTTGGCAGTACCTTTACTATGAGCCACTGTGTCAGCACTTGTGGGCATGGTGACCTTTGTGTGATCAAATGAATAAGCTGGGGGGTGGTTATTTCCAGACGCCATGCCTACCAAGTCATTTTTGTAGAGCAAACCAACAAAATATTTTGTCAGCTATACAAATGCTCAGTGGAAGGTAATTTTTCTATATACAGTGCCTTGCAAAAGTATTCCCCCCCTCTCTCCTGCCTTTATACCTATTTTGTTACATTGCAACCTGTAATTTAAAAGTTTTTTTTTTATTATTTGAATTTTATGTGATGGGTCTGCACAAAAATACTCTAAGTTGGTGAAGTGAAGTGAGAAAAATATATAGAAAAAATCTGAAAATTGGCATGTGTATATGTATTCACCCCCTTTGCTATAAAGCCCCCCAAAAGTTCTGGTGCAACCAGTCACCTTCAGAGGTCACATAATTAGTGAAATGAAGTCCACCTGTGTGCAATCTAAGTGTCACATGATCTGTCAATATAAACACACCTTTTCTAAAAGGCCCCAGTGGCTGCAACACCACTAAGCAAGTGGCATCACACCATGAAGACCAAGGAGCTCTTCAAACAAGACAGGGAAAAGGTTGTTGAGAAGTACAAGTCAGGGTTGGGTTATAAAACATATTCAAATCTTTAATGATCACCCGGAGCACAATCAAATCCATCATTTTCAAATGGAAAGAACATGGTACCACAGCAAACCTTTCAAGAGGAGTCTGCCCTACAAAACTCACAGACCAGGCAAGGAGGGCATTAATCAGAAAGGCAGCACAGAGACCAAAGGTAACCCTGAAGGAGCTGCAGCGTTCCACAGCAGAGACTGGTGTATCTGTGCATGGGACTACAATAAACCATGCAATCCATAGGTGCTGGGCTTTATGGAAGAGAGGCTAGAAAAAAGCCATTACTTAGTGTTAAAAATAAGAAGGCATGTTTTGATTTTGCCAAAATGCATGTGGGAGACTCCCCAAATGTATGGAGGAAGGTAGTCTAGTTAGATGAGACTAAAGTTGAACTTTTCATCCTCACAGTGAAACATGGTGGTGGCAGCATTATGCTGTGGGGATGTTTTTCAGCAGCAGGGGCTTGGAAACCGATCCGAGTCAAGGGAAAGATGGATGGTGCTAAACACAGGGAAATTTTTGAGTAAAACTTGTTTTAGCCTGTGATTTGAGACTGGGATGGAGGTTCACCTTCTAGCAGGACAATGACCCGAAGCATACCGCTAAAGCATCACTCAAGTGGTTCAAGGGGAAAGATTTAAATGTGTTGGAATGATCTAGTCAAAGCCCAGACCTCGATCCAATTGAGAATCTGTGGTCAAAGTTGAAGATTGTTGTTCACAAGCGGACATCATCCAACAAGAAGGAGCTGGAGCAGTTTTCCTTGGGGAATGGGCAGAAATCTCAGTGGCAAGCTCATAGAGACTTATCCAAAGCGACCTGAGGATGCATAGTTATGCATGCTGAAGTTTTCTGCTATTTTGACTTATTTGTTGTTTGCATCAAAAAAAAAAAAAAATTATAAATGAAAAAAACACATCTTTAAAGATGTTTCAGGTTGTGAGGCAACAAAACATGAAAAATGACAAGGGGGTGAATACTTTTGTAACACATGCATATGTTGAAAAATTAACTGTTTAACCCTATTAGGGATATAAGGAGAACGGATCCTATCTCAGCCAAAACTGGGTGAAGGCTGGGTACAGCCTAAACAGCTCTGCAATCCATTGCATGGCCATCACACACACACAACCATTCACACTTACACTCAAACTCACACCTAGAGGCAATTTACTTAACGTGCATGTCTTTAGACTGTGAAAGGAAACCGGAGTACTCTGAGGAAACCCATGCAAGCACAGGGAAGACATGCACACAGAAATGCCCTCGCCAAGTCCTTGATAAACACCAATCACCTGTAAACAGAGTACCGAAACCATGATGGAATGTTACCATGGTAGCGTTTATGCTAGGTTAAAAACAGTAATTCAAAATGGTGTAGGCGGTGTAGCGCGACTCATCAGAGCAGCCCTCAATCGGTACCATGCCATAGCTAAGAACTTTTAAGCTGTTTTAAGTGAACAGGCTTTAGCTAAAGGTCAAAACTAATCCAAGTGATATTGTCTGCTAACTATAAACTACACGTGTTGTTGTGTCGCACTAAATCGTTGAAATGCAAACCGAATTAAACAAATCCATCTTCTTCTTTTAACAGGATCTGAGGAAAGTGGTAGACTGTAGAACAGTGGCTTTCTGATCGACGGTGTACTCTGGAGCGAAATACTGACAAGTATAATCATGCCATGCCATTGATACCAATATCACTGTAACCATCGAGGTTTTAAAACCAGCCAGTCGAGGTTCACATCAGTGAGTCTCCATATATGTAAATTTTCCCACTCTTAGAATAAATATAGGGTGGTGTAGTGTTTACCAATCTCCCCTCACAGCAAGAAGGTTCTAGGTTCAAGTTCCGTAGTTAGTAAGGGCATGTGGAGTTTCCCAGTGCGTGTATGGACTTAGTTTTTTGGGTACTGTAGTTTTCTCCTACAGTCCGAAGACATGCATGTTAGGCTACCTGGTTATTCCAAATTGCCCCTAGATATGAATGGTTGTGTGAATGGCAACACAGGTGCATGCTGGTCCCAAGCCTGAGTAAATGGGAAGGTTTAGTGCACAAACTTGGTGATCTACCCTTTAAAAAAAACTTGCCAAGATAGCAATAGTGTCATCAGATTTGACTGAATGGGTAGTGAGTGAGTGATGCATAGGATACTAACAGATAAGGATACTACGGATAACTTGGAACAGCCCATCCAGCCTGATGTGCATGTTTTTGGACTGTGGGAGGAAATCTGAATACCCAGAGGAAACCCACACAAGCATGGGGAGAGCATGCAGACTCCACACAGAAACGCCCTCGGCAAGCCCCGGCCTCGTACCGGGAACCTTCTTGCTGTGAGGCGAACGTGCTACCCATTATGGCATCATGCCGCCCTAAACAGAGAACAGTTCGTATCAGTTCTAATTTCTTTGAAAAGCATTTTGAACAATATACTCTGGCATAAAGCAGCTGATTAATCAAATTCCATTTGCCTGTTTCACTCAAGCCAGCAGGTCTAAAAAGCATGCGGTGCTGTTGGGTTATCAGCCAGCTCCTGATTTAAGTCTGGGATTATTGCTTTTGTCTGAAGACCAAGGTCTAAACTTAGCGCTTGTTCTCTGTGCCTGTTGTTTCACTCATATCCACTTGCTATCAGTGTCAGAGCTTGCTTCTCTCACCTTATTGCACTCTGTCTTTCTCTCTCACTCCCTCCCTCACCCACTATTGCCTTTGCCTTTTGCTCAGCTTCTTTGATGTTGTTCTTTCGGAAAAAAACTGCGACAGTTTAGGAGTGGGAAAAGACTCTGAGTTGCAGTGTGACACTCCTGTAGGTTTGTGCCTCGTGCCCTGATTTCAGTCTAAGCTGTAATCATTTTGATCAGAAAAATGACTGTTGTGCTAAGAAAATATGGACTAATTCATGACGTTGGGCTCTTATTGACTGGTAGCATTGATATCCTCGTGATGATGTCGCTGTTTACTTTTTATTTCAGTGTTCAGTGGTTTTTAATGGAATGACAGAACATGTACATTGTTCTTGCTCTTGTTAGAACCAGAGAATAACACGGACTACATTCTATTACTTAGAACAAAACCGGCCCTTCTTTTCATTCCTGGAGAATAAAGTCCTTGTTAATGGAAAGCCAGACACATGTTAATTAGTGTGAATATTTGTCTAGTTATTTATTTATTTTGTTGGCCACTAGAGTCTTTCAAACCAAATCTGCCCTTTATTAACAAGGGATTCTTTCAAATTGTGGAGGATGTTTATGAATGGATAACATAAAATTATTGACGCATGATACCTGAAAACATTTCAGTGGTACAAGGAATGCGTTGCAGTTTATATGATAACAGTCTGCTAGCAATAAACAGTACTGTTGCATTAAAAGAAAAACTGTACCTTCATTAATTATTTATTGTCAATATGGAAAAGTTGGGAAATAAAAGAATTTATTATATGGTAATGACAGTATGTGCAATCTGATTGGTCCAGCAACTTAGAAATTAGCTAAGCGCAGTGCGCTATGAACTTTAGTATCTTCCACAGCACTGTGCATTTTCTTGAAAAGGTATCCTCATCACTGGAAGAGAAACAAGCTAATAAACTACTTATTAACCTCTTTGCTCGGTCAGTACAGAGAAATTCCACTTTCTGCTCTGTCTGTACTAAAGACCTCAGGCATGGATTTCTCTGTACAGAACTAGCGCTTGGTTAACAAGTTGTTTCTACATGCTACATTCATTTATACCTTAATTTTCTGAACCACTTAATCCTAATTATGGTTGTTGCGGCCATCTCGGCCGACTCTGGGCGAAGGAGGGGTACACCCTGGACAGCTCACCAGGCCAACGCAGAGCTAGATGCTACATTTTTAAAGAATTAGTACGTTTTTAACAACTAATCATCCGCATCTGATTAGTTTTTTAGTTCTGATCAGAGTTTGCAAATATAAAAAAATACAAGAGAAATATCAGAACATGTATTGTGGCATGGTATTCAGTGCCGTAATATATCTTCATATTGCCCATCTCTGCTGTTTTTGCTTTCATGTATTAGTTTATGGCAATACACAGTAGTATGGTTTGAGACCTTATCAAAGAAAGTTTAATTAGTTTTATTTATATACTTGAAGCTTTTTTTTTTTATTGTTTACTCGCACTGTCAAATACAAACCTTTACTGAACAAGTGACGGTTAATTGAAAAGAAGTTAGCTGTGAAAGCCAGGAGGTTTTTAAGATATAATTCATCTGACATGTGTATCAAACACCTGTTCTGCCAAAACAGAACGGCTGCCTGCTCAATTTTGGTCGACGACCACAGAGCTGGTATGACGTGTCTGACTCATCCCTCTATTCCTGCAGTCGAAACTCAAACCATCATACACTGCAGCCTGTTGGCAAATCTTTACGGCAAGCCGCATCTGCAGATTCTGGTTTCCTCCCACCCTTTCCAACAATTTCCACAAAATGTGTGTACCTGATCCCCTGACGCACCAGCACAACGGTTCTTAGAGCTGTACCTTCTTGTAGGTATTTTCTGTTTCCATATTAGTGCTCGAAAAAGTAAGTGTCGGAGAGACGAAATGCTGAGGACCTTTGGGCTTTCTGCTGCTGGAGGCAAATGATTGGAGTTGTGAGAAGAGAGGGGTGGAAAAGCACTCATTTTAACGCACTTGGTATTCTCCAAGGGAAAGATGAGTGTGTTGGAAGAGTGCCGAGTATCCGCCATCCGATTGGTGGGGGGCACTGATGGGGGTGACGGGTTAATAACTGACTAGAGGGAATGATGGAAGAGACAGAGCTTGTTCCTCAGAGTTGGTAGAGACAGGAAGGTCTTTGCATATAGAAAGCCGATGGCACCAGATGTGTCCTGAATCTATTATCGCTTTTGTGTAAAGTCATCAATCTCAGGCTTCTTACAAAGATGCTCAGCAATTGATTTTGATTCGTGATGATATTGGGTAGATGTGTAAAATAAGCCATTTGAGGTATGGTTAGTTGTAAATATGGAAAAAGTAATAATATATAATCATGAAGGTGTGGATTAATTACTGAAGTGCATCACACAAGTCAATAAGCAAAAGAAAGTCTGAAGCCGGGGCAGTGGTGGCCCGGTGGTAGGCTGCTGGCTTACTGATCCGAACGTCGGAGGTTCATGCCCCACTATAATCGAGTTGTCACTGCTGCCCCCCAGTCCAGTCCAGGTAACTGGGTTATCAAAGGCCAGCCATGTCTCTCACTGTCTGTCATAGGTGGCATGTAAAAGAGCCACTGCTCTCGTTCGTAGAGTAGGCCATTGGGTTGCTGTCAGCGTGTTTCTGCCGTGCGATGGCCTGGCGAGCTGTCCAGGGTGTACTCTGCCCTTGGCCAGAATCGGCTGAGATGGGCGCCAGCCTCTTAGTGACCCCAATTAGGATGAAGCGGTTCAGAACATGAATAAATGAAAGTCTGAAGCCCAGCAGTCCTCAAGTCATCCGAGTAATCGAACTAAACACAAGCACACCATTCTCAGTGCAAACAAACATTTGCAGAAGGATTCACGTTTTTTGGGCAACCATTACAATATCAGCTGAAAGTGCATCACAGTATATTGGGCCTTCTGATTAGAAGACTTAGAGGATACCCGAGTGACATGCCTCTCTACCCTTAAAGGTATAATAATGTACGTTATCATCGGGCAGCATGATGCTTAAGCAAACTTCCCCCAAGCTTAATATAGGGTCCAGTTTTTAACTTGGTTGCAGCTAAAAACCCTTTTTCCCTTTGAGGCTTGATGGTCCCATTTGGAAACATAATCTTCCATAACAGCAAAAACAGCTCCTTATGAGACGAAATGTCTCATCTCTCTTTGTCACAAGGGAGACCCAGTGACAGGACTAGCACAAAAACGACATTCTTTCGTTTGTTGGCAAAGCAGCATAGCCTAACGAACAGCTATAATAGATGCTCAGATGTCATGAAGAATGCTCCAGTGGTGCCGGGGCTGCGTGGGCGCATGCATGCACGTCTTTATTCAGTGACACATCAGCGGGATCCGAGCGATGACAGAGCGCCCACTGTGTTAGCCTCTTCCCGTCATTCCCTTGCTCACAAGGGAGAGCTTTGTGTAGCCATCCATGGGCCAGGACAGTGAGAGATGCCCACTCTTTCTGTCAATCCCTTAACATTGGACTCTGCGTCCATTTGGTGGTGAGAGATGGAGAGATAGACAAGAAAAAAGGGAGGGGAAGTGGTAGGAGTGGGAATCCTGCCAAGTCACCAAGCAGCAGCCATTCCCTTCCTGGATTTAATATCTTAATGCACTTCTGGAATTGCAGATTTAATAAGGAGAGACAGAGAGATGGAGGAAAAGAGAGGCCTTTTTAACTAATGAGAGCTGGACAGAGCTCTTTCAAGAAAGGGGAGGGGGGACTGGAAGACAGAATTGGGTGCAGAAGAGAAGGGTGAAGGGATTCCATAAATTACCTTGACCAGAGAGTGACATGTGCATCTCTTAAGGCCATTAGAAATGCCAATATCTCGACTCAGTCGTATAGTCAGGATGCAGTGATTGCAGGCTTCAGCAGCAAAAAAAGGTCTTTGCTAGTTGGAAATCTTCAAAGTGAAGCACTTCTGACTGTTTCGCATACCAAATCACCAATCTCAAGCACCTGAGAGACTATCCATCATGACAGAGTGCTGACGAGCATTAGATACACTGAGTGGATATGGGCATATTCCAGATATTTGAAAATCCCTAATGTATGGATGAAAAATGAAAAGTTCCAAAAGCTTGGTGTTAGCACGAGATTTTTAGTTGCGTCTACACGCTTCACTACTGATGCTATCGCTCTCATCTATCACTTTTGCTGAGTCGCTTAATCCTACAATGGTGGTGGGGAGGCTGGAGCCTATCTCAGCCAACACTGGGTGAAGGTGGGGATCACCCTAAACAGCTCTCCAGACCATTACATGGCCAACGCACACACAACCACTCATTGTCACACCTAGGGGCAATTTGTTTTCTTTTTTGGTACGGGGGTTATTTGGTATTTTTTTCCCCATTTTCTCCCCAATTTTAGTCGCATCCAATTCCCACTCATCAAGTATTGCCTTCCCTATTACACGACCACCACTCACCAGGGAGGGGCGTAAGCATGCACATGCAGCCTTCCGTGACATGCAACGCTAGCCACCCACCTCTTTACGAACTGCTGCGCATGCATATTTGGGGGCAGTCTAACACATTCGGAGAGAAAGCGGTATCCCCTCGTACAAATCAGCTCACAGACAGCCATGATTGACTGGTGATCACTGAGTGACAAGTGAGCGTATTCCATCCCTCCCTTGGCCAATTAGGTCACACGGTTGTGGCATTAACCTGGATTCGAACTTGCGATCTCCGGGTTGATAGTCATGCACCTTGTCGATGTGCCACTCGGGAGCCCTAGGGGCAATTTGGAACAGCCAATTAGCCTACCGTGCATGTCTCTAGACTGTGGGAGGAAACCGGAGTACCTGGAGGAAACCCACGCAAGCACAGGTAGAACACACAGAAACGCTCGAGTCTGAGACTCGAACTCAGAACCTTGTCACGTGCTAACCACTACACCACTGTGCCGGCTTGCGATAGCTCTTGTATTGTAAAAAAAATAAATATATCCATCCATCAGGCTAGAAAATACCACTCATATTCTTCATTTTCATGAATCCACATGTCAGTGGCGGTAATAACCTGGCAGATTTCTTTATCAAGCCACAATGAATTACGGATGAGACAGGTCTGCAGACTCATTTTTGAGGGTATAATCATCTTCTCTCACAGCGGTCGCTCTGCCTGAACCTCCCATATCCAATCATCACATCCTAATACAAGCTAATCTTGAGTATTATCTGGGAAGGTTCCTCTGAAATGAATTGATGCGGATGAACTACTTCCTGATGCTTTATTTATTTATTTGAAATCCCTATTTGACGTATGTTTGCGGTGCAATGAGAGAAGGCGAAGACATTATGGTGTCAGTCGGAACTTTATGCCTCATCTACAATAATGATTTCAATGAGTCGGACAACATACACTAATATATAGTGAAGTGTTTTACTTGTCTATCAAAGAAATGCTAATTAGACAAGCTATTTATTCTCCAACATAAGACAGTCTGGGGAGGAGGTTTAGTTATTTATGCTTATGTTCAGTAAAATAAGACAGAAATGTATTACAATCCCAAGGTTTATCCAGAGCTAACAGAATAAAGACAGCAAGCCTCAGAAAAATGGAATATACATTTAACCTGGGCCCAAACTTGGCTAGGTTCTTGGGGTTAAATGGCACTACCTGTGTCTGTTTAGTGCTTCAAATATTATAGAAAAAAGAAACACTGGAAAACAACCTCAGCGCCCTCACTCAAGTTAGTAAAGCTGGCATTGAACTGTCAACTTGAAATGACTTTCTGCGCAGTCGTCATTGCAGGTTGGCCTGTGTAACATCATTGATTCCTCATCTTGTCTAGCGAGATCTTCATCTTCATCCAAATCAAAAAGTCGCAACATGTTGCTGAGCCTGAAGTTGCGTGGTTGCATCCCTGGCAACATGCTACACAGAGATTTTTTATTTTTATTTTTTTCAGAAATTCTGGTTGCAAGTTGATCATGTAATTCCAACGTAATTGGTGTCCACTAGAGATGCGTTTGCCTGGTTTGTTAAATCTGACTGACACAGTCATTATTTGTTATTTTCTTACAAATTAATTCATTCTATTTCCCAAAAATACATTTGATAATGTTTTTTTTGCCCCTAGTGCAGCTAACTGGGTTATCAAAGGCCGGCCATGTCTCTCACTGTCTGTGGTGAGAGAAATGTAAAAGAATCATTGCTGATTTTCGTCAAGAGTAGCTGCATAGCCGTCAGCGTGTTTCTGCCCTGCGATGGCCTGGCGAGCTGTCCAGGGTGTACTCTGCCCTCACCGAGAGTCGGCTGAGATGGGCGCCAGCCTAATTAGGATTAAGGGCTTCAGAAAATGAATGAATGATTGAATGCTGGAGAACACGCTGGAGGGACTACATCTCTCGGCTGGTCTGGAAACGCCTTGGCATCCCCTCGGAAGAGCTGGAGGAAGTGGCTGCGGAAAGGAACGTCTGGGAGTCACTGCTTAGGCTGCTGCCCCCACGACCCGATCCCGGAACAAGTGGAAGAAGATGAATGAATGAATGAATGTTTTTTGGTATACAAAATAGTAGCTTCATTTCAAGCACCACAACCACCACAACTAAAGATGCTGCAAAACTACCACATACATGTTAATGAACATTGTCCTAATTTGTCTTTTGACCTTCATATCCGTCCATTCTATATAGCCAGATGCACTGGGATACAACCTTTCTGAAAAGTGTCATTAGATTTTTCAGATCATTTGTTCTTTTTTATTTTGAATTCAAAGTTTGTACTGGGTAGCACTTTGGCGTAATAGTTAGCACTCTTGCCTTACATCAAGAAGGGCCTGAGCAAGGGTGTTTCTGTGTAGAGTTTTCTGTGTAGTGCTTGGGTTTCCTTCTTCCTACTCTGGTTTCTTCCCGCAGTCCAAAGACATGTATATTAAGCCAACTGGCTACTCTAAATTTCCCATAGGTATGGATGAGACTGTGAATGGATGCTTGTCCTAGGGAATGGGTTCTGCAGAGGGCTTGCAACCCACTTGGGTAAAAAGATACATTGCAGCAGAAACCATGAATGTGCAGGAAACCGGAATACTTGGAAGAAACCCATCAAGCCCGGGACTCGAACCCAGGACGCTCTTGCTGTGAGGCGTCTGTGCTACCCACCACTCCACATGTCGGACCTGGTTAGCAACATGTGCATGTTTATTCATGTTTTCAAGATGCATATACCTTCGAAAAAAAGAGTTTCTTTAGTTATACAGAGTTCTATAAAGCTCTGAAGATTGGAGAGCAATTTCAGCTTAACAGAATCTAAATGGCTTGAGGATGGCCCAGCCTTTTATTGCATGTGCTCTTTTCCAGTCTCGTATTGATGACACAGTAAAGTGCATTGATCTCCTTCCAAAAACTACCACTCCAGTGCGTTTCCTGACGATGCCAAAAAAGCATCCACGGAAGCGCTATTATCAGCCAGTACTTAAGCTCCTCAAACTTATCAGTGCTCTCCAAATATAAACAACACAAACTGGCAGTCAAGATGATCTGAAGCCCAGAAAATGTTTTCTTGCTTTATGTAGGTGACATGGAAACATAGCGGGTGTAGACTGTGTGTACTCCTGAATGGATCATATAAAAAAATGCATTTGTGGTTCTGTCCTTTCATCCATCCGTGATCTCTGGTTAATAGCAAGAGGACAGGGGGAACTCATAGCATATATTTTTTATAGTAATGGTCCAGGGTCTGCCTCACAGCAAGAAGGTCCAGGGTTCAAGTAGTTTCTGTGTGGAGTTTTTCATCTCCTCCCCATGTTTGTGTGGTTTTCCTCTGGGTACTCTGGTTTCCTCCCACAGTCCAAAGACCTGGCTGTTCCAAATTGCCCATAGGTGTAAATGTCAGTGGATGTGTGTTGGTACAGCGATGGACTTGCGAGCTGTTCAGGGTGTACCCCACCTTCGCCTAGTGTCGTCTGAGATAGGCACCACCCTCCCCGAAAGCCTAATAGGATTAAGTGGTTTGGCAAATGAGTGGGTGAGTGAGTGGTTCAGGTTTCTCCGTGCTGTACAACTTCTAGTGCCGGCTTCACTTATCATGCAAGGCTTCGTGTAGCTGCTCGTCTCGAACATTTTGATCACATCCCAAGTTGAGGCTCTTGTGTCACACTGTCCATCAAGGAAACTTGCTTGAGGTCAGCTGATAGTCAGATGGTCATCATCTTCCTCCCAAAAAACCTGTCACAGTCACCTTTCTTTGCAGTGGAGTACTGATGAAGGTGCGATTTTACAAAGCCTCATGGGTCTTCGCAGATTTTCTTGAAACAAAGGGTGCTAAAAACTGCTGGCTTTTCTTAGTGCTATAGCTTAAACCTCATGCTAGCACTAACAAGCACTAATCTAGCTTGAGACTTGCTATATTTAAGCTGACTGTAAAGCCAGGATTTCAAAGTGGAATCATAGGTGGGAGGGTTGAGGATTTTTACCTTTGCAGATAAATCTCCAGGGTTTTGCCAGGGAAGTCACACAATGCTGCGACGACAAATATGTTTATGCTTTTCAGGCTTTTCAGTGCAGGTTTCAGCATTCTTCATATTTGTTTAGAAGTTTTCTTTTTTCCTGAGTGGGAAATGCTCTCTCTTACCAGGCGAGTGCCTGAAATATTTAACAAGGCTCATGCTATTTTTAGTTTGACGCTTGCTCTCCTCCACTGCATATGTGTGTGTGTTCTCACCCCACCCCATCTGTGATGCCACGGTGTTGTTCATCTGAAATCTATGCCTCTGCCCAGGACTGAGGGCACAATATGACGTCCCGAACGGGGGTCTAATCAGGCAGTGGCGTCATTCACATACAATGCAATGGAGATTGACTGAATGCAAATAGCGCGCTAGTCACTTGCAGCTCTCAGTCAGATCTCGCAGCCTTGCGGCGTGCATATTAATCAGATTTCCTGCTTTTCCAGATCTGTTTTTTCCTTGCTTCTTGTTTTCACTACCCCCCCCTTCCCTAACCTGCCCTGCACCTGTCCATCAACATGACAGGCAGACGGGAAACAAAAAAATTCAGCGTGAAAACCTGCTGTTGTCTTGCATAAAGAAGCCGCCAGTATGCATTTAGAAAGATAGCTTACCGCTACTGACATTAAAGATTACGATGATAAATTGACTTGACGTTTCGGGGGTACCAAACGTAGGTGTGTAAATAAACAATGGCTGCATTTATTTGTGGAGTTTGCGCGTTCTCTCCGTGCTTGTGTGGGTTTCCTCCGGGTACTCTGGTTTCCTCCTACAGTTCAAAGAGAGTCACATTAGGCTAATTAACTGTTCCAAATTGCCCTTAGCTGTGAGTGCGAATCTTTTTGTGTGTTGGCCCTGCAATGAACTGGCAAGCTGTTCAGGGTGTACCCTGCTTTCGCCCAGAGTTGGCTGAGATAGGCCTCCCCGCAACCTTAGTAGGAGTAAGGCAAATGAATGTATGAATGGAATCCATCACTGATTATATATACCTGCACATTGCCACACATCAAGTTTCTCCCTCAGAAACATCAGACAATCAGAATCTTAATGCATACCCTACAAACACATACGTCTTTACAGCATTGAGATTGTTACATAGTAATGACATCATTGGAACATAACTACTGCGACGTACCATTGATTACGTTGCTCTTACATCACTGAAATATTACAACACAGCAGGTATTCGAGATAAGTTTTCATGTTTTGATGTCCTCTACTTGACGTTTTCTGTACTTTATATAGTACTGTTATAGTTATGTTCCTGTTTATCAGGGTTGTAAATTGTTCTTTGTCATCAAGTCGTCATAATTTTCCTGCGAATACTTTGTTTTTGTAGGGATGTTATATTTGGCATCACCACGACGTAGCATTGACGTTTCAAATGACGTCCTTTCAGCACGACTAGGTTGCCACAATGTATAACATTGTGAAAATGACGTTGCAGCAACTTTCTTAGAATGACTGTGTTAAAAGGTTACAGGCACCGGACAGATTGATGGACAGACTGTCTCATGAACAACCTCAACTCATCTCTCCACAGAGACTATCCTTTCCCAAACTTACCAACATGTACATAGCTATGATGTATGAGTATGATTCCATGATCTCTTGCTCTAGCGCTATAGAAGACACTTGAAAACTGCAGAAAATACAGTGCAGTGTAGGGGAAAGGGTGGCATTTACTTGTGGTAGCAGATACATTTGCGTCGTATGGATTTTTCCTTTAAAATCTCAAGCCGCAGTTATGTTTGCCAGTAGACAACAAAAAAGCTGGATTGTTGATCGTTAAGAAAAATAAATGAGCCTCGCTATTTTCTAAGGGCATCGACTGTATAGCTAAATGAGCCTTACTATTTTCTTAGGGCATCACCGGTACAGCTGCTTAGCAATTAGCGCCGCACAGGAAGGTGCACCATATGAATAATTAGTATTTTTACCGTAAGCCAAATGCATTTTAAAACATACTGGAGAATCATCCAACATGGCCCAGCACAGTCAATGATCAAAATCCAACATGTATTTAGATTTCAGATAAAAATGATTCTGGGTTTGTTCACCTTTTGTAAAAGAAAGAAGGAAGCATTGAGTACAGGGAAATGGACTCTCCTGAGACTCCGTTGTCTCTTATAATGAATTCTACATCATCCAAGAGCGGAGGGGCTATGATGAATGATTTCACAAAAACAAGTGTGATGTTTTTCATGGCTCTAAGCTCTGGATAGTGACACGCAAATAGTTGCCTGCTCCTCCATTGTAGCCAGTCTCGCCCATGGTTAGCATAAAAGGGTGAGTCTAAAAACAGGCAAAGTTGAATTTGAGTACATTTGAATTTGAGCGCCATACCCAAGCTGTCCATGATGTCTCTGAGTGGTCACCAACCCTGTTCCTGGAGATCTACCTTCTTGAAGACTTCTGTACACACCTGACCATCTTATCCGTGATGAAGGACGTTCTTGATCAGCTAAAAGGGGTGTGTTAGATCTTGGTTGAAGATAAAACCTGCAGGAAGGTAGATTCTCAAGACCAGGGTAGGTGATCACTGTGCTATGTTATCACATCTATCATATGAGTTATATGTTCATCAGTCACTGAGCTATTTAATCCTACTAGGGATGCAGTCGTATCTCAGCCAACTGGTTGAAGGCGGAGAACACCCTGAACAGCATGCCAGACTATCTCAGGGCCAAAACATACAACCATTCACAGTCATAGCCACACCTAGGGGCAATGTGAAACAGCAGATTAGCCTAATGAGCATGACTGTGGGAGGAAACCGGACTACCTGGCGAAAACCCACACAAGCATGGGGAGAACCTGCAAACTCCACACAGAAACGACCGAGTGTGGGACTCGAACCCAGGATCTTCTTGCTGTAAGGCGGACGTGCTAACCACTAAGCCACCATGCCGCCCTCGTGTATTCATGTTAATTTTAAATTATATGTAGGTATCACATTCTAGCCATGTATTTGCACCAAATTCATTTATTATGAACTACAGTATAGAGACACTTTAAGTAAAATAAATACAGTCGTGATATCATGAGGGTATTCATTTCAACGTTTATATAACTAGATGCTATTACCTCTTTGTTTATGTTGTAAAACCATTCATGCGGTAATTTAGCTTTTAAAACGTGCTGCACCATCTTAAACATTTTATACGGCCTATAAATATATGATATATATTAAAAGAGCTTTTCCTCCTGAAAGACCCAAAGTAACATTGTGAATTCGAATAAATTCAAACCCAGTGATGGCATTCAAAACTGATGTGATCTTACAAAAGCCCACCCACTGACATTTCTTTTATGACTTTAATAAAGAACACAAAGAAGTTCTTTATTTGTTGTTTGGCTGCGGCTTCCACAACTACCACGAGTGTACAGCTGCAGGAGAGCCAAACTGTTCAGACAAAGCAGTCCCTCAGCAGCATGGGGTTCTCCAACCAAACACACAGGCTTGAAGAATGCAGTCTTGGATTAGTTCTAAAGGGCAGGTCATTCTGTGAAATGATGAGGTGTTTGGTGGGAGAGACGGCTCTGACTGATAGCTTTCGATAACTGTTTCGACAGGATTTCATCCGCCCAGGGTCCGAGATATTGCATGGTGTTGCAAATACACAATTAAATTTGTATTAGGACTTTTTTATCCCCTACATTGCCGCTAGCCTGCACACCGTGTGCTGTCTGGAGGGGAATGTGTCACTGGAGACCTGTTATCAGTTCTGCCTGTTCTAGATTGAGCTAGTCGTGGCATGCACTCCAGTTAACACTCAATTTTTGGACTAGCGCCATGCTAGATTATCCAAGTGGTAGTCTGGACATTTTTGATTAAATGTTGCTTTAAGGCATGTGGTGGGTGGGAGGTAAATTAAAAAGGATAGAGTGATGTAGATTGATGGGTACACCACTGGATAGTTAAAAATTTTTTAAGGTGCAGTCAACAATTTAAATTCAATATATTATACTTATATATACATTCATATTATATATTGTACTCAATATATATACTTTATTATTATTATTATTATTATTATTATTATATTCCTCAGAGTCTGGCTAACTTTTCATTTTGTGTGTACAATGAAAAAGATCGGGTGTTTATACATAGTCCTGGCTCAGTGGATGGGAAACAAGCAAAGTAGCTTGGAGCAAACACTAGGAAGCATATGCCCTGGCAACGCTCATCCATGAATTTGGAGGCGGAGCTTCTGAAGGAGAACTGCAGGAAGGTGTGCATTATGTCTTTCTGTTAAGTTTAAATGTCAGTAATTTTTTCTCCAGAATCACTGACTCTCCTTTAATCTCAAGCACTTTTATAGCCTGCATGCTATACACATATTCACACAGACACATGATACACAACTGTTAAAAAAATGTGAATACATTTATGAAAAATGATACATACATTTAAACATGAGGAAACGTGCATGACATGAATGACAGGAAACAGATTTTGCGCCCAGAGGAAACATCCAGGACATACTGTACTAAGTCCTTTCAAATTTTTTCCTTTAAAAAAAAGTATATATATATATATATATATATATATATATATATATATGTTATTTATTTATTTTTGATTGACTAAATATCAGAAAGCTGGAAAATGTGTACAAAATATGCCAGGATTTTGTAGCCTTATTTTTTATTTTTTAATTAAAATGATTTTTAGAGAAAAATCCAGATTGCTCATCAAAGAAATTAGTTAAGGAAATATAGCAAGCTATTATACAACACAACAAGCGCAGCTAGCAATCCCTCAAGATAGTGTCAAATACAAGCCATCTTTTTATTAAAATTTATTTTTGATTCACTTTGTTAAGCTTCTTTAGCCTGGTTATTGAATAACTGTGTCTGACTACTTTTAGTACGCTATGCTATCCTACAACTAGTGTAAACTAGCAGAAAACTACAAACACATCTAGTTACATAAAACTGCTTAGAAAAGTAGAAACTCTAATGTAAAGTTAGCTATTTGAATAATGACACAAGTGCTGGACATCCTACAATTAATTATTTTGCGATGTCCTGATGCATTTTATTCCCTGCCCAGCCAGCACGCCCATCTGGGGCCCATACGGCCTACCACTGGATTTGCTGGGCAACAGTGAGCATGGGGTGGAAGTGGCTTCTGCATTGGGTGGCAGCTGGTACCTTGTGAGCCATCATTTATATTGTTTTCAATTATGTCACTGTTCTAGCAAGACCGGTTCTAGCTGTCTGCCTTTGAGGCGGGCTTAGCATATGTTTACAGTTCTGCTCTGATTTTGCGCAATACATTTAAAAAAAATTTGTAGACATTGTCTACAAAATGGATAGAGTATAAACAAAACATTTAATTTATTAAAATTTGCATACAGTAAGTATGGAGCTCTGGAGGTTATAATATGTTTAATGTCATGGAATGTCCAGGAAACAAGTTATCAATTGCATTATACTCAAATTTATACTAACTATTACAAAAAACTTTACAAAAAAAACCAATAATGCCATATAAATAATTACACAGTTTACATGGCGTGTACTCCATACATGCCTCTGTATGAGTTTAATCGCTGCACTTGCGAGCTGCTGTTAGAGAAAAGTGTGTGTGTGTGTGTGTGTGTGTGTTCAAAAATAAAAAAGGCAGCATGATACCTTAAGCGTCAGTACACCGTGAAATAAGAGACAACTGCACAGTGCACTGACTAGACAACAGTTCTCTTTTTTTCCCGATGGCCATTTTTAAAAGAATACGTGCCTTTACAGTAAAATATTATTGTATCACTATGTGCACCACTTTAATGGGACGGAAACTGAAGGGCACAAAGACGAGTCATCCTGGTCCCAATGGAATAGTGCATTTCGATTATTTTTATGATGTATTTTGGCTGACTCCCTCGACCAGAGCCACTTTCATATCACAGGGCCGGTTTTAGAGCCCTGGCGTTTACAGATACATTCCAGGCAAGGCAAGCTCCCCTATTTAACACAGACGCCACCATGTTATCAGACCAGCCTCCAGCCGATAGAAACAAACAGGTGCTAAATAGGTGATAAAATTCACACATGTCACTGTTGTTGACCCAGAGCTGTAGATGTACATAATTATATACATAGAGTATAAATCAAATAGGAATTTTTAGAATTCTGATTGCTCTCTCCATCTCTCTTTCACTCTCTCACTCTCTCTCTCATCCCTCCACGTAGTAGTAAAAGTGTGCCAGCAAAGTGTCGATAGTGAAATCAGTGAATGTGCAAATAGGAAATTTTAATCACAGTATAATCGAAATGATATTCGCGATAAAATTGAATATACAGCAACAAAACGATCTGATTGGTCCGCTATCTCACTGGTTTGATTAGTGGATAATGCTTGAATCAAAATGACAGACACTCACAGTTTGTCACAGTCACCTGGAGCATGGGTTCCATACTGTTATCATCATTATCCTGCTTTAAAATGGAAACGTTACCAAAAAATAAACCTACCGTCTTGCTTAAGTTTGCTTTTCTTTATGTTTCCGTGTAGTATATACTTAAACTCTAAAAGAAAACACAGCTGTGCACCTGCTTCTGGTTGCACTCGTAGTTCACCTGATCATCATGATTGAAAAAATAAAAAAGGAATCTATCAAAATAGTGAACACTGAAAGTAAAAGCAGCCTCGATCTCTCTTATTAACCTGTATGTTACGGCTCAACCTAGACCAGGTCAGAACACTGGAGGAAACCCATGCAGGTACACGGAGTACCCAGTAACACAGTAACGCCCTCGTTGAGCCCGATACTTCAACCCAAGACCTTCTTGCTGTGAGGCGGACTTGATAGCCACAATGCAGCCCCAACATTCAATACTGTTAATCAAAAACAGAAATCTGAAGTTACACTGAGCAGATTCAGTCAGATCCAAACTGAAATTAAATAGTGAAAATGAATCACGGTGTATTGATCTGCTTCAACGGGACGTATTTAATAAATAATCAATGATAACGTTTTTATTTTCAGTCCAAAGTCTGGCCTGGGCAGTGGTGGCCTGGTGGTAGGGTGAAGGTTGGGGGGTCAATCCCCACTATCACCGAGTTGTCACTGCCAACCTCCCCCATGCAGCTAACTGGGTTCTCAAAAGCCGGCCATGTCTCACTGTCTGTGGTGAGAGGCATGTAAAAGAACCATTGCTGACTTTCGAAAAGAGTAGGCTGCATTGCCGTCGGCGTGTCTCTGCCCTGCCATGGCCTGGCGAGCTGGCTAGTGTGTACTCTGCCCTCAGCCACAGTCGGCTGAGATGAGCGCCAGCCTCCCCGCGACCCTAATTAGGATGAAGCGGTTCAGTAAAGGAATGGATAGATGAAGTCTGGCCTTTTGGCTATGTTTGTTTACTTCATGTAAGAAGTCAAGGCGAGATGAAGAGGTTTTTGTCACTAGATGTTTACTTATATATGATTACCACTGGTTCATTTATAGATCACAGTCATATGTTTTAGTTCCACAATCTTTCAAGTGTTTTCGGTCCAAGCAGCAGTGCTTTAAAAATTGCTTCACATGGTTGTCTGCTGATTGCTAATATAATATTCATTTAGATGCTTGAATTTTCTGGAAAGCTCAGAGATACCGGAATGACCGGAAAGCCGAAAGAGGCGCAGCATCACTGCGAGATCTAAGTGCATGGAATTGAATTAGGAATAGACCAGCTCACATTACAAGCAATTTAAACACAAGGACAAAATGTACGTCTGTGTAATTTGTCATCATGAGATTTTCTAGCTAGGGAAAAAGGATTAGCCAGAGATCAGGTGATAAGCAGAAAAATGCTAAAAGACCAAAAAGCACATTTGCCATTACCAGACTCCTTCTGTAGTACATTTATAACTGTAAAAACATTACATTAGATTATTCAGGCTAAAGGAAATAAGGAGTGTTATTTTTGTGCTTATCCTCATCATAACCTTTCACCCTTTTCAGGACCCCTTCATTTTTTTTTTGTTATAACTATAAGACAAAACACTCTATCCTGATTAGAAATGCCAATTTATGCATTTATTTATATAAAAAAATTCATACACCCCTCGTGAGTTACACACTGTCTACTAACAGAGTGTACACAAGACCTCAGCTGTCAAAATTTCTCACAATTTTGGAGACATAAATATTTCTCTTTTTTGCTGGAAAAAAATGTATGCATATTTATTTACCATTTCAAAAACGTAATATTTCTTGTTGTGGTATCCGTAAAGAAAAAGCATTTTAAAAAGGTCAGGGGGGGGGGGGTCCAAGAAAAAAAAAAAGCAAGTTTGATTCACTAACACGCCATGTATATTTCAGAATTGTTTTATGAGTTGAAGAATTCCGGTAAGCCGGGGATGGGGGGAGGGGGGCTAATGCAAATATCCCATATCCTGCAGCAGCTTGCTAGTAGCAGGCTATTGACCGAGACCACTTCTCGCTGGCTCTCATTACAAGCTTCCTCATCAGCTAAAGGAAGTGACATAAGGAGACAGACAAAAGAAGAGACCTTCACCATGAGCAGGGTCAAAGGGTTTGGTAGGACCTTCAGCAAAGCAGCAGGTACAAATATTTGTCCATACTTTTACCATGATGTTAAGAAGGGTCAGGTTTGGAAGGAACATCAGCAGGTGGTGGGAAGGAGGAGATCAGCTTGGCAAAACAATCAGAACCCCCTCCTCCTACCTTCCAGCACCTTCTCCAGTTCTCCCCATTGGTGAAACCTGTGACGTTTCTGTGTAAAATCCTACAGGCGGGAAGATTAGTTCATAAGAGTGAACAACACACCAGATCTTTTACAAAGTGCACTAAGTATATTAGAGAAAGCTATTCAGCAAAGGTTCTTCAGTTAGGAAATGGGTTTCCTATGAATAGTTAAGCATTCTCCGTGTCCTAAATGGCTTCTTTAATATATAGAAAAATATAATAGAATATCTCTTGTTGTGGAATGTTTGAAAAATGCTCCAGAAGAACAAACAAGAAAATGTCTGAAGATGTTACATGGAAACTTGTGTATGGTTTATAAAGCCTTTACCAGATTAAATGGAACCATGGGAATGCTAGAAGGGAACTTAAAGATGATGGAGGGAGTCTTAGGGATACAAAAAACAACCATAAATACTACAATTTTAAAGATGCTCCATAATAAAACATATACTGAACTCTACAACTGAAGATATGACTACTAAATGGAACCTTAAGTCCTTAACATTGCAAGATGGAACTGTAAACACACGCTATGGACACACTATGACCTTAAGGATGCCTAATGGAACCACAAGATCTTAAAAATTGCATTATGAGACATTACGACTGCTGGATAAGACCTTAAGATTATTGGATGGAACCCTAAGACTTTAAGATTGTTGAATGGAACATTTAGATTCCAGGATAGAACACTAACATCTTAGGACTTCTGGATGGAACATTAAGAGTGCTGGAACCCTAAAATCTTAAGATTGTTAGATGAAATATTAAGACTCCTACGTGGGACATTAACTTTGCTGGCGAAGACATTAAAAGTGCTAGATGAAACCCTAAGATCTTCAGATTGCAAGATGCCACCTTAAGGTTCTTTGCTTGAACATTATATTTGCTGGATTTGACCTTAATAGATGGAACCCTAAGGCCTTAAGATTGTTAGATAAAACAATAACACTGTTAGATGGAACCCTAAGACCGTCACACTGCAAGGATGCTCGATATATCCTGAGAGGGTCAAACTGGTACGTTGCTGACCATCAGTGTGGTTAATAGCACTGATAGAAGATTGTTGCGTGTATAGAATTGCTTCTATATAAAGCAAGTTAATTCAAATCACAACACTACTGAAATAAATTCTACACCTTTACCCTTTTGATTTCCGAAGCTGCAGTGCAATGAAGCATTAAATGAATTTAATTTGTCTTAGCAGGACATCTACCACACTGGTAGGTGGAAATGAAATGCTTCAAAACAAAAGCCTGAGACTCTAAAAATAATATTAATAATAATAATAATAATAATCTGCAAGGTTGAAAAGTCTGTTCAGAAGCAGTGGACTGAAGCTGAGCCTGAAGGTCTATGATGTACTCAAACTGTGCGTTCTGTGATTACCAAAAAACAAACAAACAACAAAAACAAAAAAACAGTATGGGCCTTGCACATCACATGATTACTCAATGTGAACCCGGGTGTGGATCATTAGTGGGCCACATGGCCGCGGCTCTCTATGGATTTCCTTTGGCAGTCTGTCTTTGTCTTGTGATGCCTGGTCACAGGTCATGCTGCAAATGCTATATAATGTCTGCTGTGATGTTATTAGCCTTTAGGGTATTGTAAAGAAAGCCTACTCATCAGGGTGGGTAGTGGAAGGTGCTGGAGTTTGGGGGTGGTTCAGCGCTAATGGCAGTGCTGACATCCATTAGCTTAATTATTTTGTTACTCGTGAAAAGCCAATGTTGGTTCATGCTATTTAATTTCAATTGAGATTTCTACAAGAGAAAGGAAAAACAAATACGTCAAAGCTATCATCAACTGTCTAAAAGCCCAAACATATTTGAGATTTTATTATGAGGAAATGATATCCTGGACTACAAAATACTAACAATTTGTCTTTTGCAGTCCATCAATTAAAAAGTCTCATCTCAGAGATCCTTTTGTGTATCCGTGCTCAGGCGGAAAGGCTGGACAGCCCTGATTGCCATCCAGATGTCCATTAGCTTAATTGAATAAGGAGAAGCAGACTGGTGGAGAACTTTTCAAAAAAAAAAAAAAACAGCATAAGTGAAGAGGCGAGCCTAGCCAAAGACTCCAGTTACAAAATCCCGGCCTTCCTGTCTATGTGATAATGTCCTTATATTGTATTGGATTGAATCACTGGCTGCTTAAAATGTATCTGTAATAAAAGGATCATATATCGTACTGTCTCAGCAGAGCAAGTGATTTTTGTGTCTGGATTTCTGTAGCTATTCTTACAAATTTTACAATTATCATTTAAAGTGGATGAGACGATGCTGTCATCATCTAATGTGGGCTTCAGACTTCAGACACTTTTAAAAGCTGTTTAGAATTTATCTATATTATATTATCTTATATAATATAATATTATGTAATTTATTATATATAATATTTTATCATCATCCATACCACTTATCCATTAAGGTCATTGGGGAAACGGGAGCCAATCCTAACTGACTTCGGGCTGGAAGTGGGGTACAGGTTGCCAGTCTATCACAGGGATAATATAATTATAATATAATATAATATAAAGTTAGGGGAGGGGAAAGGTATACAAATACAAGGCAGGCACATTTGAGCCATTGGGGTGCACCATTATGAGTACAGTGTCATTGTGCAGTAAAATTTGATGAAAAAGTCATATATGTACCTAAAAGGAGCTCATTCCTGAATGACAATAAAAGGAAATAAGAAAATAAAATAGAGTTCAGTTTTAGCAACAAGGTTAGATAATAAAAGCTCTACTGCCATTTGGAACCACTGTTACACTTTAAAGAAGGTAAAAATAAACAATAAAATTCTACTTTTTGATTTTTTATGTTCCTGTGTAGTATATATGCCTTGGGCTCAGTGAATATCCTCAGGGACTATTCACTGATATTCACCTTGCCTTCAGCAAATAAGTTATTACAGCTAGATTTGAATTGAATAGATTTACAGTTCTGTCAGTCATACTAATCTAATTCGAAGCTCAATACATTAGTCACCTGAAGACATCCATGTATGTACTGAATTGATTCAAACTGCGATTTTAGTAATTTATATTAAATTTAGTAATTTTAATTTTAGTAAAATACCTTTTATGGGTAAAGCTCCATTAGGCCTAATGAATACGTCTGCACACAATGCCTAATATTTGAAATGTTGGATCATCTTACTGTAAGCAAAAGAAAACTTTGTTGTATTCTCAAGAGAAGCTACCGATATTATTTTTTCCACTAAAAGCAATCCTTGGCTGGTCAGTTTTGAGAAAGTGTTGTAAATGTCGGACATCTGCTAACTGCTGTAACTTTGGGGTTCTCTCACCATATATGACAAACAGATGGCGAATCGTTGTCCTGGAGAATTTCACGAGACAGCGAAGCTCCCATTTGTTTCGTACTGACTGAGTAACTGAGGAATTAGCACAGTGGCCATGAAGACGCTAGCCGCTTAGAGGGTTATACAAAAATCAATAAGTGCTCTGAGGGTTAACGGGCAGACAGATGAGGTAGGAAAGGATGTCTGGCCAGCTGGGACGGAGGTAATCAGGGCCTTCTGGCTATTTCCCAAATCACTGTCCTCAGGGGAAAGAGGAAGAGAGGAGGCTGCTCAGTCAGTGAAACCAAACAACAACACAGAAGCACACAAAGGACGCTCGCAGCTAAACTGATGAGTTAGCTATCCTGCGAGGTTCTGAGGTGGCTTGCTACGTTGAACATTAGCATCCTGCGACTCAGTAAACAAATTCTTTCTAAAGACTTGATGGTAGTGAAGAACTCCGTAATTACTCACTAGAGTCTCTGATATAGATTTTTCTGCTGTAGCTGAGCAAATGTCAGCATGCTATTTACATCCATTTGAGTGTATACGCTTTATTTGATAATGAGAACAGGCTTCAAGCCAGCATGGCTAGACCCACACACTTCACATCATCCTTTATTTGCGTGTAAGTTTTACGTATTTATTTATTTATTTATTTATTTTTGGACAAAATGAACAGCGAGATAGTTAATCTCGATGTTAAAACAGCAAGTGGCTAATCAATGGACATGACGCCGTTCTTCCTAAAGCATGAGGGGAGACATTTACTAATGAGGCCAGGCTATCCAACATGTCAGGCTACTCCATCAAGCGCGTGCACACATGCACACAAGGAAACAGCAGTAAATCACAATTAAGGCAACATGGCGAAAATCTCGTTAACAGTTCTGATGAATAAAATGATAAAAAAAAAAATTATAATAAATGCTACATATTATTATAAAATATTTGCAGTGATTTATTTCTTGGTCATATAAGTATAATAAAATAAATAAATAAACAAATAAATAACGATAAGATGGAAATTGTACTTTTTCATGTTTAAGGCGTTAAAACTAACTAAAATCTGGTATCTCAAAGGTCCACTTAAAGAAAGGATTATTATATAAGGAATAAAACCACAACCGGGTGAGCTGTCTGTTGATGGTTGCATTTATTATCTGGATCACCCACAAAATGAATTATTTCCTATTATCCCTCATTTTTTTTTGCGATAATTAGCTATTAACTTACTAAGTAATTAACTTTTTTGGGTTTTATCAGGGTGCGTTAAAAGTTGCTAAACAGTTTTTAGGGTCGCAAACAGTGTTAAAAATTTATCTGCAAATGTATTTTTCTGCCAACACTTGCAAACATTTGCAAAACAGTTGTAAGCGTTTGCAAATGGTTATATGGTCTATCGTTCACTTAAGTTGTTTTTAGTTCGCCAGGTAGAGAACACAATGCTGGGGAAGTGTTGCTCACCTTTTTTATAGGTTTGTGTCCGTCAATCATTCTTTTTCATCTTCTTTGTCTTCCTCTTTTTTTTTTGTCTTCTACGGCAGGATAACTGCAGCAACAGCCAGAAAAAGCAATTCTTCCTCAAGAGCAGCAGCACGTTGGGCTTCTTCCTGACACAAATCCATTTCCATATTCTGGAAGTCCATCTATATCTGGGAAGGGTTTGCTCGCCCTTTTTATAGGGTTGGGTCCATCAATTAAAGGTAAAGTTTCTCCAGTTCGAAGATTTGCCAAATACGTGCTAATCATCACAAACACTGTCACACATTTGCTAACAGTCGCTAATGTTCGCTAGTTTATCGTTCGCAAACACTTTCTCAAATAATAATTGTTGCGAAATGTCTCAAAATTTGCTACATTCCTCAGCATTTGCTGCTCTTTGAGATACGGGCTTAATCTTTCATTTCTCTCAATGTTAATAAGATAAAAAAACCTAGCTTGCTAATGTTAGAAGACGGTCCTGGGTTCGAGTCCTGGGCTCGGCAAGGGCGTTTTTGTGTGGAGTTTGCATGTCCTTCCAGTGCTTTTGTGGGTTTTCTCCTTATACACTGGTTTCCTCCCACAGTTCAAAGGCATGCACATTAGGCTAATCGGCTGTTTCAGATTGCCCCTAGATGTAATTGTGAGTGTGAATGGTTCGGTGTGTGTTTGCATTGTGATGGAATGGTTAGCTGTTGAGGATGCACCCCGTCCCCATAATGTGCAATATATTTATAACATGTTTACTAAACCTCTAACTAAAGCAACTATAAAACATCTTATACTTTGCCCATTATTAAAGGAAAAGTAAAAAAAAAAAATGGAAATGTCCTTTTTTTGGGCTGCCCCGGTCAGACTTTTCCGTGAACCCCTGTCCGTCACCATGAATGCGACCATTTTTAGAACATGACTCAAAAGCGAGTCAACCAAAGCCCTAGCCTAAGCCTCGTAAAACAATTTCCATGAATGATGCCCCCTCCTCTCCCCCTTTTAAAAGAATTGGATTATCTGATGTGATTGATTTCCCGGGTATCGTGAGGCTCCTTTGTTTAGAATGTAAATAAATCAGAGGGTCACCTTCAGTTAATTAGCTTTGGTTTGGCGTCACTCGGCCTGAAAACATGTCCCCTCTTAATTTGGATGTCAGCAAGCAAGTTTAGAACCTGTATTTGTACACTACTGTCTATGTGGAGTGATGTTCCTGGAGATGGAATTTAAAAAAATAACCATGTGTATATAAGAGTAGCAAATAGACCTCCAAGGAAATTCATTGTGTAATTTAACTTGTGTTATGTTATAGATTGGTAAGTGTTAATCAACCAGCGTAAATACTAGAGATACACGAGGGAAAGATTTTTGCTTCAGCAGGTGAAGTAACCTTTAGTCTATCCATAAAAGCACAGGCTTGTGATAATAAGCATTGACTTTCATATCCATTCGTTCTGCTAAATGATCCTGTCTGTCAAGATATGATCCATAATTCACTTCTTGTCAGAAAGAGGACTAGGACTGAAGGCTAAAATTAACCTGCACTATATATTCTGTCCAGCAGTATAAAATTACATTAAAGATAATGACAGATTTCAAATGACCTTTGACATCCGTACTTATCTGTGATAAGAAGTCCAGTTCGGTAATTAACACTGCTGATCGTGATTTATAAGAGAACATTCTGGATTATTTTATACAAAAGAAAGTAGTCGATTTCAAATGGAGATCCACATGATGAGCTGTGTGGATGATATCGATTCGTCTCAAGTTCAAGTTCATGAAAATATGCGCTTGACTTTATGTAGGTATTCAGTCTTTATTCTTTCCTGGTTGTGTCTCTAGTGAAGAAGCACATGATGTTTTGTGGTATCGACAAGATGACAGAATGTCCCTGGCTATCATTTTAACTACAATGGCTGCGACATCATCATGTCTAGCCAAAGATGTGTTAGGCTAGAGTCTTCGCTTCAGTGCTAGTCAGTATAACAAATTATTGATTAAATGCTTGACTTATTCCTTGAATTTAATTTAATCTTCCTACTGTGCATAACTGTATTAATTGTGGTGCCAAAACACATACGCACTCGAGTCCTGACCATGCCAAGGTGGTAGTGATGCACTTAATCCCTCCTCGGTTAGTCACAGTGACATCAGCCTGTAAGTGGGCTCCTACAACCACTATTCGACTATTGTGCCAGGGTAAGCCAGGACTACCTCAATGCTACCAGAGGCTTGTATCCTGGGGCTTTAAGCCTCGAGCCAGAAACTTATACATATTGCTGTTGACATACACATATCCCAGTAGTCTGCCTTGCTGTAAACGCCACCCACCCCACCTAAGATCCTTGACCTACAGAAGAACTAACCACAAGAATTCCAAAGGAGACTGAAATGGATGTTGTGGAGAGCACAATCTAGAGATGCACAGGGTGAATGTTGATACAGTGAAAGCATCAGTGATGTGAGTAGATACAAAAGGAAAATATTTAAATTTAGCTGAGCTAGCTTGTAACTAAATAAAATGCAACAAAATTCTGTCCCACTGCATATCTCTATTCATACCAATAATGGGTCACGGTAAGCATAGCGGCTAGTTTGGATCAGCTGTGTTCAATAGACTAAAAGAGATAAGCCCCGCCTTCCACCTGGACAGCACCTTATGTCACGGTTTGTACGCATGATCAATCAATTCCCATCTTTCGGGAGTACCAAAAGAAACTTTAATGGCCTTTACTTGCACTTGGCTTTAGTATGATAGTGGGAAAGTGGCTTATGAGGTCATGGATGTGGAAGTAGGAAGGTAGCGTCTTTCTCCAACCAGTCTTATGCGATGGATTCACATCTTGATTGAAGCATGTTGTATTCCAGGGGACGGCTGGTGAAAATTGAAACGTTTTACTGAAATTGAGTCAAAAAAATCTGTAAGTACAATCATAAGTATCTCACATGTGCCTACTAATGGCATGGCTATTGTCACCGAAAAGCCAACAGCTCAGTGTGTTGCTTCATAATCTAGCATGAGCAGTAATTAATCTCATGCCAGCCTCTGTGTAAATCCTTAATTATTTAGTCAAGCCTTTAGTCTTTATAGTGGCCAATATTCTTTCAGCAGACCCGCCAGGTCAAAGAGCAGGGCTTTTACAAAATATCTCTGGGGTTACATCAAGAACTTCGCAGTCCCTGTATATCTCATTAGGCCTTAAGGAGAGGCTGAAAGAAAAGCTGAATGACTAACATTCTATTCAGCGACATGCTTGTGTTTATTGAAGGAGTGTTTGAATTTAATGGGTCCGGGTGGGTCCTGCAGATTAATCTAATTCTTTAGGATGGGAAAAAAAAATCACCCAGTATCATACTACAGATTTAGATACCACATGCTATGAAAATAGTCACGATTTGCACAGTGGCATAGTGGTTAATATGTCCGCCTCACAGCAAGAAGGTCCTAGGTTCTATTCCTGTACTGAGTAAGGGTGTTCCTGTGTTTAGTTCGCATGTCCTCCCCGTGCTTGTGTGGGTTTGCTCCGGGTACTCCGGTTTCCTCCTCCAGTCCAAAGACATTTGCATTAGGCTAACTGTCTGTTCTTTATTGCCCCTAGGTATAAGTGTGAATTGTCAAATGAGTGTTTGTTGGCCCTGCGATGGACTGGTGAGCGGTGTATCCTGCCTTCACCCAGAGTCAGCTGAGATAGGGTCCAATGTCAATAGGATTAATCGGTTTGGCGAATGAATGAAAAAAGTCTGACGTTTTTGAACAGGAAACACTTTAAGTGAAAAATCTATTTGTAGCTTTGTGAGATGAGGCATACTCGACAAAGCAAAACCAGGAAATGAACATTTTTATTAGACACATTTTTAGCAGGCTTGAGAAGGAAATTGGGATTAAAGGGTGAGCATACTTTTTATCTGGATGTGGAAGTCATCTTAAATATTGGAGCAAGTGAAAATTTCATAGGCTTGGAATTTTTAACTGCTGCACCAAATGCCGTCCATCTTGGACAGAAACAGTGACGCTTCAACAAGCATCGAGAACAATGACAACACCGTGCAGTCTGGAATAACGAGCTGGGATTGCAAATAGCTTTGATGAAACAGGCTTTTAGGAATCTCACTGAGTCCTGCTGACTCCAACAGGCTGTCTGAAATGCCTTCCTTCTATCCTCTCCGGGGTCCAGCTGTCCAGGCAGGAACAGCTGAGGAGATTCCCTGAGATCAGAGACACGCTCCCAAACAACTCTGTCGAAACAACTGACTAAACCCTAGCACAACATTCAATATGGCCAAACAGTCCTGTATTATAATTTGTTGTAAAGACTCATCCTCCATTGAGCCTCCAAATCCTAGGAGACTAACTCGTGAATCAAACTGATGCTTGAAACACTGAAAGAAAGAAAAAGTTTTAGTGTCTGGCGGGGACTGTCTTGGCTGCAGGGTTTTGTTTTTGGCCTGCAGTGCTGGAATTCACAGCGATACGGAGGCTGTGGGTGGTACACATTGTTGTTTTCGCAGCACACTCCAATGGGTCCAAGTGTCAAGTCTGTAAATCAAGACACACATCTGTCACTGGAAAGCACCTCTATTCTAGATGTCATTTAAAGCCCAACCTTCTTGGGAAGGCAGTAGACAGAATCATTCCCTCATTAAGCCTGCTCATTTGCCGAACCCCTCAATCCTATTAGGGTTGCAGGAGCCTATCTCAACCGAAACTGGGCATAGACGGGGTATACCCTGAAGAGCTTGCCAGACTATTGCAGGGCCAACATGCACACTAGCTTTCACAATCACTCTCACACCTAGAGTCAATTAGAAACAGCTAGTAGCCTAATGCGCATGTCTTTGGACTGTGGGAGGAAACCATAGTACGCGGAGGAAACCCATGCGAACACGGGGAGAACATGCAAACACTACACAGAAATGCCTTCACTGAGCCCGGGATTCGAACCCAGGACCTTTTTTCAGTGAGGCGGACTTGCTAACCACTATGCCACCATGCCGCCAGGCAGAATAATAAAAGCTCAAATACTCAGGCTTTGCCTCGATCCAAATGTGTTTCTGTGTATTATTTTATGTATTTGGGTCAGTTGGGACAAGCTGGCCTGTGTTTGCTTAACAAGCTGGATTTTTTCCCCCACTAATCTCTCTGCAGGAGCTTTTGAATGTGCATGGCCATTTCATCTAGTAGCATCCATTTAACCCAAGCAGTAACGGCTGTTAGTCATATTAAGAGGGGAATAAAATTTAGTATATATCAGTGATGCCACACACACAAAAAAAAACGTAATTATTAAAGATAATTATATCATCGTTTAAAGGTTTACGGCATTCGTTGTATGGTTTATACCACTCACTCATCTGCCGAATCCTATTAGGATCATGGAGAGCCTAGAGCCTATTTCAGCCGAGGCTTGGCGAAGGAGGGGAACACCCTGAACGGCTCAACTGACCATTGCAGGGACAGCACACACACACAATCACAAGCATTCACACTTACGTTCATAATTTGGAGCAGCCAGTTAGCCTGATGTGCATGTTTTTGTGGTAGGTAACGTGAGTACCCCAGAGGAAACCAACGCAAGCACTGGGAGAACATGCAAACTCAACACAGACATGCTCAAGCCTGGGACTCAAACCTAGGACCTTCTTGCAATGAGGTGGACGTGCTAGCCACTATGCCACTGTCACCTGGCTAAAACCACGCATTTCTTACATTTCACCTAAGATAATTACAAGTTAAGGTTCTGCTGCCTTTTTTATGTAATTTGCACTTTGATTGGACAGTGTACACCGAGTCTATCTACTTTTAGTTTCTCCTCCAAAGCTCCTTCATATTTTGGGTGGAAAGGACAATATAGCAAATGATCCACTTCGTTCACGATCATTACACCTGTGACTATATTTCACAAGTACAGTCAGGACCAGTCTCGTCTGGGACATAGCAATTAATTAGGGCATATAGAATAGCTGGCTTTGTATTTATCTTTAGCAGAATGGCTTAGTTCACAGGACTTCCTGCTATGCTGGTATGGACAAGTGTATCGAACAGCAATTTTAACCCCATTTCACAACAAGAAACTATGATGATATGAAAGCAATAAAAGAAATGCATAAGTACATACAGTAAATAAAACCTATGAACATGTGTAAAGATGTACAAAACTTAAAACAAACAGATATTACATGTGGCCCATGCAATATCGACTAAATAATTGTCTGAACTAATTCTGTGCTTAATTTATAAACTGAAATATATGCCCACCAATGCACATAACATCTAGGACATGTTTCACTCTGAATAATCACATAATTACACAATCAGACAACAGTCACTCATAGGCTACATGAATCTACATTCTGGGCTAGAAAGAAATCAGCCACAGACTTGCTTCTTTATACATTTTGTTGTATTATTGTTCTTGGTGTCTCAAAGGTTGATTAAACATTTGTTAACAGCAAGTAATCTGATATTGATGTGTGCTAGCCCACTGATATAATACTAATCACAATTTAAGTGATATAGTTACTATTAAAAAGAAAGCATTTAGCAAATTCCAGGCTAGCAGGGGAAAAAAACCCCACAAAGAATAAATCCTAAACTAAGCACTGGTTTTCCCCTCTTTTCAATCCCAGATTTATTTACACTTCCATCATTCAGGCTTTCAGGCCACGCCTCGGCAGAAGTCAGAAAATGTACACAAGGATAGAAGGCTGAGTGTTTTTCTCTCACTCACTGTCAGTATTTTCCAGATGATGACCTTCTCAGCAGCGGATGTGTAAGAAGCCAGTAAAGATGCTGAGCTGAGAGAAATAAGATCTCAAAGCAGAATAGGGGAAATGGAGTTTCCTACAGGGCACACCAAACGCACTGCCGGGGCTGAGGAAGGATAATAACTGCACTGCCTTCGCGCAAAATCTAATTAAATTTAAAAAAAAATAAAAAATTTGCCAGTTTCATGTTATTGCCTCTACTCATTAAATACCTACTCAGCCCTCGTAGTCCCAGCCTTGCTAGATCACTGAACAAATTTAATTCAGCGCCTGCTCTCAGCTGGAGCCTCCCTCTCCAAATGAGAAAAAATGGAGACAAGATGGGAGTGCTGGGAGTGGAGGCATGAGCAGAACCATTGGGACATTGATACAGAGATTTGGATTCTTGACACACCAGAATGAATGCTGTAACAGAAATAGCCAGGAGGACAGCTATTTCAGACAGAGTGATGATATTGATAGCACTTGAAATCTTGCTGCTGTCAAATTACTATCCAGATATGAGCATTTATGTAAGTCTGGAAAGCTTTAAGGCAGCATGGTGGCGTAGTGCTTAGCACTTATGCCCCACAAGAAGGCCCTGGTTTTGAGTCCTGGGCTCGGCGAGGACGTTTCTACGAGGAGTTTACATGTTCTTTCCGTGCTTGTGCATGCACATTACTTTAACTGGCTGTTCCAAATTGCCCCTAGGTATGAGTGTAAATGGCTGTGTGTTTGCTGGCCCTGTGACGCTCTAGTAAGCTGTTCAGGGTGTAGCCCGCCTTTGCCCAGAGTCAGTCGAGATAGGCTCCAGAAAATAAATAGATGAATGAACGACATTAGAAAGAAATACTTTTTATGGATAAGCAAAACCTCATTTGCAAATTAGCCTGCAAACCTAGCAACGCATTAATTGTATGCTACACAAATTAGGGGTTAAATCTGCAGAGGTGTAAACCGACGTACTGTACCTTGTAGTGTACTCCTAACATAGTTTCTCCTGTCCTCTTTAA
Source organism: Neosilurus hyrtlii (assembly GCA_028564935.1). NCBI lineage: Eukaryota > Metazoa > Chordata > Actinopteri > Siluriformes > Plotosidae > Neosilurus > Neosilurus hyrtlii. Next base: position 17,640,247 of record JAOUQZ010000001.1, read on the forward strand.
TCCAAAACCCAAGCTGACTGAGACACAAATTGCACACAGTCTCTTCTGGTACAATGCTCAGTTCTAAGCCTGGAGCCAGAATCTTAATTTATGTCGCCTCATAATTCTAATTTGGAGAGCTCCGGTTGCCTTTTTATGTTGACGAGATAATCGAAAACTGCCTCGCAGCACAGTGGCTTGTGTTTATCATTGTCACCTCACAGTTGGATGGTTCTGGGTTCGAATCTTGGCCAAGGAGAGGAGCTGGCATATTCTTGCATGGAATTCCTCTGGATACCCTGGTTTCTTCTTATAGCCCAAATACATGCACATTCTGTCATTTGGCTACTCTGAATTGCCCATAGTTGTGAATGAGAGTGTGAATGGTTGTATGCCTGGTGACCTCTTCAGGTTTCCACCTAAAGTGCCCACTGCCTCTCACTTGAAGTCACTGGGATTGTCTCCGGCTTCCCCCGCAGCCCTGAAGGATAAGTGGTATAGATACTGAAAGGATTTAGATATGATGGAGTCTGAGACTTGATTTGGCAGTGCTTATACTGCACAGGCCTCTTAAACAAGAACACTTGTACCTATATCACTCATGCAGTTGACCAATCAGCGGTTGCAGTCGTGTAGATTCAGGTTTAGACCTTCAGATAATTTTTTCCAAACTTTCACTGTCTGTTAAGCTTTTCTGCTCACCGCAGTTGGAAAGAATGCTTATTTGACTTCCCAGAACAAACCATTCTGGCTATTTTTCTCAGTCTCTCATCAAGAAGTCATTTCTCCCTGCAGAACTTCAGCTCGCTGGATGTTTTTTCCTTTTAATAAAACACCAGAGACGTTGCATGAAACCCCTGCTACTACAGAATGGCTTGATGGGATCATATCATGAATGGACACATGTATAGGTATAGCTACCACTATTAAGTGGTAGGTAAGTGTATTGTGTGCTCCGGATGCCTAATTAGAGTAATTGTGATCGGCTTTTTTAGTTAAATCTTTTAAAAGATTTTCTAATTCTACATACTCTGTGCTTGAACGCACTTCATGAAGGCATTGTACGTAGTCACAAGAGATTTTCATTCATTGATTCATTTGCCAAACTGCTTAATCATATTAGGGTCACAGGGAGGCTAGAGCCTATCTCAGTCGACTCTGGGAGAAGACAGGGTACACCCCGAGCAGCTCTCCAGTCCATTGCTGGGCCAACACACACAACCATTCACTCACACGCACACCTAGGGGCAAGTGGGAACAGCCAGTTAACCTAATGTGTATGTCTTAGGACTTGGGAGGAAACCAGAGTACCTGTAGGTTGAATAATATTTCACGAGGAATTTTAATTATTTTATTATTTTAATTATTATTTTAAAAAGAAAAAAAAAAGTTTTTGAAATGGACTAAAAAATATTTTCAGACTCCTTTGTAAAACTGAAACAGCAGAATTTAGGAATAATTCCAGTCAAGGTCAGTCCAGTCACAGAAGATCAATACCAGTGAAACATGACACAACCCAAGACCAACTCCGCCTCCCAACACCCACAGTAGATGACATTAGAATGGTGTTGTGCCACTTCCGGCCTGCCTTGTCTATTCCCCAAAGGCAGTGAAAGTCAAGAGCTGGCATTCAAATGATCTGCGGTGTCCAACATCATTTGAATAACCCTCTGGTCTCGTCTCAGTCACAACAGCCACTCGACAGCTGAATATATACCAGAGACACGTTTCAATAATTAAAGCAGGGGTTTGACTTAATGAGACTTGACCCCAGATCCCAGTTTATGTGGTCGCGCTGCCAGGACATTGTGAGTTATGTTGAGATTTGTCAACTCAACAACACAATCTGATTCGCTCACCACTGGAGGTATCGATTAGGCTTCCTGTCTGATTTGTGGGGCGATTAGTTAAGTCTGTAAAACAGTAGGGGGATGTTTATGCTCTTTAATCAGCCTTAGGTCTCCAATAACATGATTTGAGAGTGCGCTCAGTATTTGCGTGTGTAGATGACGTTGCTGTTGTTGTAGGTCCTCGGCAGATAAATAGAGAGGCATGATTTGTAGAATGCCCCAGCAGAGCACATTTGTTTAGCACTCAAATCCATTTTGTCCTTCCAACAGCTTATTTGTTTGCGCATGTGTGTGTGTGTGTTTGTGTGAAAGAGAAAGTGAGAGAGAGAGAGAGAGAGAGAGAGAGTCACATGGAGATTATGTGATAGAGTTTGCACTTGGCACTTGGTGTCTATGGCCTTTAATCACTTGCACTGAGTTTGCACTTGGCACTTGGTGTCTATGGCCATAGGTAATGTTGAAAATCCTGTTATGGTTTGTCCACATTAGCAGTTTCAGTCAGACAGCAAAAGGTTTCTCATTTACAATGAAATGAAAATGACAGAGAATGCTATGCTAGTCATTCACACTGCATTACCTTTATGCCATTCCCACTATACTCAATACATATGCAGACAATACATTTACATTACATTTACATTTATGGGATTTGGCTAATGCCCTTTTCCAGAACATTTATCATTTTTATACAACTGAGCAACTGAAGGTTGCTCAAGGGTCCAACAGTAGCAGCTTGGTGGCCAGAGCCAGAGCCTTAACCACTGAGCCACCACTGACCCAATACGAGCATTGGTTATGTCCTCTAGCACATCACAGTGTACTTTGTACAGTATGTTCCACCATCTTAGATCGAGTGCTGATCACATGACATTCACCTATCCAACTATTCTGTTTACCGCTTATCTGTCAGGAAGCTGGAGCTAATCCCAGCTGACGTTGGGTTCGAGGCGGGGTACACCCTGAACAGATTGCCAATCTATTGCAGGGCTAACACGGACACAACCAACCTTTTACTCTCACATTCATAAGTTACGGACGATTTAGAGTAGCTGGTTGACCTAATGTGCATGTCTTTGAACTGTCGGAGGAAAACAGCGTGCCTGAAGGTAATCCATACAAGCACAGGAAGGATATGTATATTCCACACAGAGGTTTCCACCCAGAACCTTCTCACTGTGTAGCGATAGCGGTAACCACTGAGCCAAAGTGCCCCCTGACATTCACATGTGCTGTGATATATTTAAGGCTGATCAGTTAAGAATCTTTATTAGTATACAGAACATGAGAGTTGAACCCGTAGTATCGCCAGAGAGCATAGCTGTGCAAAATGTGGCTTGTGGATTGCTGCTAACAGAGCAATATATTATCATATACACCTGTAAGCCCTACTGCAATGAATTAAATGTCGCCTTCTCACTCTCGCCTCACTCAGTCGCTCATTTACTGAACCTCTTAGTCCTATTAGGGGCAGACTGATACCTATCTCAGCCGTGATTGGTAGGACAAATGCACGGTACACCCTAAACATCTTGCCAGACTATTGCAGGGCAAAGACTCACACATACATTAACACTTAGGGTCAATTTGAAACAGCCATGTCTTTGGACTGTCAGAGATAACCAGAGTACCTGGAGGAAGTCCACACAAGTATGGGGACAATATGTAAACACAAACTCCCGAGCCTGGGAATCGAACCCAGGACCTTTTTGCAGTGAGGCGCACATGCTAATCACTATGCCACCATGCCGCCTTTCCCTTTCATGTTGTGTATTGGAAAGGAGGATCGGATTAATGAAAACTAGCTAATTTCCCAAAGTTTTCGATAGGAACCTGCAAGTTTATTCAAGGCGAATAGGGTAAATTTGTGCCTGAAAATTGGTACATCAAGCTGTAGATATCACTCACTCACTCTCACTCACTCATTTTCCAAGCTGCTTAATCCTTCTAGGGTCGCAGAGAGGGTGGAGCCTACCTCTGCCAAATCTGGTTGAAGGCAGGTTACACCCTGACAAGCTTGCCAGGCCAACACCACACACACCCAACCATTCACACTCACACCTGGGGTCAATTTGGAACAGCCATTATTTGTATTTGGACTGTAGGAGGAAACACGAGTACCCAGAGAAAACTCATACAAGCATGGGGAGCGCATGCAAACTTCACATAGGAACACCTGAGCTGAGCCCGGGACTTTCTTTTGCTGTGAGATGCATGTTCTAACCACTACGCCACCATGATATCACTTTATAAATAAAATGAGTCTCTTTATATTATACTCAGGACCAGTGGTACCAAAATATGTTGTAATACCAAGTAAGATACATGTTATTGTGGAAAAAAACAGTTTAATCGATCTTTCTTCTGACAATACTGATAATATACAGTGTGTGCTATCTATGACAAGCATACTGTGGTGTAATTGATCACGATATGATGATGCTGTCAGATTACCAAGCCTTACTGGATTCAATTCTGTGTCTCTATCATGTTTTACCAGTTTAGATCAATTCCTAAATCCACATCCATCCCTCCTCCCTTCACTTATTACTCTTCTGAGTCACTTTCCGGCTCCTCTTATAAATCTCCGCTGGACATGCGGTCCTTGAGTAGCCAAGGTCACTGGTGTCATTTGGCTGTAAGTTCTACTGCATAGCTCATTTTATTCTGCCATGTTCCTCCGAGTAGTCTCTCAGTGAAGAAGAGAGTAAATATTTAAGTCAACACACAATTCTCACTTACCATAATCAGTGAGCCTTCTGAACTGCAAGAACCACAAGTGTGATCATTATGATAATCCTATTTAAAGCTTCAGACAATGTAATATCCTGAGTACAGAGAGAAAATGTAAAGTTGCTGGTGTGTTGATGTTCTATCTGCTGACCTTTAGGGTGTTGTGGCATGGATTATCAATGGGAAAGAGATACGAGCCCTGCCTTGCTCTGCTGTTGCTGGGCTTCTCGGCTCTTCTTAGACCCCATACACAGGAATATTTTACACTTATTTATTTATTTATCTCATATTTGCTTATTTATTTGTTTATTTTTATATGCAGCAACTCAGAGCAGTAGGCTGCCACACACACTGGGGGCGCCTGGAGAGCAGCTGGAGGTTAGGTGCCTTGCTCAAGGGCACTTCAGCCAGGAATGTGGAGGGGGGGAAGGTGCAGCTCACTCCCCCACCGCCATACATTTTTCCTGCTGGTTCGGTAATCGAACCAGCGACCTTTCGGTCCCAAAGACACTTGTCTAACCATTAGGCTACGGCTGCTCCATTCATTAATTTTCCAAGCCACTTAATCCTAATTAGGCTGGCGGGGAGGCTGGCACCCCTCTCAGACAACTCTGGGGCTTGCCAGGCCATTGCAGGGTTATTAAAATAAATAAATAAATAAAACTATTTTATAAATTTATATATATATATATATATAATGTTTTTCAGGCCCAAAGATAATAGCAAAAACATGGTAAAGTTGTATCACTTATGATGTCGGTGCCATTTTTGATGTTATTACACTTGTCACGAAAGAGTAGTATGAGACGAAACGACGTCTGAATGACTCATAACAATGCTTGTCACAGTAGGAACAAATAGTCCAACACACACATTCCCACATTTCATACACACACACACACACAGATTCCACAGTCCCCAGAAAAGAGACCTCAGTTTTACCCCTACAATTACAGTCAAAGTAATTACAGTGATCACACACACACATGGGGAGGGAGGGTAGGTGTTGGGTGGAACAAAGCTCAGTGGGGTTTTTTTTCTTCTTTTTTTTTGGTTTGTCAATGTTAGGTGAAGACAGAGCTACATTGCTTTCTACATGCGTGTGTGTAAGTTTAGTTAAATCACCCAGCCAGTACCATTACATCAGCGCTGGGCAGAAGCGATATGCATTACTCTTGCCTGTTATACCAAAAAAGGTAATTCTTGAAAAAAACATAATGAATAATAAATTAATTTAAGAAGAAGCCTTTATCCTGCTACATGTTAAAGCTATATGAGCAAGTTTTACTTCATTTATCAGCCTTTATTAACCACTTTATCATGGTTTATCCACGGAACACAAAGTGAGAGGTAGGAATACACCTTGAATGGGATCCTATCATTCATATACTTATTACCACTTATGAGGAAACCAAATATAAACTTACGAAAGAGACAAATACCTCTGATCTTGAGTGACCTTAAAAGGTCAAACCCCAGCTGTCTTGTAAAACCCTTCAGTGAGAGAGTTCTCCCTAATTTGTTCGCATCTGCATACTATAGAACATATCGTAAAATGAGCACTGGATAACTAAACCCAGTACCTATACAGGGCCTATGGGCTACATTATCCAGTTGGAGGTACCTTGCACTCTGTAATGGCATTTCTAGTCATTAACAATGAAATAACGTCATAGAACTTACTACAGGTTAACCTTGATGGTGGGCACAACTGCATACATTAAAGCTTCAATTCTGTGTCGCTTGTGTTTTATATAATTGATCAAGTAAATCCCTTTTAAAGGACCTTTATGGGACACAAGTCATTTTTCTTGGGCTTCTTTACAAGCCATTTGGAGCAGCAGCTAACTCACTATATATATATATATATATGTGTGTGTGTGTGTGTGTGTGTGTGTGTGTGTGTGTATACAT
>JAOUQZ010000001.1:17646819-17664982 GCA_028564935.1 Neosilurus hyrtlii
ATATATATGCATGTATACACACACACACACTCTTATATATATATAAGATGATTTATTTACCAATAAGTCATTTGTAATACACTAAGAAGTGAAGCATTAGCAAACCAAAAGCTTGCTAATTTATCCGTGCAGATAACAATGATCTTTTAGCTACATACCAGATGGTAAAAATATCTAATTACGGAGGGTAAAGCAATAATATGCAGTCCATTTCAACTTGAGTCCAAGTTATTTTAGTGTTTATAAATATAATAAATATTTTGGTGTATATATACACTACATCTTGTGAGGTAAAGTTGCACTGATTGCATAATACAGTAAAAGATTCTCATATAAAATGATTTTTATTCACAAAATTTTTATTTAGTTATTAAGTGAATGCTTGTTGGCTTTCTAGCATTTTGATGATGCTGTAAAAATCTGTGGTAATCCCTGATTGGCTACTGGAAAGAACCGTGATCAGTGATTGGTCTTTGGGAAAAATGGGGGTCTGTGATTAGGCTTTTTGAACAGTGATGATCCATAAAAGGGCATTAAAACACTACTTGGCTTTTGAGCTGAATTGTGATCACTGATTGATTGTTAAGTTCAATATCGATCTCTGATTGATTATTGAGTTAAATAGTGATCATTCGTTGTTGGGAAATATTGTGATTACGGAGTGGTCATTAAGAACAATAATAATCATTGATCGGTTGTCGGGAACACTGGTGATTGCTGGTGATGTTGAGCCGAATAGTGATCACTGGTTGTTGGAAACAATAGGAATCACTGATTGTTTTTTTTGGAAAAGTGATCAGCCATTTTGAATAGTGGTCAATCATTAACAAAGTCGCTACTTTTGTTGCTAGAGTTTTAACTATTAAGTAATTAATAGGCATACACTGCAAAAATACCAGATTTAATAATATGATTAAATACATGATTCGAACACCACATTCTTCTCATCAAGCTTTCACAGCCACAGCAGTGGGGTAGATTTCGCACTGGCAAGCGCGGACAGGCCCAAGGCTGAACCCTAAAACAGAAGCCTGAACATTAGTAGAAATAATGACCATCGTAACGCACAACCCCGGAAAGAGTCCATGAATTGGTGACATACGAGTGTCGGCAGTGAATCAGTGATCAAATCGTCTGTTGAAATGCTCATGTACAGTATGTTTGGAATAACATCCAAGAGAGGATTTTAACCCTGTCCAGGTCTGCATGTGAAGGCAATTTAATTATTCATTTCGAGCATATCGGCTTGTAATAGAAATTCCTCTGTGCGTGCTGAAGGACATCTGTGAGAGATTCTCTTCGCTCACGTCACCAAGTCACCAAGATGAATCCCGCCAGCCCCTCCCTTGACTGGAGAAGAATCAGTTTGGCGAACATTTGCAGTCTCTTCTCATCATGGCTTTCTAAACCCAGTGTCCTCTTACTCTGTTTTTAAGGAAAAATAAGAAGACACCTGTCCCCCATCCTATTTAGTAGTATATATCTCTTGGAACAGTGGCAGTGCAGGTGAAATGCACCATTGTGGGGGTTACACTTGCTATATTAGAACAAGTGGCCTTGAGTGGCTGAGCATATTATGTGAACTGTGCTTTGCAGCTAAACAATTAGTACAAAATCTGCTAAATGTTAGCTGTGTAGTATTTATTGAAGAGGGTTGTCAGATTTCTTTATAGGTACCTTCAATTTTGTGAAATAATATATTTGATATTTGCATTAGTGTAGTGATTAGTAAAGCATTTTATACTGGAACAGACAGGAAGTCCTGGAGATTTCAGATTTGTATCTATCTTATTGCTGAAAATGAGTTAGATTCTGTAATTAGTTTACACAACCCACAGCATCAACATAAAATTGTACCATCTACCACTCAACCTTATGTAAGAATTGTTTTCTATATTTTACCCAATCCTACTTCTGCACTGGCTTTGTTTCCTATATCTGCTCACTACATAGGGTTTAACAATGTTCTTGAGGCAGTGATTGGTAATTTGGTGTCCATTTGTGCTGCCTGAGCAATAACGACTTCTAGAAATCTCTTACATAGATGTCACGCACTCAATTGCTGAACCGTTTAATGCTAATAGGGCTACAGGGAGACTGGTGCCTATCTCAGCTAACACTGGGCGAAGACAGGGTACACTTTGAACAGCTTGCCAGACAACACAACACACACAACAATTCTCACTCACACCTAGGGTCAATTTGGAACAGCCAGTTAGCCTAATGTGCATGTCTTTGGACTGTCGGAGAACACCAGAGTATCCGGAGGAAACCCATGCAATCATGGGGAGAACCCCACATGGAAACGCCCCAGGACCTTCTCGCTGTGAGGTGGCTGTGCTAACCACTAAGCCACCGTGCCACATACAGATGGTAATTAGGTTAAAGGTTAAAGGTCAGGTTCCACATGGAGATTTTCAAATCTCCATATTATCTGGGTATTATTATGAAAATTCAAGGTTCTGAACAATGAATTTATTCTGAGACATCAGGCGATTTAGTGATGTATTATTTAACTAGTTCATGTTATACACAAATCCCACAAACGTAAGTCTGTTGACCTACATGCCACAGTTAGGCTCTTAGCCTCCTTCACAGCAGGTGAAATCCTTTATCACTGAAAACTCATTTCATTTCTGTTGTTCCGTTCTTCTTCAGTGCTTCAAAACAAAAAGACAGCATAGAAGCTTCTACAATTAGAGACACTGAAAGACATCCAGCCTGTTCTCTCTCTGGACAGAACTGTCTGGGTATACTCGCCGGGCACTGTGTCTTAGTCTTGACATCCAATCGTCCCCATCAAAACGTCTGTTTAATTGGTCCGTGAGACTTTGTTGAGAGGAAAAAGAAATAGATGGTAGAAATGAGGGCTATACCCTAATGACAACGTGTCTCGGCGTCCAGACATGACTGGTCAAGTGACAGAATATTAACACCCCGTAGCAGCGAATTCAGACAAGCCGGCCTCGTTAGCGATGCCGCTCGTGAGAGGCACGCTCGTCTTTTCATTTCAGATTCTATCGTTTGTGCCCTGCTTTTCTTCTTCAATCCCTTCAGGATTTCACAGACATTTTTTGTGCTTGTTGTGGTCCAAGAACACAGATATTTTTGCAGCAGATTTTCAATAAAACTGAACTGATAAAGTAAAAGCTAACAGCTGCTAGTGACTGGAAGGGTTTGAGTTCAAATCCAATAAGCACTTAAAGGAAGAGTGCTGAACTAAATCTGTTAACCTGAATTATTTGAGGGGCTGGTGCCAATTTGCTGATTGGCGCAGGTTTACTTTCATTCCTATCAGAACTTAGGTCGTTTTGTGAAGCGGTAACGTTACGTCATTTAGTTCAGTTTACGTGTACAGTGCTGAATATAAATAGTGGCGCAGTGGTGAGCACATCTGCCTCACAGCAAGAAGGTCCTGGGTTTGGGGCCCAGGCTTTGGTGTCTGTGTGTGAAGTTTGCATGTTCTCCTTGTGCTTGCATGGGTTTCCTCTGGGTACCCCAGTTTCCTCCAGCAGACAAAAAAAGGCTAAGTGGCTTTGCTAAATTGCTCCTAGGTGTGAGTGTAAATGGTAGTGTGTGTTGCCCTGTAATGGTCTGGTGAGCTGTACAGGGTGTTCCCTACCTTTGCCCAGTGTTGGTTGAGATGATTAAGCACTGCGGCAAATGAATGAGAGTGATGAGTGAGTGAGTGTTGTCATTTAATAAGTCATATTCGTACCAGAGTTAGCCTCAGGACAATTACTGGCGCAGTTACAAAAGAACCAATTTTAACGATGTAAACTCACAGGTTTCTACGAGATAACAAGTACAACTAATCGAGATTACATTCTGGCACTGGAGGATTATAGTGCATTCATCTAACCAGAGCAAACCTGAATCTAAAAATTAAACAGTAAAAATGGTTTGAAATGTCGTGCATAGACACCATGGCTGTAAAATATGTGATGTCTGGCAGAGTGTCTCTCTATTCATGCCCTTTTCTTCCAATCCCCAACCCAGACGGCACACCAGAGCCAACAGCTTATGCAATTTTCTCCCTAAGCTTCCGGCTTGGCGATTATACCTTAAATTATGACCTCATTTCAGGCTCCTACATAGACTGGATTAAATATTTGAAGGTTTAAGTGAGTAGAATTGGACTACACAGGTAAAATAGATTGAAAGGGAAGGGGTTTATTATGTTGTTTATTTTCTCTCTCACACACACATTAGGTTCTCTTAACCAACCTCAAGATCAGCCTCATTCTCCTCTCATTTTACTAACTATTTCTTTTGCAAATGAGATATTTGACTGCTCCAACAGCTGCTCAGAAATGTCGGAGCTCCTGGACAAATCTTGGAACAACCAGCCACATAAACAGATACGTTTGCCCAGGCATGCGTTTTAATTTTATTTTATTTATTTTTAAAGGCATATCTGTTATGCATATGACAGCAGATGATTGACAGGTGGACTTTCAAATGATGAATATAATTTCCAGTTTAACAACGTAACCTGCAGCTTGTTTGCTAATTCAAAAGATGTTTTCACAGAGTCGCGTTTTTGATCAGCTGCTCCCTCTAGCCATCCCTACAACCAACTCCCTACCTCTAGATCTGTTTATTAAATAGAGTACAATAATAAATCAAATATTAACATGTTACTTTTTTTGCTTACATCTTTTAGTAGATATAAAACAATAAAGTATATACATGTTTAGTAATATTTGTCTTCCTTTTAGTGTTTTCTTGCTAAAATTTTAATTATAATTAGAAATTTTAATCTAATTTCTACTGTGATTTTCACCTCTTCATTGAAAATAACATTTCACTGTTAAATACTTTTTTTCATTCAAAATTAAATTCCACTTTTATATGTTTGTGTTTATATATTAAACCATATTTTATTCATAATAGAACACTGACAACATATTTTGGAAATCATATATTGGAATAATTTATATAATTTATATTTAAAGATATTAAAGATTTATTTTAAGGATTTGATTAATTTATTCTTCATAACAAGACAAACACACACACACACACACCTATTTGTAATATTTGTAATGATTTGTTTGTAGATTTTACTGTATATGATAATGTTTATTTGATTTTTTTTCTTTAATTCAGTAGTTAGTATTTTTTTTTTTAAATATTGCATTACAAAATAATGATGTATGTAGATTTTCTTACCATTTCAGTGCAAAATAATACGTTTTTAAAGATATTAAACAAAATGTTAAAATTTCTGTTAAATGTCAAGCACTAAATGTATTTCTACATTCATCGTTTACTACAATGTTTATTATTTTGTAAATATTAAATAAAATAATAGCTGTTTACATAATTGCTTTTTTATTTTAGTGATAAACAGTTAGCCAGTTTTTTGTTCCTATGTTCAAATATTTTGTTTTATAAATATAAAAATTATAGATATAAAACAGATTTTTTTAGCATTAAATTATTTCACTTCATCCATTCTATCATGGTGCTATTTACATTTACGGAATTTGGGAGACACCCTAATCCAGAGTGACTTACATTCATCATTTTTTTCCCCAACACAACTGAGGGTTAACAGTAGCAGGTTGTTGGTACTGGGGCTTGAACCACCAACCTTTGGATCAGTAATCCAGAGCTTTAACCACTGTGCCAACACTGCCTAATACTGTTTAGTAGCTTGTTGGGAAACCGGTGTATTGTGTGTGGTCGAAATGTCATTCTGTAAAAATGATATCATGGTAATAATATAATGATAACATTACTGTGATTATATTTTTCATTTCGCTGCTACAAAGAGCGTAAAGTATTATTTTTATTAAGGTTTCACTTCTCGAAACCCATTTTAGGTAAAAATAAGGAATATAAACCATCACTGATGATGATCTGATGATTTTTTTTTCTTTCTGTTACAGAATCATAAAGGAAAAGAGAAAAAAAAGACAGAGTTCGCCACCTTGAACAGCTCCATTATCTCTAGAGCTTCTTTCATGCGACTCCCTGCGCCGGACTCCGTAGCCAGAATGAACTGTGAGCAGGACTTCGGAGAAGGGGGCATGAATGTCACTCTCACCCTCAGGTTGCTCATGCATGGCAAGGTAAAACACACATATACACACAAATGCATACACACACCCCCACATGCAGGATGACATATGCCCCCCACAGCTCATCCTGAAATAGCAAACCTCCAGCAATAGAAGAATTGTGCAGCTTTGTGCAGACGATCTGATGATACTCAAAATAATCTCTGTGCTATGACGCCTTTGGGATACTCGCCCCATGATGCTTAGCTCTAATGGGTTTTAAATGATTTCTTAACAGGGGCCAGCATTAAGGATATGCAAATGAGATCATAATAACCGTAGCAATCCCCACCCCCACCCCCTCATTTTTCCTGCTAGGTTTCATTCATACTTATATTAGCATTTTTTTAGGGGGTGAAGTGTTCATTTAACACTGCGCGGGCTCAAGGAAGCTCATTATTGGCCTACTTGCACAATGAAGTCATTCGAACCAGCACAGCACAGCATTGTCCCCGTTGGCTTTTACACGCCAGGCATTTTAATTTCATTGCCCATTTGCATGAAATTAATGAGGAACAAGTCATCAACTGTGATGAGGTGTCAGTATGTAACAGAACATTGTTTAAACATGTGTGTGCTGAACTGGGAAAGCATTTCACCTGTTGACATTTTGATATTCACTGTAATCTAAACAAGGAGAATAACGTAATTTGGGTCTGGTTAATGCTCCAGCTATTTATATTTGGTTTCAGAGGCCAACCTGTAGTGGGTGTGGCCTAAACAAGAATACCTTATTATTTTATTTATTTATTATTATTTCGAAATTACACATAAAGTAAGGGTGCCCCAGAAGATCGATACAAGAATATACTGCATTATTTTGTTTTTTTTATATTTAAGACATGCCAAATATCATTCATCTGTCCAGCCATTCATCCATCCATCTATTTGCTGAACCGCTTAATCCTATTGGGGCCGCGGGGGGGCTGGAGCCTATCTCAGCCGGCTCTGGGTGAAGCCGGAGTACAATCTGAGCTGCTCAGCAGTTCATCTCAAGGACAACACACAACCATTCACATTCACCCCTATGAGCAATTTGGTAAAACCAGTTACCTTAATGTGCATGTGTTTGTACTATGGGAGGAAACCTGGAGAAAACCCACACAAGAACAGCAAGAACATACAAACTCACACAGAATCACTCATGCTGGGGACTCAGTGTTGACGAACAGGTATACAATAGTGGATAGTAGGGGAAAAAAATTTGGGGGCAGTGGTGGCCCATGTGGTAGGGTGCTGGATTACTGATCCGATGGTCAGGGGTTCAATCCGCCCTATCACCGAGTTGTCACTGTTGTCCCCCCGGTGCAGCTAACTGGGTTATCAAAGGCCAGACATGTCTTTCACTGTCTGTGGTGGGAGGCATGTAAAACAACCATTGCTGATTTTCGTCAAGAGTAGCTGCATTGCTGTCAGAGTGTTTCTGCCATGCGATGGCCTGGCGGACGGTCCAGGGTATACGCTGCCCTCACCCAGAGTCAGATGAGATGGGCACCAGCCTGAATGAATGAATGATGAATTTACCAATTATATTTATTAGTTACTCATTCATGCTTTCATTCGTCAAACTGCTTAATCCTGTTAGACTCGCAGGATAAGCCTGGAGCCTACCTTAGCCGAAACTGAGTAAAGGCAGGATACACCCTGAACAGCTCGCCAGACCATCAAAGGGCCAACACACACACACAAAAGCATTCACATTCATACTCACACCTAGGAGGAAATTGCCAGCTATCCTAATGAGCATGTCTTTGGACTGTGGGAGGAAACCTGCAAACCCAGAGGAAACCCACACAAGCATGAGGAGAACATACAAACTTCATCAAAAGCGCCTGAGCCTGGGACTCAAACCCGGGACCCTCTTGCTGTGAGGCGGATTCGCTAACCACCACATCACTGTGCCACCCAATATAAATTTAATGCTTTTTATAAATAAATACAACACACATCATTTTTTATTTTAGCTTTTTAAAAGTAGTTTTTTCCTTCATCAATTACACTGGTATGTATCTTGGTGTATCATAAATAAATATTTATTTTTATTTTTAATTCAAATCATAAAGAAGGTCCTGGGTGAGAGCAGCAGGCTCGGGGAATTTCTGTGTGGAGCTCGCATGCTCTTCCTGTGCTTGCATGGGTTTCCTCTGGGTACTCCGGTTTCCTCCCACAGTCCAAAAACATACACGGTAGGCTGATTGGCATTTACAAATTGCACCTAGGTGTGAGTGTGAATGGCCGCATGTGTGCTGGTCCTGCAATGGCCTGGTGAGCCGTTCAGGGTGCACCCCACCTTCACCCAGAGTCGACTGAGATAGGCACCAGTCTCCCCGTGACCCTAATTAGGATTAAGCAGCTTAGAAATGTTGCAGAATTGCTGTATTGTGAGTTTAAGGTTACTCTGTGATTCCCAGCATGAACATGAAGCCTATCACTATCCCTCTATAGACCCTCAGGTGTGGGAGGGGGACCCTCAGACAGAAACGTCAGCACTGTTAGCATGATGTGTGGGCCAGATCACGATTTTACACAATACATAAATAATAGAGACTATAAAGGATTTAAATTAAATATTGGGAAATAAATTGTGGGTTATTAAAAAAAAGACATTGTGCATTTTAACCATTTCTAGTTATTTTTAATGTTGAAGATCTACATTTCTACTAAAGTTTGTGTCATTTCACCAGAAATGCCATTCTTTTTTCACATTCTGCTTTGCGTGGATAAAGAATCTCTCAAAGATTTACTGCTTCAAGGATGAGCTTCTGACCTTCCGATTTCATTGAGCAAACCTCACCGAGAACATGCAGTAGCCTAACATAATTGCTTCCTGCTTTATTCTAATCATGGATCTCGACTCCACCGAATACGGAAGTATCAGTGGAAGCCAGACAGCTGCTCTCGTAATTGAAACATATAATGGAATTTTTTTGACTTTATGCAATCAGTTACTAACAGGTTCTCTAATTTCACGTTAAGTCTCCTTTGCATTCCCTGTGTGTTATAGCATGCAGTCCCATAAGGCTTAAAATTCAAGGAGGCCAATAGAGGATTAGGCAGGTTTGGTAGTCGGGACAAGGCTGAGCTTAAATAAATAAACAAACGGATACTTTGGGAGGGGTGGGTTATGGGGGCGAAGAGCTCAGATCAATACACTGACATTTACCTTATGTGTGTTTTCTTTTTCCGCAGGAGGTCGGGAGCATCATAGGCAAGGTGAGTACCTCAGTCTGTCTCAGTTTCTGTTCCTGGTCATTTGCAGACTATTCAAAAGGAAATTACACATTTTTTATCAATTTGATTTTACTTCTTCAGCCTGTTCATGTATTTTGATTTTGCTTCAAATTTCCTAGATTACCCACAACACATCAATTCCTTAGAGGGTGATCACACTAGAGGTGCAATAGAAAAGCAAATGATGCAGATTGAAAGTTAAAATATAATAAAAATAAAATATGTAATATTTTGAAAGTTGTAAGAAAGGTACGCGACAATTTGCAGCTGATTTGCGAGTAATGTGCGATTGGTTTGCGGATGTTTGGAGAAAAAGAAGCGAATGTCCTGTCGTAAATCAGTCACATTTTGTTCGCTTTTTATTCTCAAACTACTCGCTTTATATTCGCACGTTATTATTGTGAGCAAAGTGCAAATGAAATACGAATGAGACATAATACTTGGAATATAGCAGATGCTAGCAAGTCTCAAACTTTTCTTAAACACGAATTCACATTCGCATCAGTCGCTTTTCTATCACACCTCTAGTGTGATCACCCTCTTACTCTTCTCTCATGATAGGAAGCAACATGCGACATTGGAGTTCTCAGTTCAGGGCAAATTATCTACTTTATGATGCAGTAAAGCATCAAATCCAAAGGATGAGCACAGATTATTCCGTACACCAATCATCAATTCATCAATCAAAGCAATCCATTGACCAAAAGATGACAAATTCATTTCCATGCTGCAAGTTGCTACCATTTACAATTTGCTGTACAAAAATGAAAGAAAAACACATAAGCAAGGTTTCAAGGTAGCTATTTCATCCTGCACAACCTCTCTGTAAATGCATGTGGCAACATTATGAAGAAACTTTTCTTGGAAAGACATGTTGCCCCCAGTGAGTATCTTTACTTAACACAAATAACTCGCTTCCCTAATCAGTCAGTGAAGCCAGTATGTTACAATGTAATCAAAGTTTAATACAATTGAAACAAGTTGTATAGTAGACTATAATCTATACAAGCTGGTCAACTATACCAGCCATGATACACTCAGAGGTGACAAGCAAAACAAGCTACAAAAGTGGTGGCTCAGTGGTTAAGCCTCTGGGTTACTGATCTGAAGGTCAGGGGTCCAATCCCCAGTTCCACCAAGCTGCCACTGTTGGGTTGCTCAGGATAAGAGTGATTGGTACATTCATTGTACACTCATTGGTACATTGTTCTGAAGCATCAACTTCCAAAGCACCATCGTATTACTTGTTCTCACTAACAGATCAAATTTGAAAATAAACACTATCAAGCAAATTCGCATATCAAGCAAAAAACCTGCATGAATGAGACTTCAGAAATATTTCAGTACAAACATTCAAAATTAGTGTTTAACAGCTTTTTGCATTATCCCTTTGCCAGTGGACACCAATACTATGCTACTTGGCAAAAAAAAAAGGATTGAAAAAAGGCAAAAATGTTTTGAAAATATTATAGATTTATTCAATATTCATACCTTATAGGATGACGGAGACCTGACCAGTTTATTGCAACACCAACAGACAACCAAACATTTACATTAATAGGTGTTATAAAGGCTGTTGACCTAATTTGAATGTCTTTGGACCATCAGAGGAGAATAAAGTTCCCAGATGAAACCCACCCACGCATAGGTAGAACATGCTAATGTAAATAGACCAGCCATGAGGCTCGAACCCAGGATCTTCTTGCTATGAGGCAAGAGTGCTAACCACTGCACCACTTTTAACATTTACACCTGGGGCAGTTTGAACCAGCTGGTTAGACTAACGCGTATGTCTTTGGACTGTGGGAGGAAACAGGAGTACCTTGAGGAAACCCACCTAAGCATGGAGACAATATGCAAACTCTACTCAGAAAACACCCCACACCAGCCATAGTGCTTGAACCTAGAACCTTCTTGCTGTGAGCCACAGTCAAGCACTTCAGCATGCTGTCAAACTCATCACTCTCCCCCTCAGTGACCAAACCGCTTAATCCTACTAGGGTCATGGGGAGGCTGGAGCTCAGCTGACATTGGGTGAAGGTGGGGTACACCCTGTACAGCTTTCTAGACCATTGCAGAGCAATACACACACAACCATTCACACTCACTCCTAGGGGCAATCTGAAACAGAAAATTTGCCTAATGTGCATGTCTTTGGTCTGTGGGAGGAAACCATGAGCACCTGGAGGAAACCCACGCAAGCACAGAGAGAACATGTAAACTCCACACCACCATGCTGTCAGACTGACTTCATGTTTACAAAGGAAAGATGTCAATGTGAGGAAATAAAGTGCAGCCTGGAAGCAATTTTTATGTGTTTTTTGGTAGAATTTTCCTTTAAGTGCTAGTGCTGCTTTATGTTAAAACAGTCTGTTATTAGAATTGCTTATGTTAACTGGAGACCTCACAGGTAATAAGAATGCCAAGTAAACCATAATCACAATAACGGTCTATTAAGTTTTTTTTCATGCGTCGTATAAAGTCGTGATGGGAATTGTCTACATTTCGAAACCTTGTTTTGCTTAATATCGCTTACTGACACTGTTTATCCCTGAAGGCAGCACGAATGGAGATTTCATAAGAGCAAAGATCATCATCATTAACGTGCAGTGTGTAACTTTGTGTGTGTGTGTGTGTGTGTGTGTGTGTGTGTGTGTGTGTGTGTGTGTGTGTGTGTGCTGTTCTGAGACTTGAGCTTCTCCAGCATCCTTCCCCAACACGTACAACATGCTGTATCTCCTAGAATCACACTCAATGTAATCTTTTTCAGCAGTTTTTGTCTCCTCACATTGGCCATACACAGAAGCTGTTAGCATTTTCTGGGAAATCCCACATGTCATAGAAACTCTTACTTGAAGACTAGTTTGCTAACAAGCCCCTGAGTTTTGCTAGCTTTTTTTTTTGCCTTCCAAGCTACACGCATTCACAAATACATCACTATCCCCCCTGAGAAGAAGAAGCAGATGCTAGCACACAGTCGAATGGAGCATGATGGAGTTTTCACTACGACAGGCAGATCACTGTTCAGCCAAGAGAACTTTTCTTAGCAGCATGTCCGCTAGTGAACAAGATCGTTTTTTTTTTTTTTTTTGGACACAAAGACATTTTTCTTTGTTAAAAGTGCACACGACTCAAAACTATCACTGCAATATTAGCAGGGTGAAATTAGGTTATACTATAAAATGGAATGATGAAGTTAAATGTACTAGCTAACTAAATTTATCACTAGGCCAATAAAAGATCCAACATGCGCCTATTTTCCCATGTTCTTTTTTATTTGTGATAGCTAACCTAATGCATTAATATATGGTGAACTAGTCAGCTAGTTAAAAGCATTAATAGCAGAGCCCCATAGGCGTGGGACATGACTTTTGATGGTTGTCTTATGTCTGTACAACCGTTCATCGTACAACGGACTTGATGCTGATTGGCGCCACAGTAAATACGGAGGCTTTTCACAACAACGTTCCCTATGTATGGTTAGTGCAGTTTTGGGTCTTAGACTGCAGAAGTGCATGCTGGGTGTAGGGACATTTGAAAACTGATGGTGTTCTGACTGGTTCTCTGTGTGATGTAACCAGTTCTTTGTGCTCGTAATCACCCCCACCCCCAACATGCAAACAGACAATCTTTGTGGCAACACGGAACAGTAACCTGTTAGAGAGACAATTAAACTAATAAGACAGGTGATACAAATGAACACGGAAATCAGCCGGTGAAATGCAGTGAACAGAAAAATCAGTGTTAACCTTTCCTTCTTCTGCTCTAGACCAAATTTGGGACATGCAGAGAAGGCTCATTTGTTTATTTCCTCCTTAAAGGAGCCACGCTATTCTTATAACACCAGTCTCAGACACCTATCATTAGAGATATCTATCAGGAGCACTGCTTCCTGGCAGTGCCTCAATTTTTATATTGTAGAATAAGGGAAACAAACAAGTGTGAATACGTAGCATGTGACCTTGTAGCATGTGGGGATTGTGTTTGCAAAAGAGTTGTACTGTATAACAGGATGTCATCAATTATTTCCATGACATCTGTAACATTTACTTGCTGTATAATGATTTAATTATATTAAAAAAAAATCGGAATGTCCTTAATGTATTCAAGCCATTAGCATGAATGCTAGTTCACCACATGCTGTTGTATTTGCTAATTACATGCTCACAAACTGTTACTTTCAAGCCTGTTATTCATTTAAAGGCTAAATGCAAAAACTGTCATAAATGAAACCTTGTTTTAAAAAAATATTTGTATTTTTTTTAAACAAAAGACATTCTTAACCAAGATGTGATAGCACACTGTTTTGAATATCGTGTTTTCAGACTTAGCGATGGAAAAACTGATAAAATATATTGATATAGCATAAATAAGAGCTAAATGACACAGCAATCATGGCATCTCCAATTTCCATTTAGCTCATCAGGCTCATCAGCATAAAATCATTTGCAAGTGAAGCTTGGCAGGAAGAATTAGCAAAGCATAAGTGGTGCATTTAAAATAATACGTCACATTCTGTTTTGTTTACGAAATTTCTATGAACCCCAACCCTTCCACTGAGATCAGTTATAATAGAAACATTGTTTTCATATACCTGAAAAAGACAATGAGAAAAGCAAAAAGGTTATTAAAACACGTGTGTGGATTGACTCCTACTTTCAAGCACTCGAGCAAAGAGGCCTGGGTTCGATTCCCAGCTCGGGCGTTTCTGTGTGGAGTCTGCATGTTCTCCACATGCTTGTGTTGGTTACCTCCAGGTACTCCGGTTTCCTCCCACAGTCCAAAAACATGCACAGTAGGCTGTGCAAATGCTTGTGTGAGTGTTGGCCCTGCGACGGCCTGGCGAGCTGTCCGGGGTGTACCCCGCCCTCGCCCAGAGTTGGCTGAGATGGGCGCCAGCCTCCCCACAACCCTAATTAGGATTAAACGGCTTAGAAAATGAATGAGGATAGAGGTATTGTGTAATATGAAGCATGCATAACTGTTGTAAATTGCTCAAACAATTGTTGACACTCCATCACTAATTTGCTGAACCGCTTCATCCTACTAGTAGACTGGAGCCTGTCTCAGCCAGCACAGAGTGAAGGCGGGGTACGAACAACTTGCCAAGGCAACACACACACAACAATTCACACTCATTTACACCTAGGGTCAATTTAGAACAGCCTCATGTGCATGTCTTTCGACTGTGGGAGGAAACCGGAGTACCTGGAGGAAGCCCACACAAGCACAGGGAGAACATGCAAACTCCACACAAACACCTGAGGCTGGTAACTGAATCCAGGACTTTCTTGCTGTCAGACTACCATCATGCCACTACTGTTGACACTACTTTACAAAATAAAGTAGATTATTGGAGGGTTGGGGGAAGGTGGTTATGCAAATGTAGTTATGTATAGATTATTGTAGAAGCCGATATATGTGAATGTAAGTGGGAAAAAAGACTAGGAAGACAAGCGGCACAGCTTTAAGCTGACTTTATTTTTCCCACTTGCACTTTTCAGCATGCACCACCCAGTGAAAAAACCCAAAATACACTGGTAAAGAAATTCACTGCTCAGTATTTCACTTCACTCAAATTAATCAGCACTTTTCAAGTGGATAAGTGGGTGTGTCACATGCACCCGCTGTCAGCTCGAATAGTTTGAGTACTGAAAGAGTGTGTGCTGCTGTGTCAAAGAGGAGTCTACGATACAGAGAGAATGTAGGCTGTGTACGTGTCACCTTCACCACCTCCGTGTTTAAAACTCACATGGTACAGTCCATGAACACGGGGTGTGGGTTGAGCGCTGGCCACAGAGGTTTATACACAACACCACCAACACTAATAAATCCATAAAATCTTAATGTAGCATTCTGAAACACCACAGGCTCCTGGATAGAACCCAAAGAAATAAGTTTTATAAGGTTTGGCTCTAGATATATTTCCTGGAAATGGGTGGGTGTGGAAGAAAGAAAAGAAGAAAAGCATAAGGTCTCACAGCCTAACGCCTGGGATGCCTAATTCTCTCTCGCTCTCTATCTGGTTGTTAGGGTAATGTTGGCACACACTCCTTGTTCTCTTTTATTTCTGTAAACCAAGGAGCACATATAGAAATCAGAGACCCTGCAGTATAACTAGCCACGCCTCTTTTGCTGACCACATTCTAAGTGAACTACATGTAGTGTCTTCTTTGAACTGACCAATCCTGTATTACTTGTATAAAAGCCTGAAGAATCATAAAAAAGGGAGAACATTGTCCATGACGAGCCCGGGTACTGTTTTCTCCTCAGGCCTCATTAGGTAAGGTAATGTCTGAGTGGGGTGGAGGTATCTAAAACTGAGCACGTGGGAATTTCTTTGTTTAAATTTTCAATGCAGTTGTGCTCTTGTGCTGATATTCAGTACACACAAAACCCAAGGGTAAAACCTATCACTGGTTCATGATATTATCCTCATTTCATAAATGGACAATCCAATCACACCCAGGTCAGAATCATGTATTACCTGCTGGACCAACCCGACTCTTTTCCATCTGGAGCACGGCCACACCCCCTCATTCCCCCACTACAGTGATATATTCCATATACAAAACATAACTATAATCCATACAAACACTAACAAACAAAAAAACATTTTACCTTTACACAATATCTCAAAATGCAGATTCCTGAAACCTTCTTAACTAATACTATAGACTAAGCCTAACACTGGAGACTCCTTCCTGCTAATGTTACATTTAATCCTGCAGAAGGCTTCACCATATCAACAATGATTTGATTTTCTGTGTTTATTAACAACAATACCTTCACAATCAGTTTCTTATTGGTCTTAGAAAGAGTGATTGAGTGAGTGAGTGAATTTTTTTACTTTTTACTTTATTTTCTTTATGTCCAGCTCGCATTTGTTCAGTTATATTCAGGATGAGAACAATTTTGATTCCAACACTTCTTAAGGCAGAAACACGCTGAGGGCAATCCAATGGCCTACTTTTTCAAATGACAGCAATGGTCCTTCTAGACACCTCTCACCACAAAGGCAGGCAGTGAGAGACCTGGCTGGCCTTTGAGAACCCAGTTAGCTGCACTGGGTGGACAGCAGTGGCAGCTTGGTGATAGTTATGCTTGAACCCCCTACCTTCGGATCAGTAAGCCAGTACCTTAACCACTGCCCCTATTAGTCTTAGTTCACATGCAGTACAAGCAATGCAAGGTGGTTAGCGAATAAATATTTTTCAATGTAATGGAATGTTTTAGAATGCACAAGTCAAAGTCCTGACCCTAATCCAATAGAAATGCTGTGTGAGCAGTTGCCGTAATTACTGCACAAGGGGGTCTGAAAGCAAAGGTTCACATACTTTTGCCAGTCAGATATACAATATTGAATTATTTTCCTCAATAAATAAATAACAGTGTAATATTTTGTGTTGTTTAGTTGGGTTCTTTTTATCGACTTTTAGGACTTGGGAGAATTCATTCATTTATTTTTAAGCCGTTTAATCCTAATTAGGGTTGCGGGGAGGCTGGCGTCCATCTCAGCCGATTCTGGGAGAGGGCGGGGTACACCATGAACAGCTTGCCAGGCCATTACAGGGCCAACACACACACACACACACACACACAACCATTTACACTTACTCTTATACCTAGGGGAAATTTGGAACCTCAAATTAGTCTACTGTGCATGTTTTAGGTCTGTGGGAGGAAACCAGAGTACGCGGAGGAAACCCAGGCAAGCACAGGGAGAACTTGCAGACTTAAAGTCTGATGTTATAAAAGTATACTAAAGCAGAAATACAGAAAATTATACAGGGTTCACAAACTTTTAAACATCACTGTAGGCTTTCATTCAGCTTCACGATTCCATGATGGGTGGCACAGTGGATAGCATGTCTGCCTTACAGCAAGAAGGTCCTGGTTCGAGTCCCCGGCTCAGTGAGGGTGTTTCTGTGTAAAGTTTGCATGTTCTTCCTTGCGTGGGTTTCCTCCGGTACTCCGGTTTCCTCCTGAATATGCAAATTAGGCTAATATCTAAATTAGGCTAACAGGATGTTCCAAATTGCTCTGAGATGTGGGTGTGAATGGTTGGGGGTGCTGTTCCTCTGATTGGACTGGTGAGCTGTTCAGTGTACCCCGCCGTCACCCAGAGTCGACTAAGAGTGATGCTAAGAGGAATAACCGGTTGGCGAAATGTTGAAATGAATGTTCCTCTAGTCTCTGTTTGGGTCTGTTTAATGAATATGTAAATAGTTTGTACATTGTTTTGATCATTAGTGAAGTATAAATGTTTTTATGTAACTTAATGATCTGTTCTTTGTTTATGACAGAAAGGAGAAACGGTGAAGAGGATACGAGAGGAGGTAGGACATTAAAATGTACCAGAATTTACAAGAACTGTGTGTGTGTGCGTGTGTGTGTGTTTGTGTGTGCGCGCGTGCTTTATATAAACCATAGAAGGAGCAGATCATGTTTGAAGCTGGTCCGGCAAACAACCAAATTAAATGTTCAGTGTGCTGCTTCGGACAGTGACAGAAAAAAGACAGAGAAAAGACAGACGCAGAACAAAAAGCGTGTTTCACATCGACACTAACAAGGCAACACAGAAGAAACAGAGAGAGTGCATGAATATGTAAATGAAGCCCATCATCTCAAAGACTACTGTCTCACACACACACACACACACACACACACACACACACACACACACACACACACACACTACGTTTCTGAACTCCTGTTAAATTGGGGAGTTTCAAGGCCACTCTCAAAACACAAGGAGGTTTACAAAGGAGAAAAGCTCAGGTGTGTGTGTGTGTGTGTGTGTGTGTGTGTGTGTGTGTGTGTGTGTGTGTGTGTTTTCATTCAGTGATCTGGTATATGAAAAA
>JAOUQZ010000001.1:17667300-17689833 GCA_028564935.1 Neosilurus hyrtlii
TGTGTGTGTGTGTGTGTGTGTGTGTGTGTGTGTTTTCATTCAGTGATCTGGTATATGAAAAATACCTTTTTATTTTGCCTATAAAGTCATTGATGCTTCACACTCGTTTGCTCTCACTCACTCAAAGACACACGCATACACACACACACACACACACACACACACACACACACACACACACGTACGCGCAGAGAGCATAACAACATGTTTGACAGACATGAGGTCGCTGCCACTGTGAAATGAAGACTAATGATTTTGGCCTCTTAATACATAAGACATAAAGCAGACACCGCTCTCTCTCTCTCTCTCTCTCTCTCTCTCTCAATCTCTCTCTCCCTCTCTCATTACCGACCGAGTGTCAGTTTTTCAATGCACAGTTATGTCCAGAGCTCCTTTTGAGTGTCTTCTACAGAAAGAAAAATTGTCATGTAAAATCAACACTTTTCTCATCATCTTGAATATTTTGTGACAAGAAGGTTGGACAAAGCACATTCAGATTCAAAGCAAATTCATTAACTAGTCTACAGGGGCAAGTCAAAGCTCCACTGTGTTGCCCAGACTCTTCTCACGCTTGCCTGGAAGTCCAATTAACCAGGATAAACAGTGTCAGATATCGTAATTCAGCTGAAAAGTATAACGGAGTAACTATAGGCATTTATATAGAGTCATAAAATAAAATCCTTATTCTTGAATAAAAAGCTCACCTATTGAAAGATAGTATATGTTTCCTTGACAAAAAGATTTTAAGACTTTTTCCTAGCAATGTAGCGTCGGCAGTTTTATTGATTTTAATAGCATTCAAGTTATTGAACAACAGCCTGACCATGGTGCATGGTGTAGCAGAACATGACAGGTCAGGATCTGCAAAAAGGGTAGTGTGTGCCATCGTGTTTGGAGGAATGCAGTACATGATCCCACATGAACACTGATAAATAATTAATGATTAATAATTTAACAACTTACTATCTATTACTGTGAATTTATATGTGATAAACACCAAGTCCATGTCAATTTATTGTTTAATAAAAACCAGCCCAATCGCCCCAAACTTCCAACTCTGCCACATACACACCCCACCCACTGCTTTTACAGTTCAGGATAATTTCTAAATGCTTAAAAACGATGAGTGTGTACTTCAGATCATGTGGGAGTAGTCATATGGTAAGTATTTGGCTATATTTGACCTAAATTAGCTATTTGGCACTTTACTTTGGGTTAGGATTAGGATTTCAGTGTGATTAGCATTTGTGGTGAGGGAAATGCCTCAGGTGTAAATCGACTCTACCAAAAATGAATAAATGATTTAACTAATTAATGAAGAAATAATTAATTAATTGATTGATTGATTGAGACAGACAGACAGACAGACAGACAGACAGACAGACAGACAGACAGACAGATAGATAGATAGATAGATAGATAGATAGATAGATAGATAGATAGATAGATAGATAGATAGATAGAAAGATAGATAGATAGAAAACCCAGGAACATTTAGAAAGGGGAAAAACATATACCTGGCAACCCTCACCTACATACATACATACATACATACATACATACATACATACATACATACATACACACACACACACATACATTGTTTCAACAAACTTAAGCAATGTAACATTGATTTCCATCCAGTCTCGAATACATTTCTCACCGACGTCTTCAGCACATCCCGAAAACTTTCAATAGGGTTAAGGTCAGGTGCCGATACATATACACATACATACACTCTGAGGTGCCGATACATATGTGAAAATGATTTCTCATGCTCCCTGAACTACTCTTTCATTATTTGAGTCCCCGTTTTATATCCGTGCCATCAGGGAAGAATATGTCTATTGATGTGATAACCTGCTCATTCAGTACATTCAGGTCATCAGCTGACTTCATTTTATTGCCACATTAATGTTGCTGAGCCTCGACCTGACCAACCAGAGCAACAATACCACAGAGATTACATGCTGTGGATCAAGGATAAATGCACTTCATGAAGATATTAGAGTGTGTGACTTTTTTTTTTTGGCCGAGCAGCGTATATATGATATAGTCAGGGTTGAAAAGAGCTTAAATCCCTGAGCTTCTTCCCAGTCGGTTTGACCTGAAGAAGCCTGCGGAACGAGATGTGAACGGTCTTCAAGAAAGTTTAGCAATTACCCTCATTTCAACCTTGGATCTACAATAATAGAGATGGCAGGCTATAAACAATGAAAGCAATAAGACAAAAAGGGGTCAACACCAGGTCAAGCCAGGGCCATCTGGTTCCCTACAAACTACTGGAAGCCTGGAAATAAAACCTAAAAAATTCTGTCACTGTAGAACGTGCATCTTAGATTACAGAAATAAATTTTACAAATGTTAAGCAATAAGCAAGAAATAGCCTTTCGAGGGCTGAGCTGTAAATGCAGTCAAACTGCAGACACAGCATAACCTGAGAACAACAGCCTCATTCACACACTGCTAAAGAGGCTAGTTCTTAAGAGGGGGTACGGAGACGTGCAAAGCCAGCGTCCACAAACAAAAAGGAGTTTTATTAAATCATTTTGAGAAAGAGGCAGTGGAGAATCTCTGGTTATTTTCTGTACATCAGTTACAATTCTAATGGCTAAAACACATCATGTTGGGTGGATGTGGCATAAATTGAGCTAACCCAATGGGCAACAGAGATTAGACTCTGGTTAGGCTGTATACATTTGATCTGCTAGTTTACTCATGTTATTGCAAAAACTGATCCATCCTAAAGATTACTCAATTTCCTAATTGTTGACTCCTTTGTTTTTTTAATTTTTCAAAGAAAATTCATACACCTAAACCTGTTAATGTGGCCCCATTAACCGTATAGCATTAATACCCAACAGTAAATTATGGCAAGAAGCATTTTGGTTACAGGGGTGCTTTTCTCTAGAATGGTCTATCTGAAAATATACGCAACTGCTTGACATTGCCATTTTTTTCAGGAGGACTCAATTTATTAACTCCCTGTTTCTTCGTAAATTACAATACATTTTAATTATACTTGCAGCCTTTTGTATTTTTATAATATGTAAATTATTTTAAAAGCAATCGGTCACCTTCACCCTGCACAAGCACTAAATGCATCAAACCATGCCTTAGTCAACTGCGGCATGCAGTTACCAGAGAGACGTACCAACACAGACTTCTCTAGGTCCCGCATACATCACCCAGTGCACGTGCATGGTGCCTCATGTAACTAAAATTCAGTCTGCCTTTCATATAAAGTTTTTATACATCTTTTACATTTATATTTGGCAGATGCCCTTATTCAGAGTGACTTACATTTATACATTTTATACAACTGCGCAATTGAAGGTTAAGGGCCATGCTCAAGGGCCCAACAGTGTCAACATGGTGGTACTGAGGCTTGATCCCTCCACCTTTGAATCAGTGACCCATAGCCTTAACCACTAAGCCACCACTGCCCATATATGGTAAAGGTCTTTGGCACACATCTATTATTTTTTTTTACTTAAAAAATAGAAAAATAGTATCAATGTGGACGTTTTTAAGGCACTGCAAGTTGTAGAAAAACACTCACTTTTCATTTAAATTATCAACTGATTTTACACTGATTTGCCCAATTTCTTTTAAATATTTTTCAGCATTTCTAAGCCGCTTAATCCTAATTAGGGTTGCAGGGAGGCTGGCACCCATCTCAGCTGACTCTGAACGAAGGCAGGGTACACCATGAACAGTTCGCCAGGCCATTGCAGGGCCAACACACATACAATTCATAAGCACCTTCACACCTAGGGGCAATTACTGTGCATGTCTTTGAACTGTGGGAGGAAACCAGATCACCCAGAGGAAACCTACGTAAACACATGCAAATTCACAAAAATGCCCCGAGTCCAGGAATTGAACCCGGGACCTTCTTGCTGTGAGGCGAATGTGCTAACCACTACACCACTGTAGTGATAAAAAGAAATACCTTTTATCCACAGAGGAGTCAACATTACTGGCATACATTTTATGTAGTAAAGAACTTTTGACACACATAACCCCACTAGATTTTCAATAAAATTGGATCATTGCTGTAAGCTCCTAAACACTTCCTTTACACCACAAACCCATTTCATGTAAAAATAAATAAATAAATAAATAAACCATTTTCATGGGGCGTCCATCGGGAAGTGGACAAAGAAGAGTCTTCGTCACTTTTTCCTAACCTTTTCGTTCTAAATAGGTCTAACTTAATGAAATTAATAAAAATTGTTGAATGAGGCATTCTTTAAATAAGACTTTCCTTTTATGAAGTCTCTGCATTATCGACATCACCGTTGGGCTTTTGATCTCCCCTAGACCTTTTTCTCAAGTTCTCAAGGGCCTTTTTTAATGGTAGTTACCTAATACAAAGTGAGGAGGTCAGACAGCCTCCACAGACTGTGAGTGATGAACTTCTGGTACGAATGTTACGGAAGTTCAAAATCTTTAAATGTTGGTATTGGAGTGGTAAGAAAAGAGCAGAAGAGCTCATTAAGAATAATAACTTGATTTAATTTACTTATCCTTCATGTGTACCGATTGTTCCATGGTCCAGTGTTTAGGGAACCACTGGTGTAAGTTGGAAGCAATTTCTTAAATGTAAAATAACACAGTGGCGGCACAGTGGCGTAGCATTTAGCACGTCCACCTCAAGGTAGGCTATTTGGCTGTTCTAAATTGCTTTTAGATGTGTGAGTGTGAGCGGTTGTGTGTACGTTGGCCCTGCAATAGATTGGCGAGTAGCTCATGGTGTACTATATTTTTGCCCAGAGTCGGAGGAGATAGGCTCCACCTTCCCCGTGCCTCCAGTAGGATTAAGGGGATCAACAAATAAATGACCGGATGAATGAAAACGCAGTAATGTACATTAGCGACAAATCACTTACTCTACAAATACAACTTACAGAAGTACATAACCAGGTGACGTAAATTCTTAGTATACGCTCATCCAACACTACTACTTCCTTCTCAGTTCTGAAAAAGCAGTGGTACAGTGTTTGTGTAGCACAACTGGGTGGCATGAAGCATGAAGTCAGGGCTCTGTGTATGTGTGCATGTGTGTGCCTGAGAGAGAGAGAGAAAGAGAGAGAGAGAGAGAGCAAGAGAGAGAGAGATTGATGAAGTGATCAGTGGTAATGGAGAGACAGTGGGGGGCTTTGCAGGAGGAAGATTCACACAGTCCAGCACAGCAATTTCTTGAATCATCCATACACACAGACACACACTCCTTCCCCCAACACACACACGCACAGGGAAATGAGTCAGGGAGCACACAAGCGGAAAAAACAAACACATGCGCACGCACACACGCACAAACACACACACACACACACACACGTTAATGCATTCATAGTCACTGTCATGATTTAAAAATAGCTTTCTATTTAAAACAAAGCACGAGTACGCACTAGTCTCCTTCTATATGTTGTACATGAAAGCAGAGGGCACTCATACATCCATCATCTCCCTTTTATCACACATTCCTGAGCATATTTATAACTCAGTGCCCTGAAACTGGTCCACATAGGGGCTAAACAATGCACAGGAATGAAAAAGTGCCTCATAGTGATTTGATCGAGAGAAAGAAAGAAACGAGTAGAGTGATACCCACAGTGATGTCTTCCACCTCTCTATACTGCCCTGCTATGTCTAGTCCTGTCACTCACTTCTCGTTCTTTTGATCTGTCTGTCCTAACAGAGCAGCGCACGCATCAACATCTCCGAAGGTTCATGTCCCGAGCGGATCATCACCATCACCGGCCCCACGGAGTGTGTGTTCCGAGCCTTCACTATGATCACGATAAAGCTGGAGGAGGTGAGGGAGAGTGCACACGCACACACACATACACACGTCTCACATGCATATTCATTTGTTTCGTTTTTTTGTCTTTTGGAACTGCCGGTGAGCTTTGCGGCAGACTAGATTAGGCTACTAATTTATAAACATTTTACAAAAGGGAACCAGAAAATATTGCAGCAGCAAACAGAAGCAAATATATTAACTACACAAGCAAGATTGACAAAAAAAACAAAAAACAAAAAAGATCCCATACACATACTCAAGAGATGTCGCTGGGGTTTATAGAAAGAAGTTACACATACATTTTTTACGCTCCCATTGTATTTAGCAAAGCAAAGTTACAGGATTTATGTTTATTCATTCATTTATTTTCTAAGCCACTTAATCTCAATCAGGGTCAAGGGGAGGCTGGGCGGGGTACACCCTGGACAGCTTGCCAGGATATTGCAGGGCTAACACACACACACACACACACACACACACACACACACACAACCTAGGGGTGATTTGAGACAGCCAATTAGCTCACTGTGCTTGTTTTTGGACTGTGGGACTCACAGAAATGCCCCAAACCTGTGAATCAAACCGGGACCTTCTTGCTGTGAGGCGGACGTGCTAACACTGTGCCACGTTTTGGTTTAGGCCATGCCCACTATGGATATTTGGAGGACTACAGAGACCAGACATAAAGTAAATAGACACTCAAAATTTCAGAATGAATATTTGCTGGTCAATTCAAATTGTCGGCTGTTTGTCGCTGGCTGATGCCACCCTCTGACTGACCCACAATTCGACCTCTCTGAAAGTCTACCAATTTAATGACTCATATTTAATGAACACTAGTCAAACTGCTGTATAAAGGTGCACAAAGTTGTGCTTAAGTTATGCAAGCATGCCTCGCACTCATTTTCAGAGAGGTCGAATTGTGGGTCAGTCAGAGGGTGCATCAGCCAGAGACAAATAGCACACAATTTTAATATTCCTCTGTCAGCGGTAAAAAGTTCAGCAGTGAAGGTAAGACCACCACGGATCCATGACCAGGTGGACCCGGTCCATCAGAAAGATGCCTTCGCCCTGAGAAGAGAGCAGTGGAGAAAAATCTCCTTTCCAAGGCCGCAGACATTGCAGAAGACATCCAAACCAGCTCAAAAACGTTACACGTCATCTTCATCAAATGGGCTATTATGGCCGAGCAGCAAGACGCAAGCCTCTTCTTCGACCAGCAGATATTCACTCTGAGATTTTGGGTGTCTATATGTCTGGTCTCTGTAAGACCAGGTGAGATACAGATAGTGCTATAATGTGTAACATATACATGGCAGGGTTATGTAACGCTATACTTGACATTTCAGTCTATTCTAAATGTTCAATAATTGATTCATTGTTATTATATGTGCCTCATGTGCACACCCTTTTAATGCACAGCATTGATTCTAAACCCCTCCCTTTAGTGCTCTGTAAGAAGTGCATTGCTGAGGAAAATGACGGTACCTTCATTTCTTCCCCCTCGCCTTTCCCCATTCTTGCCCGTGAGCACAAACTCCCCCTTTTGATGCTGATTGGTTTGAACATTGTGGCTCACTTAGAGCCTCTTTCTTTGTTTCCCATGTACAGAACTAGGGCTGTACTCTAATTGCTCACTCATTCGCCAAACCCTCCTTTGAGGGTCATGGAGAGGCTGAAGCCTATCTCAGCCAACACTGGGTGAAAGCAGGGTACACCCAGAACAGCTTACCAGACCATCAAAGGACCAACACACACCACCATTCACACTCACACTTAGGGGACAACTGGGAACAGCTAATTAGCCTAACGTGGACTGTAGAATACCAGAGTCCACGGCAGGAACCCACGCAAGCATGCAAATTCCACACAGAAACGCCCAAACCCGAGACTTGAACAAAGGACCTTCTTGCTGTGGGGCAGATGTGCTAACCACTACGCCACCGTGCTGCCCAGGGCTGCATACAAACGGAGAGCGGAGATGAGGAGTCTCTGAATTTAATGATGACTGTACCTTTAAGTACAACCCAACTAATTCTCTCA
Organism: Neosilurus hyrtlii; assembly: GCA_028564935.1. Lineage (NCBI taxonomy): Eukaryota > Metazoa > Chordata > Actinopteri > Siluriformes > Plotosidae > Neosilurus > Neosilurus hyrtlii. The sequence goes on from JAOUQZ010000001.1 coordinate 17,675,156, forward strand.
ACCCATCTGAGACCTTTACCACCTATATCCATACATAGAAACTGAATCCACCTGATATGCTCTAATGACATCTCCGCCTCAATCATGCCGTTGTTAAGACCTTTGCCTTGCTGCCTTGTGTCTCACACATCCCATTATTTCCTTTATACACGGGGCAGGGTGCAGCTCATTAACCAGCTGCGGGGAATCTCTCTGCAACTCAGCATGGCCCGGTCAGAAATAAGCGAGTTGTCATAGAAACCTCGGAGGCTACAGCAAGGTCAAGATTGAACTCATACTGAGCGCATGATGCACATCACAGCTTCAGACAGTTTTTTAAGGAGTTTTATTTAGGGACCTGTTTCACCTCAGATAGTGTTAAAATGTTATTGCTGAAGTGGATTTAAAGGGCACGCAGGAATGCAGGAACGCTCGAGTGGTACTTAATCAAAGCTATTTGTAGTTGGGGTTTTTTGGGGGGGTTTTTTTGGAAGCAACACAGTGATAAACAAAAATTAAGACAACATGGACAAGGATGAAGTATAAGTTCTAGACTCTATGCTAATACAGAATTGTAGAATGGCAGGGTAGATGTGTGACATTTATTACACTTCATATTCATATTGGTTGGAGTGACGATATCACTGTGGATTATTTTCTTTGACCAGCGCACCATGTGTAGAATGTAGCAAATTGGATAGTAGGTTACTGCCTGTAGTGGCATTAAATGTTGAGAACTTACTACATTACCGGTTATTTCTTCCATTATAGCAGCTATTACCATTCATTTCCTTTCCGTCTTTTTCTTAAAGTTAATAATAAGAATTAAAAAAATAAAAGCTGTGACGTTACCAAGAAACCAGAAAGTTCTTAGTCCTAAAGACTGTTCTCATAAACATTTAATACGCATCTTGTTACAGAAAGTTTCATCATATCAAGGATTGCATATACCTAGGGTTGCAAAATTCTAACAGTATTCAAAGTTGGAAACTTTCCATGAGAATGAACATAAATATATGGAAATTAACCAGAATAAACTGCAAATTTGCAAAATTGCAGGTTAGCCTATAACAGGGAATATAAATGTAGTTAAAAGGTCTTGTAGCATAATTTTGTTTAACACAATCAGTTAAATTACTACCCTGCAGTACGCATGAACAAATAAAAATAAATAAAATGTTCAATCATCAATGAATATATATATATATATATATATATATATATATATATATATATATATATATATATAAATAAATGTTTGCATGCATATTTTCTTATGACAATATATTTGTTTGTATGGTGGACTTTTCCCAAATTTCTCAAAATTTCAAGTTAATTCCAATTAATTTACATACATTCTTGTTTATTTTCACGGAAAATCCCATTTCCAACCTGGAATATTTTCAAACAATTTGAAAACAAATTTTCCAAAGTTCCCATGAAATGTTTCTGGAACCTTTCAATTTACCAGACATTTTCCACCCTTTAGCAACCATACACATACTTAGGTTTATTTTTTATTTTTTTTAAGATATATAGACAGTACTTTCTATAAAAGTCTTGGAAACCCCATTATTTTTAGTATAAACTTTGCTATAGATTTTTATCCTCTGACATTTACATTAGCGAATCAGTCCACTTTTTTTTTTATTCCAAACATTACTTTTCCAGCACATAATTTAATGTTGGAGATTAAAGTGTGTATGTCAATAAAGAAAGAAATACAAAACCATAATGAAGGATGCTGGGTGCTGACTGCAAATAAAGTAGCAAGTTTGACAGTCAAAATCTCCAGGAGAGCTGTGGCTGGATCAGCAAGATGTTCAGTATAACTTTCCAACACCTTTTAAAACTGCACAAACTGTACCTGAGACTAAATATTAACTTTGTTTCATTTTTTTCCTATTTACTGTGCTTTATATATATATATATGAAATGTATTAACATTTAAATTCATTATTATATTATGTAAATATAAGGCATCTTTACAGCATTCTATTGCATGTGCCTAAGACTTCTGCATAGTACTGTATATCTCTTTGTTGTTAGCCTCAGGTTATGTGTACCATCTGCTATGCAGGTCCATGTAAATTTGTTACTCCAGTAACAGTGAGATATTAGAATGAGTTCCTTAAAATAATACACATCATTTGATCTACACTATTGTTATACAAAATGATTTAATTGTACAATCAAGCAATATCATACAAGCAAAAGTACGGCTACATTGATTTATGGCACAGTTAGGATTTGTCATGTCATGTCATTTTCTGAATCGCTTAATCCTAACTAGAGTCACGGGGAGGCTGGCGCCCATCTCAGCCGACTCTGGGCGAGGGCAGAGTACACCCCGGACAGCTCGCCAGGCCATCGCAAGGCAGAAACACGCTGACGGCTATGCAGCCTATTCTTGACGAAAATCAGCAATGGTTCTTTTACATGTCTCCCGGCCGGCATTTGATAACCCAGTTAGCTGCACCGGGGGGACAGCAGTGAGAACCCGTTGATAGTGGGGCTTCAGCCCTCGACCTTGGGATCAGTAATCCAGCACCTTACCACCAGTCCACCACTGCCCACAGTTAGGATTTGCCATAGCTAAAATATTGCTTTTATGCAAAAAAAAGAAAAACAAAAGAAAAGAAAAAATTAATATAGCATGACATTTCAGACACAGTATGGCCAAATGTTTGGTTCATTTCGGCTCACTTGCTGTATAGCACGTGGACAAGCCTGCTAGCTAGCCTGTGTTGTACTTTGGTGTATAATCCCTCAAGGATGGGTTCTTCTTTGAGTCTGGTTCCTTTTAAGGAAGGTTTCTGTCCATGAGACAACATGGGGAATTTTCCACATTGTTGTAGTCTCCGGTTCGCTCTTTAGAGAACTAAGTTCAGATCACTGTAAAGCTGCCTTGTGACACCAAGTTTTGGTAAAAGTACTCAAAATATTATCAGTAATTATACCATGAGCTCAGTACTTATTAAAAACTAGTTAACATCAATCCCAGTTGCTTTTGAAGTAGTCTCCAAATTTCTTTTATTTTGTATCCTTTGACTCGATTTCTTTTGTCAGAAGCAAATTTTTTAAAAAGAATCTAACTATAGCCTGAGGCCTACTTAAATCCCCATGTAAAAAAAAAAAAAAACATGTCAGCAAACTGCAGAAAGAAGTAATGAATTTCATCCCTTCATCCATCACCTGTGCTGGAAAGAAAAGCCATGTAGACACTGTTCGGTATCCCATCTGAAAGATTGCATAAACAATGGAATTAAACATTATGGAAGTCAAGTAACAAGACAGAACAATCTATGCATTCGGTTAAGAATTCAGGTTTCATGCTGAGGTGGTATTGTTTTAACACTTCTAGATTGTGGCTTTAAGGCAGAATATAGAGTTCATGCGGCGGACCTGTGGAGGTTGAAAGATGGGTGAAAAGATTGACCTTTACATTATACCAGCGGGCAACAGGGTGTGGGGAAAGCACATTCTGTTCATGGTCATGAGGACATAATGTGTATTATGCAACAGTTATGCAGACATTATGCAACTAATTTGATTGGTTGAGCAACTATCCAAGAGTGCCTATAACCATTTTCTTCAACCGCACTTGGATGTTTCACTCAGTCTATGACTTCATTCTTGTTTGTTTCCTATGTGCAATCCTATTGTTAAAACGGTTAGTATAACAGTATCAGCAACTTTGTCAGATGATACTTCTAACATAAAATACACAGACTGCCAAAAAAAGTTGTGTACTCTTATATCCTCTAAAAATGATGAACAGACACCAGTTTTTCCAGAAACACAACTAATGGTAATGTGAAAATCAATGTAAACTAGCTAGCCTGGTAGCCAATGCTCTATAAAGTGAATGTGGCTTCTTTCAAATTTATTTCCATTAACAGACCATAGTTAAACAGAACATTCTACCATATTATGTGACTCAGCTTATATAACATTTATAATTGAGAAGATGTACAGAGGTAGATAGAGGTAGAATCCTCAGGCTATTTAAAACAGTCATACAATTTGGTTTTCATTACTTAAAAATGCCATTATATTTATGGAAAATGGTGCACTGCTTTGTGTTTTTATCATTATTTTTTTATCTCCTGCAATCCACTGTTTTTTCTTAATGAGGTTTTCATTGTGGATATTGATGAACTGTACAATGCAATAACCCCCAAACAAGCCAAGCACAAAAACGTGTAGGAATAAATTCTTAGTTGGGTGCCGTTCCAAGGCACCCACACAGGACGTAATTATTCCCTTCACGTAGCCAGAGTCAACGTTGATAGGCAGTGAGACAGTGGTTGCTATTTACATTTCAAACCCCAGCAAGAATCCTGCTCCCACTAATTAATTGCAGTGACGGTGGGCCTTGACTTGGACCAGTATTTATTGCCGGGCTTAATTAAAGAAAGAGCCTCTGAAACTGCACTGCCTGACTAATGGACATTGAACCCATTCCTCTCAAAGCATCAAGCGTGTTCATGAAAATTGGCTTGGTTGCTGAGCTCAAGCCACATTGCACTTTTTCCAAATCTGCCATAGGACGAAGTGTTCAAATTAATGTTAGTGATACGACGGTATCACTAAACCCTGTGGAGCATCAGCTGCAACCTTGAGACGCACTCGAGATGTGGAACGGGTAAATAGTATGCACAACCTGATGGTGGAGCCATAAGGCCTGTTCAACTTTGTTCAGTTGCTGCTAACCTTTCGCCATTATTGATTGGCAAACACTAAAAGAGAGGGGTGACAGTGGGAAGGATGATCAAATTCTACTGCGAAGAACCGTTTTCAAGCACGGAATCCCGTGCACATAGTCTTTACTTCAAATCATGGTCTCATTTGAGAAGGACAGTGTCAGTCTGGAAAATTCCACAACTGATTAATGTGGCTACGAAGGGGTTAACATTGTCTTCATCCATTGAAATATTCTCTTCAATAAAAGGTACAGGTTGGGTAATGGGATTCTGATAAACCTGTGCAAACTTTGAATTTGTAAAACTGCATCTTATTACATTTACAGCATTTGGCAGACACCTCAATCCAAAACAACTTGCATTTTTAAAAAATCTTATTTATAAACTTAACAGCTGAAGGTTAAGGATGTTGCTCAGGGGCCTAAAATGGCAGCTTGTGGTTCAAGACCTTGAACCCCTGAACTTCTGGTCCAGAGCTCAGAGACTTAACCACTGAGCCACCACTTGCTACTTGCCCATCTTAGTACTGCGAGTCAATGCGCCAACAGATGTATATACTTTTCCTGTATTGTCTAAACATCTATTATTGATAATCAATCAACACCTTCTGACCAATCAGATACAAAGTGAAGCATGCTGGGGTATAAAAAGATATAAGCAGATTTCAAAGCCATTCTCATAGATAGGTATTAAATAATGTCAAGCTCCAGAGCTATATGTTGACACATAACTTCATGTAAAACACATCAGTACTAATATTACAACCCTTATATATTTATTTATCTGTTATATGTGCTCCAGTTTTCATTTTTATACTGTTTTGTGTATTTTAGGACCTGGCTGCTCTCGTGGCTAACGGCACCGTCACCAGTAAGCCTCCAGTCACGTTGCGTCTGGTTATCCCTGCCAGCCAGTGCGGCTCTCTAATTGGAAAAGGCGGCTCGAAAATCAAAGAGATCAGAGAGGTAAGGGCCAAAGAAATACACTTCTATCTTCACCTCTCTCCCTCTCCCCCCGTCTTCCTCTCCTTCTACTTGAGGACCTCTAAGGAGCAGTGTTCAGTGCTTAGTGTGTTCAAGCTGCTTACTCTACTGCATATTTCATGGGTCTGGATGCCAGTAAAAACCCATTTATTTTACATTTATGGTCTCTGCTGTCAGCCTGGGGATGAGGTAATGCCACGTGCTGGGTCATGCTAACTTTGGAGTGGCCACTAATGCAGGAAATGGAAGAAGATGGAATAATGGGTGGGGTGTGTAGTAAATTAGTTGTTAATAAATGTGGACATTACAACGAATATTGGATTGATATTTTCAAGTATACCTTTTTTTCCAGCTCTTGTGAAACATTTGCTGAAATCCTTAATTATGTACATGTTCCCCTTCATTATAGAACAATGCTGTCGGGTGCTCGAATTTGAATTTGTAGTTCCAGCTATAATTTAAGTGTTATGATTAAAGCACAGATAATAATACATTAAGTAAGACTCTAGTATAATCTTTGGAAAATTTATTGATATTTTACAAATTAGTAGAATGAATATGTATATTAGTTAATACTTGTGAATGTTTTGTGTAAAAGATATAGCAAAAATTCCAAACATTTTTTGAAAAGTAGGTGTTGTACAGTTTGCAAATTAGTTTAAAATCAAACCCAGTCCAAATGGTTACTTGGTTTGGGGGAAAAAGCCAAGGAATCTGTAGAAAGGTCTCACTTAAGGTCTCACAGTTTTCAAAATACGGCCAGTGATCTGTGGGGTCCAATCACCCTTTTCAAACTGCCCCAAGTAGCCAACCATTGAGCAATAAAGAAGCCATAGATTAGCATTTGTGACTGTAGGTTAAGATTGATGGCGGTCATGTTTTTGAGGTCTTACTGCTCTGTATAACAAATATTCAGTGATCATGAGATAGATATCGCTTAAAACCAATCAGATTGCGCTGTTCCTATGTATTAATCACGAAAGCTGATTATTTTCCAATTTAAGCAAATATGGTCTTGATTTATTCCATTGTTGCAGAGATCTTGTTTTGTGGTATAAGTCTTCTACAGAGGACAGGTTGTACCTGAGACAGTTTATTTCTGGATAAAGTAGGTGTACAGTAACCAGAAAAGTCCCATGAAAAGATCCTGACAGATCTAATCCTTCATGTACTGTTTTAATGGCTAGTATGGAGGTTTCAGGCTTGTTAATCCGAGCAAGGCCAGGCTATTTCTGTAAGTCAGCCTACCTTTACTTAATAAATTCAAATGGGTAGCAGTTTCTGTGAAGTCCATATTCCTAAATTATTATCAATTGTGCTTAGAATTTTTTGCAATTTAATCGTTGTTCCTTGTAAGCATTTTTATCTGCTATTAAATAGCCATAAGTAATTTTGTGATAATCATGTTGTAGAGTAGGTGTCAGTATTAATTTGAGATGCTAAACCTTATAAATAATAGTAAGCTATGAATAATTATAACACAATATGTGTGCACTGATGGATTACCTTTTCACTAACAGAGCACAGGGGCACAAGTGCAGGTCGCAGGTGATCTGCTTCCCAACTCCACAGAACGGGGCGTGACGATATCCGGGAGCCAAGAAGCCATCATCCAGTGTGTCAAACTCATCTGCACAGTCATACTTGAGGTACCGCTGATCATTTTTTAAGAGATTATATATAGTGTATATACGGGTCATTCTCATAGAAATGCATATTTTATGTCCCAATCATAATATAATAATATTATTTTTTACAAAGATTTTTCATTTTGTAAAAATCACATCGTATAACCACCCCCAAATGTAAGTTAAAAAAAAGCAACATCTACCTTAACAGTAGTTATGTGCACAAATGTGCTGTGGCCCCAAATCCATTGTCACTACTTTAGCATTAGTTCTCTGGTTATTAAATTGGATTTTCCCAGATCTGTTCTGATATAAAAGTACCTTCATGTGTTGACAATTTACGTTGTATATGTACAAAGACAGAAAATTAACAAGTTTTGGCGTTTCGAGCAAGTTATATTACCAAGACCTCTGTTACGTCAACACTGTTAAAATCCTGTATTAATATTGCTGTAATTTATGATTAAAAAAAACTGGAGCTTCAAAACTTTCCGGAAATATACTCTGTACCACAGTGTTTATCTGTAGATATTTTGCAAGTATTTCTGTGAAAATTATTCCTTGGGAAGGTGCACTTAGAAATGATACACTTTCATGAGAATAACCTTTATAAGGATAGCGCTTCACCTTTGAGTGTTCGAAAGGTGGCATGCATGTGACACCTCTCCCCAGTTGGTGGTCGTATATAAATAAATAATATTGAGAAAAGAAAAAAAAATAATTAAAAGCAAGATTTTAGGGCATTATGTTATGGATATAGTTCATTATTTCTCTTTTTGCAGTGACACGAACTTTAAATGCTCAGATGTATGAACACCACAGCTATAAACACCTGACCAAACTTTAAAAGCTTTGTTTGAAATATGGGCTCGAATCTACACTTTCTGCTCAGAACACTACTTACAGAGACTGTAATAATAATCTACTGCAGTGCGCATGGTGATTTCTAATTTCTTCATGTCTTTTTCGTGCACTGCCTTTAAACCAATGAAAATGATTTGTCACTGAGCCACCAAACTACGATCACTGCTCATTTCCTCAGTTCTCCAAATGCCCAAAATGATATGCTTTCAAATCACCGTCTTTTACTTGAATGATTCTGAAAGGGTTTTTTTTTTTCCTGTTTAATCAGTGGAATTGCTATGCATCCAGCCCCTGTTCCTTTAATGTTAAAGGGCTAGAAGGCAGCATGACTTGTCAGAGCTCATTTGTGCTCAAGCTCAGCTCCGAGAGCTCCAGGTCCTGCTTCAGGCTTGCATCTTACTGGCTGTTCTCACCTGCTTAGAGATGCAAATTATTCAGTCACCCATTGAATGTTTAAACAGATTCCTTTCACTTGAATGAGTAGCTGTAAGGCGTTGCCTGACCTGAACCAAATAACAGCTGACATCTCACATCTTTGAACTCATTGTATTATTCTCTAAATCTGAATTACTGACAAATTAAGGCAGCTAATAAATAGAGTCCACTACCAAGAAATGCCATTTTATTAACCACTAAAACTAGTTTTATTTGGTTCATAGTACTCACTATTTGAAGGATGCTTAACTCCAGAACAAGGGTGATCCCATGATTAAGGGGTCATCTGTTTGCTCACTCATTTGCCGAAACGCTCAATGGGTCATGGGGTGGCCGAAACCTATCTCAGCCATCACTGGGCAAAGACAAGGTACACCGTGAACGGCTTACCAGACCATCACTGGGCCAGGGGCCATTTGTTACCTAATAATAATGATAATAATAACTGTACATACATTCAGATAGATATCAGTAATAACTTAAAGTCTTAAGATTAGCACATCAAAAACAGCATTCTGTCCTGCCCCAGTTCACTACAACTTGCCTTCATCTTGATTTTTTTTATTTAAATCTTATTGTATTTGTGTGTGTGTGTGTGTGTGTAAGAGAGAGAGAGAGAGAGAGAGAGAGAGAGAATTACATCTTGTGGTTGAAAGACGACTTTACGTGAGTCATCCATTACAGGTTATAAAAAATAGACATTTTATTTCATGTACTTCATGAAATATTTCCCATGCTCAACATGAAATTGCATCATCTGCAGATCATGAGACAAAAAGTTCTTTCATTCTTTTTTTTTCCACCAATAAAATCACAACAAGGTCAGTAAATCTATTTATGTATGTATCTACATACATACTCTATACATAGATAGATAGATAGAATTAATTAATTCATTAATTCTTTAAGCCACCTAATCCTAATTAAGGTGGTGGGGAGGCATCTCATCTCAGCATCTCATCTCAGGGTGGGGTACACCCTGGACAGCTCGCCAGGCCATCGCAGGGCTATATAAAACATTATAAAAACATATATGTGTGTGTGTGTGTGTGTGTGTGTGTGTGTCTGTTAGTTAAAAATCCTTTGGTTTGTCCTTAATGTCCATGAATGCCAGTTAACCACATTCTGTGTATATGCCAAGACAGTTTGTCAGTCGATAGATAAATAGATCCATCCATCCATCCATCCATCCATCCATTCCTGTTACTTGTTGTACTGGGTGGAGTTCACTTATAATGTTGCTTTATCACATTTACACCTGATTCTTGTCCTGGTTAAAGTCAATGTTTCTTGTTAATGTTAGCTTAAGGGAAGCGTAGCACCACTCTATGACGGAATCTAGAATACTGGAACGTGGACGTGTATTACATTTTTGCCTCTCATTCATATCATATTAGTATTAATCTTCATTTCTAAAGGGCCTCTTGCGTAGAAGTTACATCATATTTTATCTGAAGGGGGAAAAAAAAGAACTAAATGTACTTTGTTTTTCCCTCCGTTACAGTTTTCGGTCATTTCCCTTTCAGCCTTAAATGTGTATGTTTAAGGAAGGGATGTCTGGAATGGAAAAAATACACTCAAGTGACGTAATTAATCTGATGAGGCTGTCTGGTTGGGTGCCTTACCCTTTTCTGAATACATGCAAACTTGCCTTAGGTCTATGACTCCCTGAAAATCAAGGACTCAGTGTTTTTAAATCTGAACTGAATTCATGCTTGACTGCGATTATTCTTTTTAAAAAGCCACTGTTTTTGTTATGTAGTTTTCATGGGGTGGTACAGTGGCACAGTGGTTGGCATGTCTGCCTCGCAGCAATAAGGTCCTGGATTCAAGTCTTGGACTGGGGTGTTTCTGTGTGGAGTTTGGATGTTCTCCCCCTGCCTGGGTGGTTTTCTCCCAAATCCAAAAGCGTGCACATTAGGGTAATTGGCTGTTCTAAATTGCACCTATATATGAATGTGTTTTGTCCTTTGATGGTCTGGCAAGCTGTTCAGGCTCTTAGGATCATACTTAGTAAGATTAAGTGGTTCAGCAGATGAATGAGAAGTTTTTTTTTTTTAAGAAATACTGTACATTGTTGGCTGAAAAAGTTGTTTGTTTGTAAAGTTATCTGAATTTGTTTGTTGACTTTTGGTTGGTTTGTTTTTCTGAGATGTTAACATGCCTATACATCACTGAAAGTGCACATTAGTCACCCAATCTGAAATGAGTAAAGAGGATCGTTCAGGTTAATACACAGTGTCATCAGTTCACCACTCATTCTCATATTTTGCGAATGCATCATACGGCACTACCATTAGCAAACATCCTGAGTCTCAGAATATACAGCGAGTAATCTAAGCAAATGGCATCCTTAAAGATAATGGGTCTCTCCTAAGTAATGTGGCGAAGAAGTGATCGATAAGCACATTGCATTTGTGTTTGGCTTGTCAGCGTTTTTGCTCATTAAGGTAATACAGGCACATCAGTCTGCGGTCTCGCCAGCGGAATGAAATAAAACCACACTGAAACTTCATAGACTGAAACCACACCACATGTCTAACATCATCTAAACCAGTGAAGCATTAAAAAAATAAAGTAAAAACAGATTCTTAACGTTTATATTTTTTAACTATGACAAAGACAGGTCAGGTGAGGTTTTGTGCATCAAGCCAACCTAAGTGTTATGTAGCTAACGGTGTGTTTTGAGCCTACTCATTTAGTCAAGTTATCACATACTACACACAACTGTATATGTTCATTCATGCATTCTTTGATGCACTGTATATTAGCATAAATATAATCTCCTTCAAATCTTTTACAATGAGTTGTATTTATTTTTATTAGTTATTTCCTTGCATTACTAAATTTAAAGGGTTTTTTTATTCACATTCTTAATTTTGCTTGAAAAGCCTGGAAAGTCAAAAAAATCCATAATCTAATTCTTTCTCATTTTTCATTTCTCCTGCAGTCACCTCCAAAAGGTGCAACAATTCCATACCGCCCGAGCCCCTTACCCGGGGCACTCCTGCTCTCCGGAAATCAGGTGAGAATTTCAATACTCAATCCTTCACAGTTACACTACTGACACTACTCTGCATTACCCTGTCACACCTCACACTTTATATCAAATACACGGTATTTCCAAAAGTATGTGGACACCTGGCCATCACACCTATATGTGTCTTTTCCCAGTTGTATACTGTAGCACTGCAATTTCAATTCACTAGAACACAGGAGGCCTGAACTTGATCCAGTACATGTCAATGCTTCTGTGCTCAAAGTGATCCGGCACAGATCCCTGACCTTAACCACACTGAACACCTAGGGGCATTGGTTAAGGCTCTGATTTACTGATCCAAAGGTCGGGTTCAATCCCGTAACACCAATCTGCCACTGTTTGGCCCTTGAGCAAGGCCCTTAACCCTCAATTGCTCAGCTGTATGAAAATGACAATTGTAAGTCACTCTAGATAAGAACATCTGCCAAATGCCATAAATTTCACTAATCCTTGTGTCTAAATACTTTCAGTGAAAACGTTATCGCTGTTATAGCAGCAAGTGACCACTAATGCTGATTTTCATGCACGATGGTACAGCTTGCGCCTGAAGCAAGTTGTGCCCACTTTCCTATGTTTACGTGTTTGCTTAAATCGGTGGCAAGCCAGAATCTAGAGGGATAATACACAAGCACTAATCACTGTTCAGAAACAACATGTCAAGAAAAGTCGTAAAACGTGCTTTTGCATTTTTCAATGATTATAAAGCTCCAGTAAGAAAAAGGTAGTATCAATATATTATTATAGATATAAAAGTATAATATAAATGCAATTGCATAGCATTGTTTCAGTGTTGCAAGATCAGCAACAAAGGGAGATAATCAGCTTTGGTAGACTTGATAACAGGGAGATAACGAAAAGCACAGAAGAACCACTGATCTGTAACGAAAGCCAGAGAAACACAGCCCCCCTACAGGACACCATTTATGTTCAGAAGGCAAGTTGCGTACCTCGAAAATTCAAAAGCACCTTGAAAAGCAAATTGCTCCCACCGATGTCAAGGTCTTTATATGGACACGTGCTCAAGGGCTTTTTTTCAGTAGCAAGTGCCGATGGAAGAGTAGCTTAAATTTGAAGGAGGATGTTCAATAAACTCAGATGAGTGTTATGGTCAGGTGTGCACAAACTTTTTGCCGTATGGTTTCATGTGGAATTATAATAATATAACATAACCAATTCAGTGTGTCTGATTTTAAGAGAAGCCTGACTACATAGTTCACAACAAACAGCAACAAAGAGCTTATTTCATTTAATACCACCGTGTTGTTGAGTTCTTAATTCTGATTGGTCAATATATTTACATGAATGAATTTACTGTACCAGCAACTTCATCTATTCCATTTTCAAGGAAAATGTCATAAGTTTATTTTAATTTACTTGTTGTTATTAAACTTAATCATTCCTATAGGAACATCAAATTCACAAGAAATTGTATGGCAGATGACAGATTTTTTTAGTTTATCGATTGATCTTGTTTATGAGGAGATGGTCATTTTGCATTGTTGAAAGGAGTCTCCAGTGTCTGCGCTTTTCAATACTCAGACGTGATGCTTTTCCTTTAAGTTTTATAGCAGGGGAAAGTCTTCAGAATTTTTTGCTAATTGTTTTCTTTCTTGTTACCTTAAAAAAGGAAAAAGAAAAAAAAATCAAGGCTGATGAGGGAACAGCAGTTTACCCTGGGTTTACACTGGGGACCATGTTTGTGATCTCGACGATTTGAGAAAGTCGTGATGAGTGAAGGGGAGTCGTGGGATCGAATTGACTTTGGAACTATTTTATTTTCAAAAATTTTGCGGCAATTCTTACGATGTATTATGATATGACACCAATCTTGCTAGAACGCGGGAATCATAGAGCACAGTAAGGCTTAATACACCTTAACAGACCTTGGGCCTTGAACTTGGAAACATGATTACTTTCATCCCTTGGATGCACCCAGTGTAAACCCAGGGTTATAGCTGCTCGTACACAAGTGATAGGAGGATTTACCTTGTTTTGCTAAGAACTATAAATGGATATATATATTCAATATAGGGATTTTTATTTTATCTTTTTTAGAATTGTCAAACTGATAGTATGGTATGAGAAGAATAAAAACTTCAGGATGTAGTCCACACTGCTATTTATTATTGTCCGAACAACCTATCATATTCTTTTATTCCTTACATATCGGTTAGGGGAAAAAACAAATAGCTGTAATAAGAATGTGAATCATTATGAGAACTGATTCATAGTAATATTCATTATTAAAAGTGAGTATTCATTCCTAAAAACTTAATATATTGTCTGAACTCTAGAGCATTTTGTAATGACTTCATGTTCGTTGTGAAGAAAAAGAATGAAGAGTATTTATAGTAATACAGGTGTTAAAATTAAAGCAAGAGGTGTGTGCACAGGATTGGATTTTACATAATTATTAATTCACATAGATTTCGCAAACAATTGTGTTATTTTTTAATAATCTGTTGTTGTCTACTAGAAATCACTGGTCAAAAGGTGGTTGATAAATGATGAAAAATAAATATTTTGGCTATCGGACAAATTTTGTATGAAACTAGCAGGATTTGGGTAAAATCTATGAACACTGAAGCTGTAAATCAGTAGAGATATCAACTGTGTCACTTTGGGTTATTGTACGTTTTGAGCTTGAGGTTTCTTAGATATTGGTTTGGGTTTGAGTAACATTAATGTTGATTTCAGGTGAAAAAAAAATTTCACTGTAATATGGAATGTGCCAATATTCTGTTATGTCTTGGGTACAATGTATTTAAATCAATAACTTAAACTAAGTCTCTAAACTTTTTTTTTTATTTTTGTGCAAGACATTTCTGTTAAAGATTCATTTGCGTTCAATTATCCGTTTAACAAGTTCATGTTCTGTAAGCTTCTGATTTCGGCTTTTGCTCCTCAAACATTTACCTGCAAAGTCTGTCTGCACATTGGAGTTGTATTGTGTGATTTAATTTGGAGTCTCTGCGATGGCCTGGCGAGCTGTCCAGGGTGTACCCCGCCCTCGCCCAGAGTCGGCTGAGATGGGCGCCAGCCT